>CAJJDP010000005.1:600000-937390 GCA_905182995.1 Paramecium octaurelia
TTTATGTGTATTTAATAGTAGATTCTAATTATAATTTGACAAGGAAAATAGAATATCATTTTCCTTTTTTAAGGAGAGCAATTGGAACAAATGGAAAAAATTCATATTCAAACAAAATAAGATACTAATTAATATAGTAGGTACTAATAGCGGTGATTATAAGGTCTAAATTATTAAAATATAGAATATTAATATTTATTAAAAAATGAATAAATTGAGTTTGGCAATTTTATTGATCTCCATCACGTATGCTTAATTGACTTTCAATGCTAATAATAAATGCACATGTGGTGATTTGACAACATAATAGGATTGTGCACAATCATAACCAATTTGCACTTGGGACTCAAAAGGTAGTTCATGTTCAACCGTATCTTGTTCATCCATAAGTGATCAAATAAATTGTGCCAATAATTTGAAATGTATGTGGAATGGTAAAGCATGTGTTGATTTTACACTTTGCAATTAATTAACCGGAGCCAATCAAGGAGATTGCTATGCAAAATCAAAAAACTGTCCATAATCTGATGGTAAGAACTGCGCCAGCTAAGAGGCCTTAAAGTCTTGTTCATCATATTCAAATTAAACTACCTGTGATTTAACTATCTCTTCTAATGGAATTTGCTATTGGAGTAATAATGGATGTTCAGAAGTTTCAAGTTGTGGACAATTGAATTCAAATACTTGCTCAAGTGCTGGAAATGCATGTCTATGGAATGCTACACTCAATAATTGTACATAAGCAAGCTGTGCTTAGTATGGAAATAACAATACTTGCACCTACTATTAAACTCAACTTAATAAATTTATGTATTAATTGTGCTAATGGAATGCAGCCAATAATACATGCATTTCTGCTAACGATACATCTGCACTTAACATAAATACTTGTTACAACTAAACAAAGTACACATATAGATGGTCAAGTAGTTCAAACAAATGCGATGTTTGTGCAGGAAAAATAATCTATGTTTTAATCATGGCTATTTTTATGATTATGATATGAAATATAGATAAATAATATAAATAGGTTATTAAAAAGTATTTTTAAATTAATTATATTTATACAATTGTTCTATTATTTAATACCTGAGAAAACATTTGAGTTTAGTAATTAGTTAATCTTAAAAATTAATAATATCTAATCAAATTATATAATTTATACTCTATTTATAAGTAGTTTTTCATTCTAATTTAAGTATAAATTAGAAATAATTATTTATTATAAAAATTGATTTAAGTCATAATGCTTGTAACTGTTTTTAAGTTTATTCTTTTCTTTATATTATCCAAGAGTAAATAACAAAAGAGTTATCTAATAGATTAGAGTATGTTTTTGAAGAAAAACTATATCAAAATCTATAATTATCATTTAGATCCATACATGCCCATTAATACTAATATTTATATTTTAAGCGAGATCATTCAAAATTGCTAATTATTTTATGCAATTCTGTAATTTTTCTCCTTTTATTACAGATTTTTAGTAATTTTGATAATAAGTACATGAATTACAATAGTTCTTTAAGGAATTACAATTTATAATTTGTTTACGATGATTAAGTAGTCCCTCTTTATTATACAAAATTTCAATATTCCATTTGTATATTGAGAATAGATCATAATCCTTAATAAGTAGTTGTATATTCAATTTACAAGTACCTTTAAGGTTACATATTTTATCAGTACCAATTATAATATTTCCTTTCTATTTATCTATTTGCATATGTTTTTAATGCTTTAATTCTATGGTATGTTTATTTAATGCTATTTTTGCTGTTGTAATAAATTATCATAATAAAATGCGAATTCATAATATCCAAAGATAGTGATAAACTCTTTTGAAAAAGGAGCCAATAATATTGAAATCTGCCCTATTTAATTGATACTTGTAGAATAATGAAGATAGTTATAAGAGCTTAGAAAAGATAATATTAGTTATAAGAGTCAATTAATGAACTGAAATTGTATTAACGTTATTGATTAAATAATAAATTTAAGAATTTACAGATCTAATCATCTTTTAGTATTTTTGTTTCAGATAATTCTCAATAAATAGAGAATTTCAAAAATAATTTATTTTCATTTAGTTAGCATAAATTTAAGGATGGCTGATTATTGCTTTTAGGCTTTGAAGTAGAATGGTAGTTAGTCAATATATAATTAAATCATTTTTATTTTTGGTAATAGATTTATTGATAAGAAACAAGATATCTGTTACTTCTGATTTTATTAGAGTGATAATTATGTCATTTTGATTAATTTAAATTTGGATAATAAAATATTGTGCCTAATAATAATTCTTTGCTTAAATTTTGCATTAATTTATACAATTAATAAATTTCCTATTTCTATGAATCAGGAATTTACTTTCTAACGAATATCTTCTTCTTCAATGTAAACAGATGAATTAAAAAAAAAGTACATTCTCTAAAAGATTCTAGGCTATGGTCAATACGGGTATATTTTATTCTTATTCCTAGAACTGTATATCAAGGTGTAAATTTGCGCACCAAAGAAACAGTTGCTATCAAAGAATTGCGCCATAGCAATGCTGATTAAGGGGTTTGCTATTTTATTTAATTCAAGATTAATGTGTAAGCCTTAAGGGAAATTGAAATACTTAAATCCTTAAAATGTGAACAAATTGTGGCTTTCAAGGATTTAGCTTGTGGATAGAATAAAACCTACTTAATTATGGAATATATGGAAGAAGACTTACTAACTGCTTTAAGAAGAGACACCTTCTCAGAACAATAAGTCAAACTGATCATGTTTCAAGTGCTTTAAGGCTTGGCTTACTTACACAGTTAAGGAATCGTCCATAGAGATATAAAACGTAAGCTCTTATATTCCTATTTTAGCTAACAACATTTTATATAGAAATTTAGAAATTAAAATTTGTGATTTGGGAATGGCTCAAAATTTAAATAAATTAAAGCCACAAACAGCACGAATTCAAAATCATTCATACAGGGCTCCGGAAGTGTTCCTTGGTTTATTAAATGACTAATATTAGGTTAAAAATATTGCTCTAAGGTTGATGTTTGGTCTGCAGGAGTGCTATTTATTTAATTGCTCTTTAAAAGCAATCCTTTTAAAGGACCATCTGAAGTCGCTAGTTTCAATCAAATTCTGAAAATCTGTGGAACTCCAGTTGAAGGTATGTTTTCTCCTTAATAATCAATAGAAAACTGGTTGGGAGTGACTTCACTCAAAAACTACTCTACTCTTATAAAAGAAGAACCAAAACCAAGAATCCTTCAAACTTTCCTTGAGAAAAAAATGCCTCCATTATTAGTAAACCTAATTGATTCAATGCTTATTCTTGATCCTTCTTAGAGAATAACTGCGTAAGAAGCTCTTTTGCATCCTTATTTTCATGGAATGAATATAGAAAGGTATTATTTGTTATCTTATCCTTATTACTCAGATGCCTTTAGAAAATTTAGGCAAGCAGAAAAAAAATAAAGACTGAATCGTAAACTTAAACAGAAGTCTTTAACTACCCTAATGGAAACAAAATAATTGTAGTTTCGTAAATCTCCCAAAAAAGCAAAAATTGCTTTTGAAAACTCAAATATTTTGTTTCTCTTAAGTCTGTTTATATATTTATTATAATTAATAAATAACTATTTATAATTATTTTATTCTAAGTCACTTATTTCATTGTTAGACTTTTCTGTATCCATATTAAAGTTCTTGATTTATATTAAACTACAATTTAAAAAAACAGACAACTTAAACTATCAATTTTAATTACAGTATTCAATTCATTGATAGGGCTCCTTTTATTTTTTCAATATTTTAAAAATAATATCCACTATTGTGGTTAAGCTATTTAAATCTTTGAAAACCACAAAGTCATTAATTAATTTAAATAATAATGGGTTGTACTTCAACAAAACTTAAGTATAAACGAGACCTTTGTCTTTTGAATGTTCCTATTCAATAAGGAAGAAATATGTCTAAAGAAGAAGGGATAACCTCGAGAGAATACAAAAAATATTCGTCTTAAACTAGAACTTAAAATTAATAAGAAATAATTACTGATGATAGTGAGAGTACTTAAAAATAGGAGCAAAATTATTGAATATTTCGAAATAAAGATCTTATACAATTTAATGAATATTTATAATCAATTATTAGTTTATATATACTCTAATTCCATTAGTCTAACCAATAGAGAAGTGATGGTTTAAAACATAAAAACTACAATTTAAATTAATATTTATAATTAAATTAAATAATGACTCTAAAACGAATAAATTTTTCCTCCTCCTAAGCTAACTTCTTTAGAATTACTAGTTAATTGCTTTTTTGAATGGGAACTAGGTAGATTGAGCTATAATATTTTCAGAGTGTAGATGTGAAAATACTACCTTATTATTATAAAATTAAAGTGTAAGTATTAATTGAATACTTATTTAATATTAATTATTTAATAAGTAAAAAATAATATTTATATTCCTTTAGGATAGATATTAATTGGGGAGGCATCTTAAGGACTTTTATACATTAAATCTTGATTGGTGGAGAATTTGGGTGAATGAATGATCAAATTTAACAATTTATATAACATTCTTTTTTTTCTCTAAATATTCAAACATAAATGGTTTAGGATTTTTACAAATGATAATTCTTTATTTTAATTTTATTAATTCTCTTTTAATATACATATTCTAAAAATAAAAAAAGTAGAAAAAATTAATTATAATTTAATATCTCAACTAACTGAAAGCAAATATTTACTGAAAAGGAATTAGCTCCACATTCAATGTGTTTATAGTAAGTTATAACAGTGTTGATAATTTAATATATATTTTATTTAAAGCAGGTTTCCTGAAAAAAAGATATATTAAGTTAGTTCAACATTTAGTGAAAAGCAATATAAATGAATTTTAGACACGAAGAGCAATCTCAAAATGAATATGCATATAAGATTTCTATTCTAAGCATTTCTATCTCTTCGAAAAGGAAAGTAATGTGCATTGACCATTGATGCAACTAAAATTTAAAAATTATTCGATGATAATTTATTACTCGATGTATTATATATATAAATAATGATCAATTATCCTCTGAAGGAAAACTGCTGTGAAGATCATTAAATGTTTAGGATAGATTTCCAATAAAATTGGACATTAAGTCTTCAGCTTCTGGAAACAATCTCAGTTAAATCAATTCATCAAACATGAATATAGGGGATTCTTGTTCTATGATTGGTGTGATTTCTTCAGATGGGGCATTCATGTATGAATATTAACTAAAAAAAGATAAAGGATTGACATACCTTCCAAGTACTTGATCCCATACAAATCTTAGTGATTTATAATATCTATTTTTTAACATATTTGTTGATTTTCCTGGAAAATATCGAGCAAACTTGTGAAACTTTGGTCCCTTCTTCAATATGTAGTTCAATAATCTTTAATCTTCTTCTTATGAAAATTATTTTCCTCTATTCTTTTATTTTTTTCGTTTCATATCCTTCTCTCTTTTAACAGTATAGCGTATTAATTTGTTTTTTGAGTCATTGGAGGCTTTGGTTATCTGTTAATGATTTTTATTCATCAATTTATGCGAATAAACGCTTTCAAAATTTTCAGTTATATCACCAACTGCTAAATATGGCTTATAATGGTACAATTATTGAATGAACTACTCTAAGGGGATGAGTCGTTATCGTATACTAAGTTTTCAACATTTTATTTTGATTAAAATGCATCATCAGATAACAATTAAAGTCCACATTATTCCTTATTACTTTCATTATCATGTTTAAGAGAGTGTATATACTATTTCTTTGATTTTCTGATTAGCTTAACTGTCATATTCATCTGAGTTATTAGGATATTAATAAATTTGATTATTAATCTCAAACATCTCACACTTAAATTGTAATAAATCTTATTTGTTTTTAATTTTCATGTATTTTTATTATAAGAAAAGCAGTCTATAAATTATCTAAATTCTGCTCTATCATCTCAATATGGGTATGAATTTATTGAGTTTAAATTATTTTTCGATTAGATTTTTTAAAATCTAAGGATTTGAAAAATTCTAAGATTTTCCTATAATTTTTAATATTTTCTTGAACTTTCTTGTATAAATAATCTTTTAAATTACATGAAAAATCTGTCTTTCTTGTTGATGTCAACTCAATTATAATCGATTATAGAATATTGTAATTTGAATTTGAAATTGAAAACAACTTTTGTTATATAAATATTATACCTAGGTAATAATAGATATTAATTACAAAACCATTTTAAATTCTTTTAAAATACAGAATTATCACCTATGGAAATTAAATAAATTTTTTAGGAATTCACGCCAGAACGGGAAGGTTAGAATCATATTTTTTATCAATAATTAAAGACACTTTTTATTAGTAAATTTAAGTTTTTTGATTAAATTAGTCTTTCGAACAGAATTACAAATTTAGTAACCAAATCTCAACAAGGCTCTAAGATTATAAAGTTTATTAAAATATAAAAAACGATAATATATTAAAATATTATTTAAGGTATTAATTGTTTATAATTAATTAATATATGTATTCCATAACTTATTGAAAACGTTTGGCTTAAGTAAACTAAGATTTATTAAACCGTTATTTATTTAATGAAAATGGAGTATCGTTATTTCTATCCTTTAATTTAATATTCTCCAAAAATTACAAGCTTAAGATCTAAAATTGAAAATATGTGGAAATCATCCCATTGTTTAAATATTTGTTCTTAGGTAATTATTATTGAAAAATTCATAATATAGAGATAATAACAAAGGTTTAGCACAAATTAAATAGATGGATGTTATACTTTTTTATTTTTAATCAGACAGGACAATCAGCTAATAGGCAAAGCTTGAAAAGTCGTTGAAATTGTTGATGAAAGGTTTAGAGTCATCAATAAAATATTAAAGACTAAGAATATATTGATTACATGAAACATATAAATGCTCTATCAAAATCTTCTTCTGGTTATTCAGACTTCTTTATTGGCTCTGCTTTTGATATTGAAGCTGTTTAAGCAACAGATGTAGCTTATGGAGCAAGGGAAGTGCATCGTGCTTAATAGTTATGAATTCAAAATTACATGATCCTCCTCCAACTTATAAATTTGTCAATTACTTGTACCTTTCTTTTACAACATCATTTTAGTTTTTTCATCTCAATGAGTTAACTACTTTCTTAACATTTGCAGCAGCTGGTTCAACTAAAGCTTCTTTAACCACCTTTGTAGCATCATCCACAGCCTAAAATTTAAGGTAAATAATACTTAGGGCATTGATTCCTCTTAAAACGAGCAAAGCATAAGCAATTATGTATTTGTATTAATACTATTATTTAAAATTATTTAAAAATAGATGCCTAAAGATCATCCTTGTTTTATAATCTCAGCTGAGCTTCGGGTAAAGATTATCAAAGTACATAGTTGAACTTCTTTTAGTTTATTGTAAAAATATTAAAAGAAATGGGATTGTAAAATATGGCCTCGTTAATTGATTCAATACTCTTGTGGTTTTAGTCAGCTTATGAAGACTTTTATTGATTTGGTTTTTGAAGACTTCTTATTTTTAAAATATTTGTCTTTTAAGCAATATTATAAAAAATAATTTAATTATTCTATGGAAAAATTAAAAAAGTTCTTTAGAGGATATATGCAAACAATGTTGTACGGAATCGAAATTAGACCAAAATATAAAGTATAAATTATAATAAAGGATTAGATGGATTATTCATTCTATATAATTTTGCATACAATAAATTAATTTTAGTTGCTGGCAATCATATTTCAAACAAGTTATGATAAAAGATATTCAGATTTTAAATTAGACTTTGTTCAAAGTTTCTTAGAATTTTTTCTAGTTAATAGCCTTTTAAAATAGAGCTTGTCTTACTCGTTAGCATTCATAATAATTACATTTTCATTTTTATCTCAACTGATTCTATTTTTATTTTTATGCTTTTCAACTGTAATTCGATTATACACTGCTAATTTGATAAAGAATAGTGATAAAGGCACTTTAAATAGCAATATCTAAAATTGGGTGATATAATTTAATGAACTTTTGCATTGGATATTCGTAACTTATCCAGTTATCTACTTATAAATTGCAGTACTGTCATTTAGTACATTATCATGTAATTCATTAAGTTTGATTCCTTTTAAGCAATGCGAAATCATACCTTTACTATAAGTGCTCTCCATTATTTAACTTTTAATTTCTTTTTTTAATGGACAAATTTTAATATACGCAATGAGAAATCACAGATTCAATGAAATCAATTCTCTAAAAAGAAGATACTCTAGTTTGTTATTATTCAATAATACAATAGTACTGGCCATTATATTTTTCCACTACAATTACGAATTTGTAATACATTATTCGATAATAGTTTACTCTTTCTGACGCAATTAAATATGTACTAGCTAATTTATTTACTATAAATCAAATAATTGACTAATTAAACAATTATCCTTATAGAGATCCAGTTCGACTGCCTGCAATAACAATGACTTTCATATAATTTTGGGTCGTCGTGGTTCTGACTATTTACAGATTTTCAGATAAAATAGAAGAAAACTAATTGTTCTTCCTCATGACCATCCCATTACCATTGATATATATGATTGGACAAGGATTGGCATTGCAATTTCATTACTACGCAATCTTAAATTCTAATTCCAACACATAGATCAAAGAGAAGCATTTAATCATTACTGCTGATTATTTCTATAAGCTATATCTCGATTACAATAAAGTATGTGTATGACAAATTAAACTAGAGTTAAGAATGTTAGATTAAGTTTCAATAATTTATAAGGATCCATAGATATTTTTGCAAAAATAAAAAGTGCTATTCTTAAGATTTTAAATTTAGATAGGTAGACCTTGATTAAAAAAAAGACCTTCATTAATTATCTTTAAGTGTCGTCAAATGCATATTTAAAACTGCTTAATTATGGTTATTTTCGTTGTAATTTATTTTGATTAATTGAATTAGAGCCAATTAAAATTAAGATTTATAGTTTGAATAACTGCAACTACAATATATCAGTTTTGTGTCTGATATAGTCTAAAAGCCATTACTTGGATATTTGGAATTAAGAAAATACCAAAACAGTAAAAACAATAACAATTCTATTTATTTTATTGAAATAACAAACAAATTAGCAGATCAACTTCAAGTCTAAATTTTGGATAATTAACAAAGAAAAACATCCAGAGATGTACTAATCTAAGAATAGAAAAGTTAATTGATAGAGATTTCATTATAATAACAATGGTGGACCCAAAATTTGTATGAAAGCTTATTGAATGATTATATTTACTTACTTGATTAAAAGGTTGACCATTGGAATAACCTAATGATTGGATATCAAAGTCTGAATCCTTTCTAATAGAATACCCAATAATTATGTGCTAAAATATAATAAGTATTTTATAAAGGAATGCTATTTTAGTTGAAAATTTAATTGGAAAAATACATTGGAGTGCCTGAAGAATGGTTTGATTTAAAAGTCACTACTAGCAAGGGTCATTAAGTTAAAAAATTAAGTCATGCTCAATTAAATATAAATTGTATCACACTCAAACTATATTCCTTATTCTATTCTATAATGATGAACGATTATGATAGAGTAATTTAATAATAAATATCTTAGTCCTTCTATATCGAATAGTACGTTAAAGATCTTACATCAAATGATAGATAAAAAGAAATTGATATTATTGACAATTTTTCTTTGTTAAATGATAGAACTACTATTATACTAGTTAGTCTAGTTAAAAACAAGGGGAAGATAGTTAATAAGAACCAGTTAGCATTAGCTAATTTCTTTTAATATGTAGATAGTAATAATTTTAAAGATAACGTTTCTAATATTCATAAATTATTACCAAAATCTATTATGCCAGCACATGAATTATTGATTGATTAATATATGCAAAGAGGATATAGTTAGTTTTTTGTTAAAAAGATTAGTGGATATTATGAAAATGCTAAAGGATTCATTCAAAAATCATATATAAAATTGGGGAATTTATTTGAAGAGTTGGATGATTATGTTATAACTGCATCAATATTAAAATGTAATTTATCAAATTAAACCATTTTATTTGATATTGAGGGCAAAATTATTGGTATAAGTGAAAAATTGTATGATCTTATTAAAAAAATCAATCCTCAAATTTAAGTAGATTTTTTTAAAGAGTTTTGCAGGGTATTTTTAATATTTCCGTCAATATTATCATCATTAAAGCAGATGGAATAATAACATAAAGAAAAATAAGATGAATACATATTGGACAATGAGGATACTTTATTATACATTCCTTTTAATTTGATTGAACTTAATTCACTGTTTATCAAGGAATAATATGATAAATTTGGATAAAAAGTTGATTTTGGATTGGAAAGCGAGAATTTGAGTTCATGGAGATCTTGGAAAAGTTTGACAAAAAGTCTATATTCTTAGGATAATAATAAAGACAAAAACCATTTGTATAAGATAACTGATTTAGAGAATATCGAGTTTTCTCTATAATTTATGTAAATTCATAAAGAATTGTTCTAACAATTTACAATTCTAAAAACAAAAGTAAAGCTACAATAATAACTACTAAAAGTAAAGTCATTTTAATATAGCTTTTTTGTCTTAGAATTAGATCACATAACTGAAATAAATTCTGAAAATAAGTATTTTAATAAATACCCAAGTATTAACAAAATTATAGAATTTTAACTCAATGCAGGTTAAACTGTAGTATTTAATAAGACTTACCCTGATAGTCATATAGATAGTTTAGATAGATCAATTAATAACTTTAATATAAATTAACAACTTTATGACTAAAAATATATCAAAGAATTGAGAAAATAATAAAAATCTTAATTTTAGAATGAGAAATCTAAACAAATTATGTACAATGAAGTTAAATCTAAAGAGTATGAAGATAGGATAAATGATGAATACAATAATTTATCTCTAACTATATAGAGAGATAAAGGGCCATAACTATGGTAGATCCCTCTTTAGAAAATAGACTAAGATGATGAATTTGAATTTTAGATGATAGATGGTCATTTTAGAGTATATAATTCATTAATTAATCTAGTAATTTGAGTAGGACCAAGAAATACAATAACAATAATTATAATAATCAAGTAATCTTAGGAACTTAAGCAAAGATAAAGATGAATCTTAAATAGACGTTGATTAAAACTAAGCCAAGAATTCCTCAGATCATGATCATGAGGTTGTGAAGGCAGATTTGATGGAGATATTATAATTAAATAGATAATTGAAAAAAAAGAATAAGTAATTTTCATAGTCCATAATATAGTGAATATGAGGAGGAAGAGAATAAATAGAAAAGGTCTGTTAGTTCATCTCGTACAAGTTCATCTAAGTCTCCATCTATGTTAATTAGATAGCTTTATTCAATAAATACTTTCCAAGGGAATATTAAATTAATAGTTCTTAGCGTACTTTTGATAGCTATTCTATTTCTATGCTTAATATTTGTAAAAATGTAAATAATACAATGTATGATTATCTATAAATTTAGAAAATTACAATGTTCTTTAAACTAACATCAATTACGTAACTTTTCCAGAAACCTTAAATTTTTATTTTATTAAAACTGCATATATTTCATGGATGTAATTGACTTAAGAATTGGAACTTGTAAATTACAGCGATTTTATTTAGAAATAATATGAATAAGAACTTTAATCTATGAAAGAAATAATAGATATTAAATTAAATGAGCTCTATTAAGGAATTATTTAATATGAGGATCAAATAATAACTAATGAATTATAACTGATAAATATCAATGAATATGAAGCATAAACTTAATAATTAGATCTCACATAGCTAATTTAGTTAATTCAAATTCATGCATTCAATTTCATCGACAAATTTAGCAATATTACCAGTTATAAGGATGTGCTATTTTTTCGACTGAATATGCCATACATATATCAATTCGCTTTTAAATATATCACCTTGTTAAATGAAAATCTTGTATATTATGAGGACAAAATAATTAACGATGTTATATAAATTACTATGATAATCTTGGGCATAGTAACTGGCATAATTCTATATGTCACATTTTAGATTTAAAATGTTACTATGTATGAGAAATAAATATTAATGCTGATATCAAGAGTATCATACAAAGCTGCAGAAGAAACAATCGATAAATTGTTAGATATAAAGTCTGTGCTTTCAGAACCAACTTAACTGGTGTGGAAGAAAATAAATTTCTTTGATCTTAATTATGAAGGTAAAGAAAATAATAACGATTAAAATAAAATGATTGTAGCCAAGAGCTTAAAGACTACTTCAGCTTCGAGATCAAATTATCAAAATACAAAGACTAAATCAAAGTCTAAACGAAATTATCAAAGCAACTCTCTGGCTTAAAGGATATATGATTTAAGTTTGGTTAATAAAATGAACTATATTTACTTGATCGTGGCATGGTTAATATTTTGTCTTTTTATTATTGGCTCTATTCTTGTGACAGTAAATTAAGTTTCTGATATTAAACCAACACTCAATTTAAATTTACAGTTGATTAGATTCAAATTTAGATTTGATTCATTAATTGTTTATAGTGAAGTCATTAAATCTGAAAAGATAATAGAATAATATCTACAAAATTAATATAAAAACTTAGACATGTAAATAGATGTCATAATTGATCTATTTAATTAATAATATAATGGATTTCAAGATAGTATGAAACAAATATACGATTCTCTTATTGGAAATTCAGGATTGATGTAAACATAAAAAACAGAATTACTCATGTATTTTGAATAAAGCTTATGCAATTTCATGAGTTCAGAAATTCCATTTTGTAATATTCAAATTCAAAGTGATATTAATTTTACTGTTCCTAAGAGTTTCATAGATCAATATGGTTAACCTGTGGCAGAAGACAATAATTATGAATATGTTTCTGGAGGAATAATTAATATGGTATAAGAATTCAGTAAAACACTGCAGATGTACTATTACACTGAATTAGCCAATAAACATTTAAGTACCGATAGTGCTCATGAAATAAGTCAATATCTGAGATCTAAAGTACATACAACGTAATAGGTCGAGTATTTTCTGGATACTGGAAAATTATTAAGCACTGTTGGATATAATTTATTTGAATAGAATTAATCGAAGTTAAATTAGGCAACCACTCTTACTTAAATATATGTCTATCTGACTGGATTAAGCGTATTTCTCATTTTTATTCTTATATCTTATCAATGGATAAAACAAATAACAGCAAGACTTTAATTAATGAGATTGAGTTTGACTCTTATTCCCTATGATATTTTATTAGAACCAAAGACTATAAGTTCACTCAAATAATTGTGAAATAATTAATATCAACTACAAATTATTGCATCTTATTTTAACAAATATATAATATCTAAACGAATACATTTTTATCAACCTATAGTTATTCCTTTTCCTGTAAACGCAGAGTTTTTTACAACCGTGGGCTATTAATTTCTTTCGTTTTATTGCAAAGGTCTCCCTTAATGTAAATTAATCCATACTTTCAGGTTCTTCAACCGTGTAATCTTTCTCCATCTCCAAAGCCACGAATTCTTTATAAGCCAAAAAGACAATATATTGAGCAATTATATAGAAAAATAGTGTTGCCAAATGCAAAACGGCTAGAATCTTTTCTCTTCCTGTTTCTCCTAATAAGGGTAATTCATTCTAAAAACGAGTAGCAAAATACAGTCCTTTTAATAAAATCTTGAGTAATTATGATGAATACATAATATAAAGTTATAACTATATAGAAAAGGCATTAGCAACTTCCTAAAGAAGACCAAGCTGACCACAATAGAATTATGAAAAATATTTCAAACAATTCTCCTAACTCAAATTAGGCTACTTATCTGGCAAATAACAAAGCCAATTAAATAAAAGCAATCAATTACAACTGAAAAACTGATCTCTTTCCTTAAAAAGTATTAGGTTTTTTATTGTCAAATGGTAAACACATGTAAATGTTATTAATAATATATTTATATAAAATGAATTCAATTTCCAATTCTATTTGCATTAACTCCAAATAAAGCATAGGATTGCAAGTCGTTCTAATTGGCTCCCCCATTATTTTGAGGCATATCTTATTCTCCATTCTAGTCAATTTAAAGTAAATCCTAAACTAAAAATATCAAAATACATTATCTTTTGCTTTTCTCATTGAAAAATATGCTTTTTTCATCTCTTACAAATCACCCTTCATTCTATCAATTTCGAATTTTAGCATATCAACCTTTATTTAATTTATAATATTACGTAATCCTAACTTTGCTTTAATTGGCTTAAGGTTGTCTTCATCTTAGCAGCATTTTCTTTTAAGGATTCCTTATATTGAGCAAGCTATTAGTGTATTTCTACTCCTGGCTGTCTAGATAATATATTTTTCAGCTCCATAAAGAGTTTTTCTTTTTCTTTAATTAAATTTTCTTTTTCATTTACTTCTTCAGTTTTAGCAATCAATCTTCTTTACAATGTCTGAATTTTTAGAATTCTCTCAAAGTTTTCTTAATCTGTAGCTTCAAGTTTTCTCCATCTGTGTACATTCATGGGATTTTCCAATTCATCTGATAAGGCTTTGACCTTATTTTTTTCATTTAATAGTTCCTTTTCAATATTATTAATCTCTTTTCTTAGTTCATCAATGCAAGCTGTTTGGTCTTATGTGGACTTATTTTAAAATAAAATTTTACTTTTAATTCATTTCTTAAATTTGTTAATTCATCTTTTAAGCTTTTTAATTCAATCTCTCGCTCTCTAAAATTAATTTCTCCTTTGCTCAAACTTGATTAGTTTAACTTAATTTTCTCATAAAGAACTTATAATTCTTGATTTCTTTTGATTAATTAAGTTCCTAAGATATCTCTTTCATTAACCACCATTTCATAATCCTTCTATTATCTTTATTTTTCAGTTTGAGCTCCTTAAATAATATTTTTTAATCTTGAAATATGACTCTCTTAATTTTTAATTAAATCTTCATCTGCTTTGATGTTTTTTTCAACTTTAGCCTTATCTTATTCAATTTTTGCATTTTCTTCTTCCACCTTATGAAATTCAAGGTCTTCTTTTACTAGTTGTTAATCCTTTGTTTTAATTTCTTCTTTTAATTAATCAACTTAATGCTTCATTCTAGTATATTTCTTAGTTAGTTCTTAGATTTCATTATGACTCTCTAATAAATTTTTCGAATAAAGATTTCTATCACTTCTGACAGTTTCATACAATTATTGCTAATGTTTCAATCTAGCTTCAGCTTCAGCAATTTATTTCTATTATTCAGCAATCTGATTATTCTTTATCTTAACTTCTTCTACAGTCTAATAAAACTTAGCATGAGCTTATGATGCCTCAATACCATACTTTTCTTATTCTCTTTATAATTGTAAAATCATTTTATTAATTCTTTCATTACTTGCTTCATATCCCATCACTTAATTTTCTACTTTTTTCAATTTATTCACTTTATTCACAATCTCTTCATCTGTTTAATGTTAAACATCTTCTTGCTTTTTTAAGGTTTTTTATTATTGTGTTCTTGATTTAATTCTTTGACTATTTTGATCATTTATTTTGTCTAATACATCCTTCTTCTATTGTAATTCAATCTTTTCTGTTTCAATTAACATTTCTTTAGTATTTTTTTCAATGAGTTATTCTTCCTTTTCTTTTATGATTTTATTTTTTTCTTTAGCTGTTATTTCTTATTCTTTATGTGTTTTCTTCACTTCCTTCTTTTCTTTTTAGATTTCAATTTGTAGCTTTTCTAATTATTCCTATTATATTTTAATTTATTCTTTATAACTCCGTAATTGCTCCCCTTAATTTTCTCTATCCTTTTAAGCAGCAGCAAATTTGTCTTCAGCTTCCTTTTATTTAGTATGCTAACTCTCTTTTTCTTTGATTTTAATTAATATATTATTGTTTGTAGAAACTATTTATTTTTTGATATCATGAATTCTTGACTGTTTCTCTTCTATTTCTTTTTTTGCTAAATCAATTTTTTATTTAATTTCAGCCATTTTAACTTCCTTTTTCTTCTTTCTCTTTTCTTATTCTTTAGAATCAGCATCAATTTTAGCAATTTTATCCTCCAAATCACTGATCTTTTAAATTTAATCTTAATATTATTTTTCTTCATTGTCTAGATCATGTTTTAAATTTTTGTTCTGTTATTCTAAATATTCAAATTTGGATTTAGCACTCTAAAAATCTAAAATTTTATTCATTAATACTCTTCTTTATTTCATCAATCAATCTCTTTTTATCATTTAATTATATCTAGCTTTGCTCTTCAATATCTTCAACTACTCTGTCACATTGTTTTTTTAACTAAAGAATTATATATATATATCTACATTTTCAACTTCAATTTTTGCCTATACTATTCTTTCTTTAAGTTCCTTCTCTTTAATTTTTAAATCTTCAATTTTCCTCCATTTTTCCTCCAATTCTTTCTAAAAACTTTCTGATTATTGATTATCATCGTTAATCATTTTCAAAGACATTTGAACTTTTGATGTGTAAACTAAAATTTCACTATTATGTTCTTTGCATCTAAATATTTCACTTAAATACTTTTTAGTCCATCTCACTTCATTTTCATAACTTTCTTTGAGAGAATTATAAAGAGTTTCATATTTTATCTTGAATAATTCTAAATCAGGGTCCCCACTAAAATCTCTAACAACATCTTGAAAATGCTTTTCAATTTATTGTATAATTTGCGGATCTGTTGAATATTGATCTATTTCTTTGTTCAAAGCTGGCAAACTTAATCCTTCTTCTGGAGCCCTTGCCATTTTAATTATATTAATAATAAAATATTAAAAAAACAAGTTTCATTTCATCTTATGAAATAATATTAAAACCTAAAAGCAATCAATACAATTCAAGTCCCCTATTTTTTCAATTTCTCATTCTAAATTTTGAAGATCAAACTTGATATCTCTTTGGTTAGGAAGCTATCCGTGTCGAACAATTTAAAACAGTTTTCAGCCTAATATATAAGAACAAATAAACATTACATCAATAAATTCAGTTATTCCTGATAAATCATATGCCATATTACTTTACAAAACTCCATCTAAAATTATCACAGCATCATTCACTGAATAATATGTTTTTGGACAGTCAAAAGTAGATTCATCTCCAACTTCCAACATGTAATTTTTAAAAAAAGGAATCAAACTTTATATTTAGCCTGCATTAAACATATCTATATGTCTCCATAATAAAGGTTTCATAACAGTTAATCCTTATATGATTAATTTCATTTCCATTAAATTAAATGCATTTGCTTCAATAAATATTTCCAATATCCTAAGAATTTGTTGATAAAATGAAATCTTAATTAATCCAAAATTATAAAAATAGAGGCCCTTTAATGGATGCTTGATCTTACCAAACCATTCTACCATTAAATCCTCAGCATCACTTAATGTTGTTGTAGCATTTCCAATTTGATTTAACCATATATAGTTCTATACTAACAACAGTTTCAATTAACTCATTTGATATTTGTTTGTTTTTGTTTTATCTCTACACTAATTTGAATATCCTGTTAATGCTCTATCCGCAGCTTAACAGGAGAACAGTATTAATAATTTATCGTTTGAATTTTCATCTAATTTGTAGATGTTAAACTAAAACATAATTAGATTATTTTGATAATCAAATTCTTCAAATTCTTATTATGTAATTTCTCTTAATAATATTTTTGCATTTCTTTTCTTTTTAATTTATTTCTTAATTTCCTTCAATTCCTAAAGTCGCTCCTTTTTGACTTCCTAAATCTGTGATAATATATCAGGAATTAAATTCTCCTTTGCTATTCTTTGTAAAAAATGGGCGAGAACATTCCAGAATTATATTTTGTGTCTTTGATTTTATAATTTCAGTTGAAATTAAAGTAAAATACTTAGAGAGGGAATTTAAAATTTGCTTTTCGATAGAATCTCTAGATGATTTATTATGCATTCCATAATAAAGAATTCATCAATCACATTATCAAAAAGATCATCTTCAATTGACTCTGTGATTTGAATGGGTTTAGGCTAGCAAATCTATTTGATAATATTCTTCTCTGACTAAACACATGTCTAATTTTAAATTATGAATATTACAAATTGATATTTATATCCATTTTTATTCTCCTTTATATAAAAACCTTGTTGAAGATCAAGTTAAAATAAATAAGACAGTAATAAAATTGAATAATCATATGCCTTTTCCATATCTATCATGTATATATAGTACCTACACATGAAATGAATATGAAAGGCCCATGTTAAACATCCTTCAGTAAATTTATATTCTGATACTCTACTAATATATTTATTTATACATCTTTAATTAGGCTAAGATTTCCTCATCTCCACATTCTGCTTTGACAGAACAATTAGCAGTTTTAAACATTTATTGTAAAGTTGGAGACAGTTTTTAAATGTTGACAACTAAGAAGTCATCCATAATAGATTGCGAAAATTTAATATTAAAGTAATAAGGTAGATTGAAAAGAAAATATCTTGCATTTAAGGTTTCATCATCAAAATACTCTATGAAGTCATTTCTATGGTAGAGTTTATTAAATGGACTTTTAATGAGCTATTAGCTTTTTTATTTGATAACAGCTTCTACTATCTGTAAATCTTTTAAAAATCCTTCATGTTAATCATTTAAAATGATAGCATTATTTTCTATTAATTTCTTAGTAAAAGAAATCATTAAATTCGCCATATCTATTTCTTCGAATTCGTAGTATATTTATATTAACCCCAAAATGAATACTGAGTTTTTGAACATTTCGTTCATGTATTGCTCGAAACCTTTATAGATATCCATTAGTTTCTTTTTTTATTGTAACATTATTCTAGTTTGAGTCAAAAAATATTAATGATATCTAAAATAATCAGATTGAATATTAATTAACATATTGTCAATAGGTATTTGAAGGATCTAATAATTCTTTGCTTTAGAGAAGATTGAGTCCCCTTATATCATTAACTGTGAAATTTAGGTGAATATATCTTCCTTGTAATTTATATAAGATGTGAGATTTTCAAAGTGTCTTTTAGAAAAAGTATAACAATAAGACTAATAGATAAAGATTCTTAAAGATAAAAGCCCTTAATGAAATAACCATGGTGAGTTTTCATTGTTTTAGTTAGGGAAATAATCTGTCCTTACTCCTAAAGCATATTTCTTGTGCAATTATTGTAATTATAAGATTTTTGATTAGTTTTCTAAGTTGTGTTCCCCTAATGATTCTTTGTTCAAGATATTTATTCTTAACTTCTAATTAGTGGGACAATAATCATACAATTTTAGAAGAAAATGAATGACTTTGATATTCAAAAGAATTTTCATTTATTCATTAGTTGAAGGTTGATTCAAGATATAAAGCAGAACTCTTTTGTTTTTAGCACTACATTTTAAATCATTATATGAAAATATTTGTCTCCAATTAAACTCTAAATTAGTTGATTCTTCAAGTTATGATTATTCATATTATTTATTTTCAATTTTCGCTCTAATCCATAAAACATTGTATTATCCAAGTTCACATTTAGATTCTTCCTCATAAAATTGTTGATTCTTTGAATTGATTTCAAAATCAATTTTTAAGGATGAAATCAATTACTGGAAATAAGTGTATGCTGGAATATCCTTAAAATTGTAATCAATAAACTCCTGTTATTTTATGAGAAATAATTCATTTTTACAATCATGTAGTATAATTACTTGTAAGTAGAGATAATACATATACTATATAGCATATAAAGGATTTTATTTTATTTCTTAATGTATACTAAAAACCCATATTTCCTCCTGAATTATTTCTTATTCTTCCCTTTCCATTCCAGGACTTAATTAATCAAAGTTAAATTGACTTGGACTTAATTCTTAGGCTTCACTTAAAATTTCAGGTAACTTTTGTTTATGCATTAGTTTTTGTTAAGTTTCAATTACAGTAGAAATCGTTAATTTGGCAAATTCGTAGCGCTCTTAAAAATATTATTGCAAAGTAAATAGTGCATAAAATTAATTTAGAAATCGATTAACTTGTTATTCAAACACCAATATATTGTCTATAAGATTAAGATTTTTTCTTAATTATTAAAGTAAGGATTATCTTGACTTAGATAATAATTATGAAAATTGATCTGTTTCACCCTATATCGTTTTAAGAATTATACATTATTCTGTTTGATTTAAATTCGCAACATTGATATTTGAAGTCAGTTACTTTATAATGATTTTTAATTCAAATGATAGCTATTTTAAATTTTCGATAATATAATTTAGTTATTTAGATACATCATATTTTAATTGAAGCTTTGTTGCTATCTAATAATAATATATTAATATCAAGTCCAGATTTCTTTTCAGAGAATGTGATGATAACAAATATGAATTTAAATCTTCGATTAAGTGGACACAAAAATAAGAAAAAGTGTTAACATTAATTTCAAAGACCTCTTTTCTAATATAATCTTCAAATTCTTAAGTTAAATGCAAAGTATCGTTAAATTGTTTCATTCTAAAATTTAAATTTACTTTGTGAAACATTGACCATGTAAATGCTTAGTAAGTTAATCCTTAGGTTGACTGGTGTTTTTATTATTGTTCAATTTCAAATTTAATGTCAGTAAAACAGTATTACTTTTGAATAAAATCTTGAAGTTTTTGAAGATTATCTTCTAAAAATAATAATTCATTAATTAGCCATTTCAAAGGATGTTACAATTTTTCAAAATATGGTTTTATGTCATCTATATCTTCTAAATATATCATTGATAAAACAATTTTCCCCAATTCAAAAAAAGAATGAGTCTTTGTCATTGAATTTAAAATGTGATATTCTCCTCTGATTAAGAAAATATTTCGACTAGACAGGCTTTTAAAATCAGCAACTTTTAATAGATTTAGGGCAGCATGGAGAAATTATTTTATTTCTGCCTCTGAATAAGGTATTCCATAGGTTTTTCGATATTTTAATACTTGCAAAAAACTTCGAGGTTCGAAAGCATTATAAATACAAATACAATAACCTTTAATATAAAAGTCGTCTATCTGATCCACAAGATTGACCATTCTATAATAGGTCTTACTTTCAGTATATAATATACCTTCATGATTATCTGTATACTTTTGAAGGTGAATCTATTCTCCGTGTTTTATTTAGAAGAACTGCAACAAGGAAATTACATCCGATTATCCTAGTTTGACTATCCAGATATTGTCGTGCATATACTTGATGAATTAGATTTATGGAATAGGGAATTATTCTATTTAGAAATAGGAGAGTATAATATCTTCAAGAAAAATTGTTGTTCTCTGGAAAATGGAAGAATCCTTGCATTAGTCAACTATATTTTTGTATTCAGCGGATTTCATTTCTTCAATATAATAATTTGATGAATTATTTCTTTTAGAACTAAGAGGCAGAAACCATTAAGCTTTTTATCTTAAATTTAACATTTTATAATTACTTTAATTCTATACGATCAAAGATTTCAATAAACTCGATGAATTGTGTTTTATCTAGCATGGAATAATCAATTTAAGAATCTAATTATGGTTACAAAGGATTTTCTGGTTCGAGATCTTCGATAATTTAAGTGATTTTATAGAACTCTTAAATTAATTATAAAGATGGTTTTTTAATAACTTGCTTTCTAAATCCTTTAAAAGTCATTGCTTTTAATTTAAACATAACCACTTTTCTTGTATTTAACCAAGCATGTTTCTCAACATATTTCTGTTATTTCTTAACTAAATTTGTATATTCCATATTTTCATCTCCATTTTCATCCTTCTATTACCCAATTAATTGAAAATCCTTTCTAAATCTTTGCTGAGCTTTTTCATCATAATATGTTCTCATTTAATTGAGTTTTGAGGAGAATATCAAATACCTTCTATAATCTAGATTTCTTAATTAAATTATCTTCCTTCTCATGTGAACAAATCTTTGAGATACTCTCCTATCTGTCCAAAGTTATCTATATTTTGTTAAGACTTATGCTTTGTACAATAAGGAATAAATTTTTAATAGTAATCTAAGCTTTTATTTTTCGGTTTAATTCTTAAATACACATCTGAAAGCCCAATTCTATTCCCTTTAACTAAAATACTCAAGAATTTTAGTAAATTAAAATTCACCTAAATACTATTTATCTAAATTTTTAGTATATAATTCAACTTTGATAAGGTTTAATTTTTGTTTGACTTCTGGGATTTCATAATGATCATGTAGTTCATCATCAGAACTTATTGTTTCAAATTTTCCTGATTCTGCAGAGTTTAATGTGCCATACACTTTTAAAATAGGAAATCTTTTTAAAGCTTCTTTATTCTCTTGAGATTTTCCTTCTTTAATTTTATTCTGAATAGTTGCTTTTATCAAATATTTATGTCTCTTCATTAAATCACTTAAAGCATCTGGTATTTATCCAAATATTACTCCAATAAAGAACTTTCCAAAGCAATTAAATATTAAAATAGACAGAAACACTAAAATAATTTCGTAGCCATATTTTTTATTATATTAGATTGTAATAACACCAGTATTTGTTAACAAACAAAGTAAACTGATAACCTCAAGAAAATTATTCCAGATTCCTAAAGAAAATTCATTTTTAGGCCATGGCCTTTATATGTAATAAAGGAATGTGTTTTTTTTGACCTAAATTTACATTATATTTGAAATCCATAAAATGAAAAAGCTAAATGGAAATGTATATCCAAAAATACTTAAAAAGGATATCAATACAAATAATTCCATATAATCCTACATTGTGCCATATCTCTCGAAATCATCAGAGTAAGGTTACCTTGATGATTACTCTTCAACAAAATCCATAATTTCATTTTCATTGTAATCATAACATTTTATTTTAATTTTTGTTAATTTAAATAAAAAAATACCAAATTTCACTATTTACTTAAACAATATTAAAATTACTATAGTTGAAAAGTAATACTTAACATGTCTTTCACAGTTTGTCACTGAACAATACAAATTTAATGGTTGATTCAAGTATTCTAAAAATAAAAGCGGAGCTATATATGAGAAAAATTAAAAAATAAACTTTTTTAATACAAAGCTTGTTTCATATGCATCAACAGTTTTGTAATTCTCATATTCAGTTAATTAACTAGAAATTTTATCAAAGATAACATCAAAAAGCAATTAAGCAATAAAATTCATAGCTGCAGCAGATGTGACTTCTATTGTAGCAACATCCAATTATTTAAGTTCCTCTGAGTATTTGTTGTGCATATAGACAGTAAATACGAATAAGGAGACTATGATACCAATATAAAATAAGATAAAAATGAACAGTAACATAGAGCTAATCAAGGTTCTTTTCAAATACTCACCAAATAATACTTCAATTGAGTTTAATTAGTCATTTACTAAAGATCTTATATGTTTGCCTTTAAATTTTGACCTTTAAACTTATTATTAATCTTAATTGTTTTAACCATATTTTAAATTAAAATAGATTTGTTTTTATTTCCATAAATCTGTAAAGACATTGCTCCATTAAATTTAAACAAAGGCAAATATCATAGTAATCAATATATACAAGTCACTCTCATTATCCCAGATTATCCATTAAATCAAACTACAAGCGAGACCTGATATAGCTATGGGAGTTGTCATTTCAGTAAAATAGCTCATGAAATAAAAATAGAGACCAATCTTTTCTCCGTAATATCCACAAATTAAATCACAAGGACTAATCCATGGTCTCAAATAATCAAGTTTCCACTCATCTATCAATTAGAATGACTTCTTCTTAAAAAATCTTGTATCCAAAGTTATCTAAGCCTATATGTTACTACACTACCCAAATAATTCATAATTATCATTTAAACAAAATATTTATCTAATGATACCTAATTAATGCATAATACTAAGATCTATTTCTTGAAAGACTTTTTGATAAACTAATTTTAATCTCTCTTAAGATGAGAATAATGATATCTCATTGTTTTCATTCTTCACATATTTTGTCCAACTCAATTCTTATTTTGCTTATTAAGTCTTTGTATTTTACTTGTTAGGCATTTGATAAGGGTGATACATATCGAATGGAGGCATTTCTGATCTTTCCCATAAGTTGTATAATTTAATTTACTCGCCATTTGCAACTCTAAGAGCCTCTTAAAATGAGTAGAGATAATTCAAAGAAACTGATTCTTTTTTCAATAATTTTAGTGCCTTTACTTTTGGGATTTGTAATGAAAATTAAAAATTAGAAAATTCATCCATAACTCTTTCAGCTTATTTCTCAATTTGATTAATAATTTCCAGATGCTCATAATTCCTAGGTTCATTCAAATTTTAGTAATTCAAATTTTTAATTTCTTTATTGGATTAATTTCGTTTCTAGTAAATTTACAGAGGAGTTATTTATTTATTGAGTAAAGCAGCTAACTCATTATCTATCAACTAACTCTATCTGAATTGTCTAATACATTTTTCTAAATGAGTCAAGTATTTATGATATGCTATCCATTCTTCATCAGTTGGACCATCGTCTTTCTCACTAAAATCCAATTTTCCATATTCAAATAATTACGAATTAATTGAACTCTGATTTGTCTCTCTAGCTATTCTTTTAAAATTTATCTATTGAATTAGTTTGATCATTTAAGGCTTTAAATACAAGAACAAATCTGAAACCTCGTAGTCCTAAGGTTTCCAAAGTCTATTATTTATTCTTAATGGTCTAAATGATTTATCGACAGGTTCTAAGGAAAACAAATCTGTAAACCAAAAATTCAATTATTTTAATACATGTCCTTAATCAGCAACTATTTTAAGGTTTGAATCTTGCATATTAAGCATTACAAAGATCTTTTGGCCATCTTCAGATATAAATGATTGAACATTAAAACCTACTTTATTCAGCTTGATAATCAAGGCATTTCTAATCAAGGTAGAAACATCTTGAGTAGGAGAACTTGATCTAAGCCATAAATCATTTTGATTCTCCAAAAATTGACCTCCTCTCCATCTTCTTAAAGGTGTCTGTTTCAATTCCTTAAAATTTAATGTTAAACAATCCATTATGTTTGCATGTATATCTTATTAAAGGAAATTATGAAACTATTTTTCTAATTAAGATACGTAATTTTTAATTATTTCTATCTAATTATGTTAAAGTACCATTTTTGTCAATTTGATTATACCTGATGTCTGATTTGTCTGCTAATAAAATTTGTTTTTGGTTTTCTTTATCCCTTAACTTTCTTTATTCTTGATTATCTTCAGTAAAAATAGCCGTGGATTCCTTTTTTTTGTGATAATAATGATCATATACAGGCAAATTAAAATAAATTGACTCAATAGCTTTCAATAATAATAGATCCTCTAATGATTTCTAATTGATTCTCAATCCTGATTATAGTAATTCAAACAATTCAATGCTTGTATTAACCAAATATTAATTTTGATTCTCATTCTGTTATTTATAGTCTGGGTTTAATAAGCTAATTAAAATTATGATTGATAATGAAACCTTATCACGCAGTCAGGAAATATTTCCATAGTTTCTTTGAGTTCCTTCTTGAAGTTCATTAGAATGCAATTATAATTGAGGTCTTCCTCTTCCTCTAACTCAAATCCTAACAATGTTTTTATAAATGTTTTATATATTTCTAAGTGCTTCTACAACACTTCGCATTTCTTATCAAATCGTGATTTCTTTGGTATAAGTATAGTTGATTTTCTATTCAGATAATCTTTCCTTTAATAGACATCATGAAAAGACATGAGAATATATAAAATATTTATATTTATAATTTAAATTTCAATTCTTTCAACTGATATCAACTTTTCACCTAGAATTGTTGAGTAGGTTTATCGTCTAATACATTAAATTTTAGTGTTCTATTGCCTTTTTGAGGAAAGTGCGATTAATCTGATATTTCCTTAAGAGTTGATGAATTCGACATGATACTCATTCTAAATTTTGGACAATTGGTGATTCAGTTTAAGTTGAATAAAAATATTTCAGGTACTTAATTTTACTTATTGATTAATAAGGATAATAAATGATAATTCAATTAAAAATAATTAAACTTTAATATTTTATAGTTTATTAATAAATATTCACAAAAATCTTAAATAATCAGTTTTTTTGGTATAAATAGAATCAAAGTTAAAGATAAAAAGTTCAAATTTTATTAAAATATTAGTTTCTTACAATTTACTCAGACACACTATGATACATGAAAATGCCCACGTTTTCTATTAAGGTAGAAATAGTTACAAATTTTTAAGAGAATCTTGAGTCCCCGCTCATTTTCTTCAAGGAATCATAAATGTCCATTTTTTTATAAGAGAGCATCGATCAGTACCCATAGATCTGTAAATATTCAAATTATACATGAATAGCTGCTTAAAATAATGACTAAGATGAAATCAATCTTTAGTAAAACAATTGTTATTACTATGATTTACCAATCTTACGCTTGAAAAAGCCAAGAAAAAAGAGAAAGAAATAATCTAATATTGATAAGAAAAGGAGGAGAAAATAATCAAAAAATTAGGTAAAAATTAATATAAATCAAGTAGATATCAAAAGTATAATAATCAATCCCATTCTCCCCGTAAGAGGACTAAGCAATATTACTTTATGTCTTACATTTTGGGCCTAAGTTTATGATAATAGCTAAATTTTTTCCAACGAAAACTATCAATATGGTAAAAAATAGATATTATAAAATGTTACGATATAAATGGGATTCCGTCTTAGGATAGTAAGAATTGTTTTAATATAGATCATATGCTTATCTTAATGAAGACACTGAGTCAAAAATTGAAAATGTAAACCACAATAATTGTAGAGATGAAACTTAGACATACAGAAATCAAAATATCAATGTCAAATTCTGATTTTTAAATTTAAAGTTGTGAATATTTATTTATTATTTCACGTAATGTGCCCTACATAATTTGTTCAGTTATCATTTTTACAAATAAATTTATAATTAAAGGACTCTAATTAAATCAAGTATAACTCAATACTATTAAGGAAATTGGATAATATATTAAAATTAGAAATGAGGATTTTATTACCTCTATATTAAATCTCAATGTCTTTATTTATTCACGTATAACTATTTTCAATTGATATTTATAAAAGTATTATTTGTATAAAATAAAATAAAACTTAATTTCCTAAACCTGTTGCTAATTTTCCTCGATCAAACCATTTTAAAATGATGACTTTTTCTATTAATTTTATTTTTTTTTAAAGCGTTTTTTCACTTTTCAATTATAAAAAATAGTTCCTTTTACAAGTTATCTCCAAAGAAATAATCGACATAATTGTATCACTTCAAATTAGCTTTGAATTTTTATTTAGAAGCATTGAATTGTGATTTGAAATTCAAAACATCTATATTATTTAATATAGATTAACTTATTTCACCATAAAATTTTTTAATTTATTTTATATTATTTAAAAGAAAAATAATAATATGATATTAAGCCATTACAACCTCTAAACAAAATTAATAAAGATTCCTGAATAGAACCATATCAATATTTTAATGGAGCAAATAAAATTATTATTAAAATAAATTTTTAAAAGAAAACAATAATTTAGCTTTTCTTTCTGATCCCATGATGTTTATTGAGAATAATACATCATATTACTTATTTTTTTCTATTAGAATAATGATGATTGTTTATTCTAAATAAGGTGCATTTTATATAAAAATAAAATTTTTTTCTTTTGGATTTGTTTGTTTTTGCAATAATGAAGATGAATTGTAGTATTTTTGAAGAGATATTTAGAATTAAATATTCAATAAAGAACTCATAAAATGAGTTAATTGAATTACTTTATGGACAATAAATGTAGATTTCAATTAATGTACCAATATAACTTCAATTTAAAATAGAAAAATTCCGAATTACCTATTGATCACAGTATATAAAGGATAAAATATATTAATATTTTTATAGTTCTATTTGAAATAGACATAGTTCAGTTGATAAATACTATATTCAACAACTTCAAAGCACAATTTTAAGACATTTTTATTATGTTTAAAGTTTGTCAAGTCGATATTAAATAGTTATAAATATATATATATATACGATAATAATTTATTATTAAATTTAAATTGTCTGCTTATTGTATTAATTTACAAATTTAAAAAGCTTATCCAGTACTTCAATTAATAAAATTTGGGATATCATTTTTGAATGTTTTTGTGGAGGCTTCTTCTAGTTTAACATTTGGAGAAAAATTATAGATTAAATTCTTTTTAATAAATTTACTGATATGTTTAATTAAAAAAAAATCAACACAAAATTCTTTCTTTATTAGATTAAATGAATGTCTACCGCTTCAGCAATATATAAATAATCTTCTAAAAAGTTATATTAATTCAATTTAATTAATAAAAATTCTTTACCAACTGAAGAGAGCTTGTAAAAATTAATATTTGAAATTTGTTTAAAATCTTAATATTTATGGTATTTAAGCTTTTAACAAATATTACTTAATTTTATTTATATTTGAGATGTAAAATACAAAATCTTACGATGAAATTTCATAATCCCTATTTTCTAAGGAATTTGATGAAACATCCAATGAAAATCAGCCAATTCTCATGTATATAGATGGGCCTCTACCATCTTAAACCGATAGTTTGGATTCAATTCTAGATAGTCTTCCAAAAACTAAAAAAAGAGTCACAAAGAGAAAAAAATGTGATTTTCATACAAAGAAAAGAAAAAAAATGAACAGAAAAAATCTCATCTTCGAAAAACACACTCCATTTACTTTCGAAGAAGATGAAAAAATCTTAAATCTCGTAATTGAACATGGCCCAAGGTTTTAAATAATTTCTTAGTTTTTCTTGGATAGAAGTTAAAATGCTGTAAAAAATAGGTATTATAAGTTTTTACGATATAATTGGGGCTTAATCCTTGGAAGGTATTCATCTTATATATATTGTAGTAATTATCAACATCTTAATTACGTTGTAGAGGATAGCATTCTGTGTCAAAGTCAAAGTGACGAAATAAAAAATTTTTTGGAAGACATGAATTTCTACCCAGAAGTAACAGACATCATGCTTAACTTAATTACTCGAGTAGACAACCATTTTAGATGATATATAAGTTTTATATGTTTTATTCACGTGTTGATTCAATGATTATGACTCAATTATTTATACTATATAAAAAGAAGTAAAGAAACGCATTCAGAATAGTTTGCATTATCGATATGTTATATACGATTAAGAAAAAAATTTTATTAAAATCCAATTCTTCTTCAATTTAGGAGTTGAAATATCATTCCCATCACTTTGTTGAATCGAAAACAATAATCTTATCGCGATCAAATAGTACCAAATTTTTAATTAAAAAAAATTGTGATTTAAAACGAAAGACCTATTCATTATAATGACTTATTTAATGAGTTGAAATTTAACCAGAACATAATCAAATATAATTAGACTGAAGTAAAATATCATTCAATTTGATTTTATATATATTTATTTCTCTACAATTTAAATTAATTAAAATTCTGTGAAAATTAATAATTCTGAAAACAAAAGTAAAAATATGTTACTAAATAGATAGTGGTGTATAATTAAATTAAAATCATTACTCTTTCTTAAGCTACATCCTTAAGTTTGGAGTTCTTGGAGAAACTATTGGTGGTACATAAAGAGGGATTCCATTGAGTTGGTGCAAATGTTCGTACCCAAAGAATTGTTCTATGATTTTTGACTTATTTACATTACACTTGTTCAGAATGGAGAATTGATTAATCTTCAAGGGACTCAAGTTGATTGGATTTTAGATAATTCTCCAATTTTTCATCAGGAATAAAAGGAGAACCTATGTGTTTCTTTTCGTAATCTGTCCACTTGATATTTTTGAACCATGGATGATTCTTAACTTCTTCTGGTCCATTGCATCCTAATCTGGATTGTGGTTTCCTTTGCATTAAAGCATTAGCAAAACTTATGGCCTCAACACTCCACCCTTAAGGAACTTCAGTGATAGCAGCTTATTTGGCAATAATTTGATCTCGAATTTCTTGTCTACTCTTTCCAGTATAAGGTCGTTTTCCAAGCTAAAATAGAAATAATAGTGTACAATACACTCATGAATTATTATCCCCAAGGCAAAGTAATCTACAGCAACTCCATGGTTTTATCTGCACATTACCTCTGGAGCCATGTACCCAGGAGTGCCGCTTGTTTCATGACTATTTTATGGTTTCCATATTCTGGCAATACCAAAATCTGTTATTCTTAAATAACCTTAGCTATCAAATACTAAGTTTTCGGGTTTGATATCTCGATGTATTATGCCATTGGAATGTATATAGTCTAATCCAATAATTATGCAAATAGCAATATGCTTTGTAATTGCCTCTGAAAATTTTCGAAATTTGCATAAATGAAACCTTAGATCTCCTCCAGCCAAGAAATCCATAGCTAAATATAATGAACAACGATCTTAAAAGGCACTGATTATATTAATTATAAATCTAGAATTATCTAAGTATAATTACTCATGTCTGAGGGTTGATAAAATCTATAACTCATTCATAACTGAACTCACACTCTTTTTCTGTATTACTCTTTGATATATTTAACTTAGTACCTAACTTTTGACATAACTTTTAGAGCTACAACTAAATTGCGAGTTTTTATTAGTCGTGCTTTATAGACTTTACCGAATCCACCTTAACCAACTACTGATATTAATTCAAAATTATTTAGTGTCATTTCTATAAATATTCTTTTTTATTTTACATGAATCATCACTAGATCCTCTAAATTTAAATTCGCAGCCTCCCATAAACTAAACCTGGATAATTTATATATTAAATATTATTATTCGCAATCGAGAATTTTATAAAATCATCAATCATTCTTATTTATTGTTACTATTTCTAAAGCGTTTTATTTATTAATTTTTTTTTGATCTTAATATCCTTTACTTATGTATTAATGTCTAGAAATATATAAAAATATTAAAAATAATGGATATTCCAACTGCTTAATAAAAATTTTAAATAAGTTATTGCAATATCACTAGATTATATATTCAGTATCAAATCAATAGTTCAAAGCTAATTACATTAACTAATACTTTAATAAATGTAATTATATATTATTCATGCATGATTATTTAAAATACCTATATCAATAATAATACAATATTGTAGGTAGTATAGATAGCTAGTTGACAATTCTAAAATCTTACTTATAAATTGAATTTTTGACTATGAATATTTTGTTGATTAAACATTTAGTGTTAAGGTATAAAAATGAAAAAGTTCCTATGAAATTAAACTAAGTTTAAATTCATTAAAATGATTGCAATCATATTCTAATTAAAATGGTGGATGCTTTGTTAATTATCGAAATATATAAAAAAAATTCGTTGTAATTATACATCAGGAATGAAAAATCATGTTATAAAATGAAATTATTATTATATAAAACTAATCATTTGCCTGGAGGGAAGGGATTTGGTTTGGATTAAGTATAGTCGTCAGCAAAGTAATGATTTACATCTTTATGATGTTCTTCATCCTTTCTAATTGCTTTAACGACATCTAATAGAGTAGCATCCTCTTCTAATGCCCAATATTCGATAGAATGATGATTGGCCTTGCGAGTAGTCCATGAATGAATTGGACTACCATCTCTTTCAATTTCATGAATCATATGAGTATAGGTTTTAACTGCCTCTTCTTCCAAGTATCCAACAATCCTATGGCAGACTCTAGGACAGAACATGTAGGTAACTCCAAATAGTGCAACATACCAGGTTTGAGCTAAAACCACACCAGTTCTAAATAATAATGAGGGTTTTTTAATGTTTAAAAAAGTCAACAGGTGAATCCTTTCATTTTCTGCTTCTTCTAATAAGGTATGAATCCATCCTTGATCTCTCTTCATTCCTCTCAAAGATCTTAAAATGTCTATGCATTCCAGCTACAAATCCTGGAACCCCAGCGACAGTCTCCAAAAATAGAACTCGATTGATCCACTTCTTTTCAGACACTATTTCTGATTAAAATGGAAGGATCCTTTTATATCCACTCATAACATCAAATCCAAGTCTCATTGATTAAATGAAGTAGTAGGCAAAATGATCTCCAAAGGTAATTGCAGTTTTATGTTCTAGGCTAACTTGTTCTAATTCTGGCTTATTCCAGTTGGGATGTGGCATAGTATAGTTTTGGGAGGGTTTAGTTGAGAATGAAAATGATTTTTTAATGAGCTTACTTAAGTGTCTATTCATTTAATTTTTAATTCAGGTTGAAGAAAGGCTTCTAGTTAAGAATTTTAATTTAATTCGCATTATAAACGATGCAATTATTAATTGATGATGCAAATCTCATAAAATTAATTGTTTTTATATTATATTAATTGATAATTTTATAAAAATATGTTAAATATGTTACCAATTTAATAAAAATGAAAATTATAAAAAACAAATATTATTTATAAATAAATACAAAATTTTACATATAATATAATTTGGTAATAAATTTATATGTTTTGTTTCTATTAATAATGAATAAATCATTCAAATAAGGACAACCAAGATAATTAATGACATAATTGATAGAATCCAATTGGAAGAACATTATTGACAAGTCTCTGTCACCCAATGATAAGAACCAAAGGTAACATCATTGCAAGTTTGTTCATTCAAATGAGTAGCGTCTGTTGCAGTTGCACATTTATTATCGGCACCCCATTTGCATAAGATGGATTTATTGCTGTCAATCTTTGGTAGAGAAGTGCATTAGGCTTAGATGGTAATATCAGAACAAGCTCTATTCACACATGTTTATCCATCTTTCTTACAATATTTTGGATCACACATCTGATTGAATCCATCAGCATCTCTGCATGTTTTCAATTCAAATGCATAACATTTACCATCACTTTTCCATTAACATTTGGCAGTTGCAGTTGCATCTCCTTTGCATGTTGCTTCAGTCACAAATTTAGAACAATCAACATACACCTTATTTTCACATTAAAATCCAGCGGCAACAGCTAAATGTTTGTAGAATAACGTAGTCACACTAACTCCTTTGGCTTAGCATTTCTCTCCATTTTCGCCCTACAAGACAGAGCATCTTTCTGCCTTTGTCACAATGAAATCTGAACATTGAGTAAATTCAATGCATTTATTATCTTTCCAACCACATCCAGCCATATTTGAACAGCTTTCTTCAGTTGGCATGTCTTCACACCCTTTCTTCTCATCAATACACTTGCCACCTTTCCATTAGCAATCGCCAGTGCATTTGTCTTCTGTTGCGTAATCACTGCATTCTTTTTCTAGACAAGATGATTCATTCCATTTGCAATCATACCATTTATCACACTCTGATTTGATAAATGACGAGCACTCGCATCTTTTTGATTTATTGATGATAATATCTGCAGAAGCAAGCCCACAAAAGGCAATTAATAATACCAATTGGATATTTTTCATTAATTAAAATTAAAGATATTTTTCGTTTTCATTACGCATTTCATTGATAAAATTTACTAATAATATTTAAGTTTATAATAGAAATTTATCTATTTTTTATTAAATTAAATATTTGTCAAGTTTAAACCAATGCTAAAATTTTGGAAAGTTATTCATTTGTACTTGTCAATTTATAAATAAGGATGATAAATTTTATCATTTTTCTTATTTAATGCAATTCTTTGGTTATTTATTCAAAGAATCAGTTGCCTAAAATAAAATTATATATTTTTTATTAATGATTATAATGTAATTATTATGTGATCAAAAAAAGCATTTGTATTTAATAGTATTATTATTCATTGAAGAATGCAAAAATACTAGATAAATTAATCCCTCAAAACAATACTTATTATACAGTAAAAATTAGAGAAAAGTTACTTTATATAAGTCTAAAGTAATTATCAAAATTATTTTGGTTGAGAAGAATTTAAATAAATATTTAAAGAGAAATATTGCACGGATTTTAAAATCAGATATTCATAAATCAAATATAAATAAAATTTGATAATTTGATCAGAAGTAAAGAAGAAAATCTTAAATTAATGAATTGTGTTTGAGTAGTGAATGAACATAATTCAGAAGAACTACACAAACAAATTATAGTATTACAAAATCATATAATTAAATTTTAATCAGATAATAATTTTATAAATTGGTCTAATAGCTTAAATAATACTAATAAAATTTGTATAACCAACATAAAATTGAAAATAAACTCAGAAACAATATTCAGATATATTGGAGGATATTAATCATCCAAATATACTTAAAATATGCTAATGAGATAGAAAATATTTTAAGTTTCTAAGCAATTCTATTCAAGCTTAGCTTTAGAAATGCTTAAAAGAATAGTAAGTTAATCATATCCATAATTTAATTTAAGCTTTTTTTAATTATCTTATTGTTAATAATTTTATATACAAATTATTGTTATTAAATTCTATAAATTTCCCATTTTATTTCAATATATCTAGACATAATGTTCTACAAGAGTTAGTTAATTCTTATATATGCAACTCATCATTTTAATTGAGCTTTTAAAATCAATGCTTTTGTTATATATTTTAGTTATTGATAAAAACATTAATATATGAATAAAATCATGTTAAAATATAAAAGAAAGTGGATTATATCAATTTTATTTAAAATTGTCCCTAAAATTCAATGATAATCAATATAACTTGATTGTATATACAATTTTCTGAAATCAAATTAATAGTCCATCAATCAAACCTCATAAAGCAAATCAAAATTAAAATTAAGCTTTTTGTACTTAGATAAAACATATTATTATTTAAATTCTTACTTATGATTTTTTAAAAAGCTTAATATACATTTTATTAGAATTAATTCTATAAATTGATTTCTATTTTTGTAAAGAATCTTAAGTTTTACTTAATCCACTTATTTGTTTTTAAGGATGATATGGAGAAAATAAACAGCCACGAAGATAAAATATAAATTTGTAATTAAAAAAATTACTTCCAAGCAACGTAATTTCACACAATAATAAGATTATTTTTATAAATAATATTCTCATTCTATCTTATATCCTCCCTTTGAGCTCTCTGGAGGTAAAAAAGTCAAAGGTGAGAATTAAAAATATTAAGTAGGATTCAGATGTTCTAAACCCATTTTCATCAAATTAAACATTTCAAATTGGAACTGAGCTGTATTTATACTTTGTTATCCATTACTTTTTTAATGGATAGATTACTATTCAATCAAATTTAATGGCATATTTTAATATTAATATTAATATTAATAGTAAGGATTTACTATGAAAGAAGAATACAATTGTTAAGCAAAAGGGAATTAATATTATGAAATAAGCTAATCTTATTAACTATAATCTAAAATATTATTTCGATAATATTAACCATATTAAGGGTGATATTACTAAAGATTTAAATGGGTTTCCTCTATTTATTATTATTATTCTGATTAACATTTATCTTCTACTATATTTTGCTTTGATTATTGTTGTTGATGATCTAAATATTATTCTTCCTATTTATAATTATTGTCTTAACTTCTTTCTTCACTGGGTTGTGAAGGACTATTTTAAAATTAATCTATGCGTGATTATGAACTGAAAGATCTATTTTTCTATTTATTTTTTTGTTTTTTATTATGCTTTTTACAAAATTAGATTTGCTTTTATTTTAATTACTCTTTTGCTATTTTATTTTCTAATTTTTATTATTTCATTCTATCTTTCTTTTTTTGCCTTGCTCTCTTCTTTTCTAATTCCATTTATATTGCTCTTTCTAATTTTATATTTCTTTCTATTTATCTTTATCTTTTTCTTTCTTAGACCCTTTATTGATTTAAATCTATTAATTTTTGTTTTCTTAAATTTTTATATTATTTCCATTCTAATTATCTTTATTTTTTTTTAATTTTATATCTCTCTTTTAAGATGCTTTAATGGTGTTCTTTGTAAAATTATTGAATTTTCTAAAAAGTAAAATACTCATCAGCATCCTGCTTATTTGAAATTTCTTCGTTTTTTAGTAGCCCAAATTTTTCTACAACATTTTATTGGTTTTGATTATTTATCACTTAGTCAATTTTTTCAAATTTGATTCCGTTCTGATTTTCTTATTAATTTGGTTGATTTACAAAGATAATTTGACAACTTTCTTGCTCTTCAAACATATTATCTTGAGAGCCTATATTTATTACTGCTAGATTGTTTTCTTTTCGAGTGTTACGAAAATCCATACTAGCATTTTCAATATCTGAAGTTTTATTTGTGATTTGTTGTTTTTTATCAGGATCTTACACTTCCTATTGATTTTAACGATAAGATGACTAAATTTTTTATATTATTTAAATATTCCTTTCTTAATGCTCTTCATTTTGTATAGTATGATCATATTTAATGACCTCTTCCTATTTTATTTATATGTAGTTATTTTATTTTTACTCTGGGTTTGTTATTTCTTACCCTAATTTTTGTCTATTTGACTATTTTTTCTCATTTTGTTTATTTTCTATATTAATTTTTTATACTAATTCCTTAAAACTTATTTTTTTTGACCTATTGAGTAATTGAGGCTTTAGTTCTGAATCATCATTAAAGTCTGTTTTGGATTTTCTTTAATTCATAACAATTTACTCATTTTTATACAAGCATGAATCATTCAAATTCTTTGTTTCTTCTATTTTAGAATCTAAATTCTCCATTTTTACAACGATTTTATCATTTATTTGACCATCTTCATTAGTAATATTTAATATAAGATCAGTGTTTATAAATATTTTTATTTCTATTGATTTTTGTTTTTCAAAATTTAATTCTACAAATTTTTTTTAAAAAGAAAGAATTTAATTTGAAAGCCAAGCAAGTTTCTCCATTAGTATTTATGCCTACTTCCTTTTATTATTTTTCATAAGCAATCTAAATTTACAGAAATGGGAATTCTATAAGGTAGATTTTCCAATTTTTTTACTTTTTAATTCTACGTTACATTAGGTACTATTTATTATAGGATTACCATCTAATTTTGTTCTTAATTTTGTTGCTACTTCATTGAACTTAACCTATAATAATTTTGTTGATTAGTAAAATTAGCACAATTATTCATAATCTTACCGAAATGATTATTCAATATCTCCTTCCTCTTGATATTAAGTGAATAGCCTTGATTAAAGCAAAGATATTCCTTCAGGCTCAAGGTATTAAGAATAATCCCTCTGGATCTCTGTCTCCTTTTTTTTTCCTAACTTAAATCGTTTTAGTCTTCTTTCCATCTATATATATGATGTCCATAGTTCCTATAATCTATTGTTTTCCATTCAGCTATTTACACTTTGACAAATTTTATTTATTTTATTAATAATGACTATTAGTTTGAATCCATTTTAATCTTAAATTAGATACATTTTATATAAATTAGTCATTGATAAAAATAATTTCAAAAATATTCAGTCATTCTTAGGTGAAGATAATTTAGTTTAGAAAAAGGTCAATAGTTCTAATACCAAACCACCTTATTTAAAATTATTTTAAATATTTTTTATAATATATAAGATTGATCTTAAGGGCTGATAATACCATTACTAAGACCTTTATACTCTCCCATTCTGAAAGCCACTGAATAAGGATTCATATAGTTTTTTGAAAAATGGACTTATTTGAAATAATTATTTGGTAAAGTTAAACACTAACTTTATAAAGCATTATTACTTGTTTCGATTTTATCTGTATATTTAGATTTTTTTAGATTTAGATATTGCTTAAGCACACGAGATCGTTGTTGTTAAAACTTTATCGAATTGCTTTGAAACCAATTTCCCTAAGAATCATTTTCAAAGAGTTAGACATTCTTATAAAATTATACATTTAGTAGATTTTTAATGATCTACAGCACTTAAAGATATTTTAAGGTCATCATTCACAAATAAGCACATAGCCCTACCATCCGGCTATTAACTAGGTCATACTACTATTTAACGTTAACTTAATTTTGAAGTTATGGGTTCCAATTAGATTTTCACTAATAGCCAAGATTTTCAATTGCTCATTAAAGAACTGGATATCTTTAGCTGGATTAGGAATGGCCAAACCTCAAAAGTGCTTCAATTAAAATGCTTTTAAGGTTAGACCTTAGGATGAGAATTGCTAGAGCATTTCATTTTTTCTTCAAGATAGAACATTAGTTTTATACTTAATGCCAAGGTATGAAACTATTTAAATAAATTATATGTTCTTTTCTTAAGGAACTATTAATCCATTAATGATGATTGCCAATATATCATTACCTTTGAAATCTCACGAATTAAAATATATGACGGTAATTCATATCTGATAATACCTTATCTAGAAACCATCTCAGTTTATTTAAGATGTGTATTCAAATTAAGGGAGTTTTTAAGAATCAAAAAATCTCAAAAAAAAATCCTTAAATAATTGAAAAACATTTATCTAAAATCATTTACTAACCAAATACTTCAAGTGATCTATAAATTTGTTAGCAATTAACTATATTAAAGGTATATAAACTGGATTTAGTCAGAATCAATTAATTGCTAATGATGATTTAATACAATTATACAATACCATCATCAAAGGCATCATCTCTTTTAATATTTGTAAAAACTTTAATGTCTTCTTTGAAATACTTCTATCATTAATCTAACTGATAATCAAAAAAAATTTGCTACACAGTGATTGGTGGATATTAATAATTCAAATTATTCATATAAAAATTAGAGAGTTCTTATTATACATAACATAATATTTAGTACAAATATTAAGATCCTAAATTTATGAAGAAAAATGAATTTCCAACATCTGCATCAAAATCTCTTTCAAAAGTGATATATGAATAATTGGTTATAGATCGATAATTATAAATATTAACACACAATTTTATTAACATACATATTGAGTTTTTTTAGAGTTTTGTGGCTGTTATTTCACTAAATATTTATTTTTCCATAAAATGCATTAAATATACATACAATGGATTTTTATTAGCTATTATGAACAAATTTTCTTATTTTACAGAATTTTAAAAATTTCTGACATTCTCAATCCTAACCCTTATTCTATTTATTTATTAAAGGCTAAATAAGACTACAAGTATTGTAGCTAATTCCCAAAATCCATTTAAATATCTTTAAATAATTGTAGAATGATCTTTTGGCAGTAAAAAAATTAAATCTTTTTTAATAAATAAAATCAAAAATTTTATAATATTCTTCTATAGAATAGCCTCTATTTAATTATATTAATGAGAATATAAAATTTAATTGAATTTCTTATGTCATTCTAAGAAATGCAATTTCTCAAAATCAACAATGAATAATCAGGTTCTACCAACATAATAATTTTTTAAAGTAAATAGAATTTAAAATTTAAATTGATTGATTTAAAGCTTATACTTTATAAATTATGATTATTTGACTCAGACTACTTAGATTCTAACTTTATGAACTATTAGCTATATTAATTAAATTTCTGAGTTAAAAAGCAGCTCATAAAATATTTTAATGAAAATTAAGTAAAGTTTGAGTCCAAATAACTAAGGGAATTAATTATACTTACAAGAATGCTATGATGTATATCACCCTCAAATCCGAAATAAAAAACTCGCACCTCTTAATCTCATTAAGATAGAAAAAAGTAAGTTATAAATGGCTTAAGATGCAAACTTTAAGGATAAAGAATATCTCGTTTACAATTTTTCATTGTTTATCAAAGATTATACCTTCCTAATATTATTAAAAGTATTTTTATTATTGATTTACCTAATACATTTCTCTATATTTTAATAAATTTATTCTATTTAATTTTACCAAATTGAGTCTACTTTAAATAAAAATTCTTAATTAAGATAAGCCTTAATCTTATTAATATTTCTAAAATATTTTGACTTCTATAGATAGTTTGATTTCAACTAAAAAACTTTTATCAATAAATCTAAGTTTAAATATTTTACTTCCTTTTTTGGCATTAATTGTTAAAGATCTATTTAACAAGAAAAACTTATTAAGTTTATTTAATTTTTATGCTTATTCTATACTTATTTCTAAAAAATTAAATAAACTCAACCAACTTTTAATAATCAAATCAACTAAATTAAGCATATTCATTGTGCTTCTAATTTAGTAGTCGCTTAAAATCCTTTACCTAACCCAATTGATGTTAAAGAAATTTAAACAAATAAACATTTTATTTTTTTAAATGTCTCTTAAGCAATCTTGACTCTTTAACATAAATATTAATCCTTAACTTACTTGCTTTGTTTTAGATGAGATAAATGTGTTATGTTAATTTATGTTATTCAAAAATTGGTCTTTAATTCTATTTGTACTTTTATATTATCAATTATGTAGAATTTTGAAATATTTATTTCTTACTAATTACTTCCTTTTGCTTTAAAATCTTAATTATGTTCAATTTATTCTAAAATATTTTCTGTGTATCATTTCAATCTAATGTTTTATACTAATCCAAAAGTTTATAGAATAATTTAATGATAAATTATAATAATTGGCAAAATGATATATTTTTAATATTGAAATATTATAAACGTTTTCACAATCCAATGGATTCCGATATTCAGCTAAGTTGCCGATACAGTTTACATAATAATGAATAAATACAAGGATTTTGTCCTTATCCAAAATGCAATAATTTTCGCCTATTCTGTATTAATTGCTTACTTTAATATCATTGTGATCATGCAATGGAATGCAAAAATCTAAAAGAGTTTCCTCAATGGTCTGAATAATTCAATAATTTGAATTTAGAAAATACCAAAAAATTAGAATCAATTCTTGAAATATTTCCTGTGCTTAAATCGTTTAAAGAATGGTACGAAGCATAATATTACCCTGTAATTTACAATTAATCAAGTGTAAACACTTAACAATTTGAGTAGAAAATAAATAACATGATCAACATCCAATAAATAACAACTATTATTGATTAATCTATTAAGCCCTAAATTGAAAAATTAAAAATATACTTAGAATACATTATGAATTAAACAGGGAAAATTAACAATTTAGGTATTTAGTATGATAAGTTAAAGTTTCTTTTGATGAATTTATTTAGAGCAGACTTTAGACAACAGGTGGCTTAAATAATAGAGCTTAAAAAAATTTCGAAGAAGGTTTTTAATAAATCATTAATTTTCAGCTAATTCTCTTTATTGGGCAGGAAGGTACGAAGATTGTATTTAAAAATGCAATGCCTTTTAAAAGTTTCATATAACAGATATTCGATTTTCTTTAATGAAAGGTAAAATTTTTGATCAGCTTTAAGGAGACAGCTATTTAGAACTTAAGAAGTTTGAAGATGCAATTGAAAATTATATGATCGCTATAGACATGGATGAAAATAATTATTATGCTATAGGAAAGATTGGTATATTTTATTTTTATGTTTAGGTGATATCAATCTAAATACAGGAAAATTAGAAGAAGCATTAAAATGTTATGATTAATGCACTAGAATTAATGATAAATCGCAAGAATATTATTTCAAAAAAGGTTTTTTTTTCAATATTTTAGCAAAAATCTATCAAAAATTAAAATAGCTTCAGCAAAGCTTAGAATGTGTAGACCACGTTTTGCTCTTAAATTCCTCTCACATAGAGGCTCTCTAAATGAAAGGTACAAAATTCATATTAAATTAGCCGTTCTCTTATAATTGATATCTAATAAATCAGGTGGAATTCAAGAGTTTCAATAGAATTTGTAAGCTACTGGAGCCAATATGAGATAAATCTTATAACACTAATGTAACGATTAATCATGATTATTTAGTACGCTTAAGAGGTCAGTTTTAGAATCAAACACTTTTAGGGCAAATTTTATCAGAAGATGAGGCTAATAAGTAATTTTAAAGAGGTTCAATAATAATAATCATTTAGCATTTAATCAGCTTGAAAAAAATCCATCAATAACTTTATAAATTTGCCGTGAAATTCTTGAAAAAGACAAAACAAATTTTTAATTTGTAATTTTAAGCGGTATAGAATAGGTCTAATATAGCCTATGCAATGAAAAATCTTGGAAAATATTAAGAGGCTTTGCATCTTTGTGAATTCCTGAATAAATTAGATCCAAATAATTAAGAAATAGAGGATTTGTAGTAAATTATTTATGGATTGATTTAATGAATTTTTACAGTTATTTAAGCTTATTATATGAATGTCTAAATGCTTAAAATCCAATTGCATTTATTTTTGAGCGACTAAAAATATAAATAGATAGTCATTAGGAAATTCAGGTGTAGATATTAATAAAAGATTAGAGTAGCTAAGGTAGGGATTATTGAAGAAGCAAAGACAAGATCATATTACTTGAGAAAAGACTATAAAAAAGTGTTGATTTAAATTAGGAAATTAAAATATAAATCTTTTTATTTAACAAATGAGCGGATTAGAAGATATTCCTGAATTTTATGATGATCCACAACAACCAACAAAATAGGACATATAGTAAGAGCAAATATTGAGAATCGTAGAAAATATGACAATTACAATGTCTCATAATTCAAAAACTTTGGGCTAAAAGAGGAGCTCTTACGAGCCGTAAAAGAAGCCGGGTTCGAGCATCCCACTAGAGGTAATAATGGTGGTTCTATTTCCCTTTAGTCCAAGCAGAATCGTTGACAAATGCATTATAAGGGGAACAATTGATTTGTCAAGCAAAAGCAGGAACAGGAAAGACAGCTGTATTTGTTCTGACTGTCCTAAATACGATCAACACTGAAAGCAATAAAGTGGAATGTCTTGTAATTACTCACACAAGAGAGTTAGCTCAATAAGTATGAGATATGTAAATATGAAAGGCTCGGGATGAATTTTTAAGGTTGGGAAAGTTCATGAAAAGTATCAAAGTTGAGTGTTTTTATGGAGGAGGAGAACCAGTGACTGTAAATATATCGACAATCGAAACAGTTAAGCCTTAAATAGTAGTTGGGTAAATATAGAGTCTAATTGTAGTACTCCAGGACGTCTTAAGGATTTGATTTGTGAGAAGAAAGCCTTGAAAGTAGATAGATTGAAGTACTTTATTTTGGATGAAGCCGATACTATGATTGAAGATTTAAATATGAGGTGCTGATTTTTGAAATAATTATTATTAGAAAGGACATCTAAGACATCTTCTTACGTACACCACAAGATAAATAATTTATGGCATTTAGTGCAACCTTTACTGAATCAAGTAGAACATCACTCAAAAAGTTTATAGCTGATAACAAACATGTTAATTTTTATGTTATTCCTAGATTTATGAAATTACAATCAAACCAGAACAACTCTTTCTAGATAAATTGAAGTAATACTATATGAAAGTACCTGAAACTCTTAAATTCCATTATTTGAGATAAATCTTAAATACCTGCAAATTAAATCAATGCATCATCTTTGTGAAGAGCTCAGAAAAGGCTGATGCATTAGTCTCTGAACTCAAAAAGAAGGGAGAAGATTCAGTCAGATAACTCTATGGTGGTAACAGATTGGGACCAGATCACTAAAAAATGAGACAGAAGACTTATGAATAATTTAGAAATGGACACTTCAGATTACTGGTTGCAACCAACTTAATGGGAAGAGGTATTGATATTGATAAGGTCAATTATGTCATCAATTTTGATATGCCTGACTCTTTGGAAACTTATTTACATAGAGTACCAAAATCATTTAAATTATTAGGTAGGAAGAGCTGGTAGATAAGAGACTAATGGGGTTGCAATCTCTTTTGTTAAATATGAAGAAGAAGCATCAGATGGTAAAAAGCCCACTGATGATGAAGTAATTATCCTTGTGATTATTCAATTAGGTTTTACAATAGATCCTTAAATAATATCCAGACAAATTATAATAATTGCCTTAGGATTTATCCACACTAGACAAGTTCTGAAAATGATAGTATTACATAAAATAAAAAATAAAATATATATATATGCAAAAACCCATTTTTAGTAAGATTGTCACTTTAGGTGACTATGCTGTGGGCAAAAGTAGTTTGATACAAAGATTCACCAAAAACGATTTTACTGATACTAGAACATAAACTGTGGGTGCTGAATTCTCTCCTAAATAAATATTAAGAGATGGAAGATTAATAGAATTATAGATTTGGGATACTGCAGGTCAAGAAGTTTACAGAAGCATTGCTAAACTCTATTACAAGGGTATTTAATTATTCTTATAAATTAGATGCTAATTTTGCAATTATTGTTTATGATGTAACAAAACCTAAATCTTTTGAAGTACTTAAATTTTGGTTGGAAAAATTATTCGAAGAAGGATTGAGTGATATTAGTAATCTTGATTTCATATTCAATTTTAGCCAAGTTCATTATAGCGAATAAAATTGATTTAGAATCGCAGGTCCCTTTAGAGGAAGTTAAACAATATGCTAATTCATTTGATCCAAAAATACAAGTTTTTGAAACTAGTTGTAAACAAAATATTGGTGTTTTTGTATTGATTCGGTATAATTTTAGGAACTGTTCAATCACATTGCTGATTTAGTGAATGAGAAAGAAAAGTAATAATAACAATAGAAAAGAGAAGAGAAGCCAGCAATTAAAATAGTAAGCTCTGAGAATAGAAACGATTCTGAAAATTCTTGTTGTTGATAATATAATTTCTTTCAATGATTTTCATTATTATTATATTAATTTAATCCTAAATTTTAACGAAAAATAATTATTAAGATAAGAATTTAAATAACTTTAAAAATAGAATATATTTCTAAACATTAATAAGTTTCTTATACGATAATTAAATCTCAATTTCATTCAAGATCCTTATCACCAGCAGCAATTCTTAAAGCGATGTATTCTTTTAGATCTCTCATGTTAGTGTTCAAGATACCAATCAAATCACTGACAGTCTATCTATCTTTGTCTCTGGCAGCTCTTCTTTATTAATAATCATAAGCAGCTTCTTAGCACTCACCTCTTCTGTCATCTCTTTATTAGGTCTTGGCTTAGATTCTTTAAAGAACATCGTTTTAGCTTGCTGTGGTAGCATCGATTCTGTCTTAAAGTGATTAGATTTCAGCAGTCAAATTAGCAATTGATGAATTGTATTTGTTCATGTCTTTATTGAGTAAACTAATATATGCTTAGAATGCTCTGGTTCTGTCATCTTCAGCTTTTCTGGCTAAATCAAATGCTTAACTTAATTAGTTTTAGAGATCATCGATCAATTTGATGACTCTTCCTGTTAATTCTTGGTTAGCAAATTATTGAGTTCTGTTGGCAAGATTGGCTAACAATTTGATGGCTTTTCCAAAGGTTCTGACGTGTTTCATTGTACTTGCTTTGTGAGCACCTTGACTCATGTGACTAGCAACTTAAGCCATAATTTATGGAGTAACGTGAACCTTTTCTTCACCCTTTTATAAGAAAGATGGAGCTTAGAGGTTATCTGTGAAAAGCCTTCTTGCTTCTGCCAAAACTGATGAAACAAAGGTGTATTCTTACCTTTAAGCTTCAAAATCATCAGCTTATTCTTATCTTTTAGCTGTTGTTTCATCAATAACCTTTTATAATTCAGCCTTTTAGAGTTCCTTAGCTTTCTTTTATCCGATCTTTTAGTCTCTGATTGGTACAAGGTCATCAAGAACAGCTTATAATTCTGTATTTCTCTATTCAAGATTGGCGAGTTCTTAGTTCAAGCCAGCCAAATCTGCATCACAAACTTATTAAAAGGCTTAATTATTAGCATCATCTTCCTTTTAGTCAGCTATATATCTATCTTCTAAATCATAAAGTGTTTAAAAGATTCTTTCCAATGGTTCACCTGTTGTCATTTAAATAGCAATTGTATTCAAAAGGGTTCTTCCTAAATCGCTGCTTTCAATTCTATCAAACATGGCTGTATCTGTGGCAAAAACACATGCAACTAATACCAAAAGCAATGTGGTTTTCATAAATTTAATTTATTAATAAAAATTATATTTAAAAACGGAATATAGCAATAAATGATTTTGTATTTTGAATTTAATGTTGATTTATAAACTTCAGCAAAATGAATCTTCCCATGTATTTGATCCTGCTCCGCTAAACATATCTATTTTCCAATAAGTAAACAATCCAAAAGAGTCAGCCCACCAAAGAGTCACAAACATTGGCAAGAATTGTCTGCTGGCATAATTTCTTAACATTCCTGGGAAATAATTATTGAGATTTCTGGCATACCTGAATTTACAATATAAAATCTAATTACCAAATATGAGTAGCAGCTTTTCTATAATTGCCATCATAAGGACATACACCGTTTGGTTTTGGCCATAACTCTACCATCTCTCTTGTCACTTAAGACAAGGAGTAACTTGTCAAGATTGCCAAATATGTTGATAAGAAGCAATTTAAAACTTTAACTGGAAAATATGGGATTTCTGCAACTCTTGTGAAGACGGATAACTATAATTCTAATTCTACTAATCTTTACCTTATCCTTCATCCAATCAAAAGAGTAAAGTAGTGTTAAAGTTTAGAAGAAGTTTCTAGCAAATAGAGGGAATGAATTTTTGAAGAAATAGTATGGTCCCTCTTCAAATGGTATTCTCCATAAAGCGTTGAAAAACGAAGTATATCCTTTTTACAACTCTTTGGGGAATGTTTTGTCAGCATAATAAGCCATTCTAGCAACTTCAAAGGGAATTCCAATTGGAGCTGTAAGGAGAGAAATGAACATTGTGCCTGGTACTTTTCTCAAGAAACCATATTCAAATGTACCCCAAGTTCCTTTGTTTAATATATTCATATAATACTTTGCCATCCATGATTGACTGCTCTAAATGCTGCTAATCTCAATGCCCAATCAATGCCACCTGAAGCAAATGCAAATTACATTCTAGTGCCCATTGATCTTTTGAAATTTTCAAGATTGATTGTTGCTTTGCTAAATTTATACAATTCATTCACAGTATTTGGTTATTCGTATGATCGTAACCTTAAACTTACATAGATTTTATACAATAATTTCCAATTCTCATAAAAATTATGCCATGCTTCACCAACAACACTTCCCAGTAACCCTGATATAGCTCCTCTAGTATAATTCCATCTCCATGAGCTAATTTATGCAAACAATCATATACTTTTCAGGAGCGTTGGTCCATACACCAGCATTATAACAATCAAAATATAAGGAATGTCTTCTTCTGATGTCGTCTAACTCAAAAAACATGATAAATTAATTATTGAATTGGATATTTTTGGTTTTATATATTTATATTTTGTGCCTGCTAAATTTTTCAAATGAACACTTTCTTGTGCATGGAATGAGCTACTTGATATTTCTAATAGCAGTTGTAAACTCTATTCCATTCTAATTCTTCTTTTATTCTCCATCCCAACCATGCAACTACACCTCCTGGAACAGCAGCCCAAAACAATCTCTATTTAATTGGCAAACCTTTTATTATTGGAAAGAAGAAGAATGAGAATGAATAGACTGCACCTCCAACTTATCCTAATCTTTCAAATCTCGATGCGTCTCTATTGTAGAGAATAAAATTAATACGCTTCTGCATGGAACACTTATTCAGTCAATTTCAAAGGAACATGTCTATCGTATTTCAAGAATTATTTGACCTCCTCTTTCTCTTTTGCTGTAAATGTTTTCTCAAACAGACCAAAGTGTTCTGGTTGATCGTATATCATAATAATATAATTATTAAAATCTTCTGATATTTATACCAATTATAATTATTCTAAACTCTTCAAGTAGGTGTTTATATTCTAGACTCAAATTAAATAGAGTCTAAGATTTACACTTATAAATTAATAGTTTACTACTACTACCTATAAATGTATCATATTGATAACATAGATTGTTATTATTACAATAATTTAATTCTTTCGAAATTTATTAGTTGTTATGGTTATGTTACTGAAATCCACTTTTTTCAGATATAGTAATTAAAAGGGTATTATAATCTAACTAATATTAAGTAATGCCAAAATCCCCAATATCAACTTATTCATTTAAATAGTATTTCAACATATTTCTTACTCAATTTATATATCAGTTTTATCTTATTTCCTTATAAAATTATGTAGATAATTTATAAGATCAAGGGTATTTTATTCAAATTTTCATGCCACCAGAGAAATCTAATGAGACTTCTAATAATATCGAACCTATAGAAATTCATTATATTTACATCAGTAAAAATTAATATATAAATATTATCAAATCTTTAATTCTTTTAGCTATATGAATTATAAATATATTAATCAGAAATGGAAAATAATATTAAAGTCTAAAGATTATTTTTATATTGCTATATAATTTGAATAGCAGAAACTTAAGAATAAAAGATTTAATAATCTTGATAAAATTTGAACATTATTATATATTATATTATCAATCATTTAGTTGGGTTGTAAAGGCAGCTCCATTAAGAATCCAATAGTCAGGGTTCTTCTTTGTAGGGCATTCAATTGCTCTTATGAAATTAGTCGAATGTCCTGTAGTTGATAGCACTCCTGCCCGAAGACCTAATGATTTTATCTAAAAAGATACTTGTTTTATAAAGAGGCATTGAATATTCATTTGGATTTGGCTTATAGTCTTAAGTAGGTATAAAGTGTATGATTGGAGCCTAAAAGATGGTTTATCCTGGCAACTGATCTTCTAGTATGCCTTTATTCAAATCAAATCTACAACCCTCTACATATAAACCATATATGTAGGCTCCGTTATCAGGGGTTGATGTTATCTAAATTTGATTAAATTAATACCATTTCACTGTCGACATAATTAAAGAATTTGAAACTGAATCCCAGAACATCAATAGCAATTTAATTTTTTCTTGCAAATGTTTAGAGAACTGAAGTAAGGAAACCTTATGGGAAGAAGAATGCCGAAATCCAATAACCCTTTGGATAACCAAATTCTAAGTTAAACCAATCTCTGAAGAAATTGACTCTTTTTATCATATCGTCATAAAACGAGGCCAATGGCTTCAAAGAAGGATAGGCTCTGTTAGCCCAAATTGATGGGACTTAATTATTGAGTAAGGAGCTGTACATTTTATCAAGTTCAGCTGACATCACTACTTCTCCCTTGATGGCAGCTTATAAATTTTTAATTGAATTTCCAATAACTGATAATAACTTATTAAATCTTTGAACTTCCTAATTCAAACAAACCTTAAGAGAATCAATCTCAGATGAGGTATGTTAAGGAGCATTTTATTTTTTCTTTTTCTCCTATTCCTTAATTTAGAATGGAAGTTTCTATGCAAGAATTTCACACAGTTCCAGAACATTTTCATCTGGAGTCTTGGCCTTTTATTCTGAGTCACTCGTTTGAGCACTTTCTCTTGGTTGAATACTTAAGATAGTAGATAAAGCCATTTTTGATTCAGTTAATTTAAAGGTAATATTGGCATTTTCATTCATTCCAAAAACTTCAGGTTTTTCAAAATCTGGGAATTTATTTATCAAATTTCTGTATCCATCAATATTCATTTCACCAGGTTATTTATAAATACCTGAATCTGAAAATGAGTATCCATCATTTAATGCATCTTCACTAAAATTAATCAAATATTATTTTACTTAATAAATTTAGTTAAAATTGTAAGCAAACATCTTCTATCCCAATCATCTGTGACTCTTCCACCATATGTGATTTCTCCTATGACATATACAATCGCATCCCAAGGAATATCTTAAGGCAAATCAAGAAAATTCCTAAGTAGTGTGTACGAAGTTTCAAGATCAGAATCATTAAATCTAATTTAAGATAACATTTTACTCATATCTAATGTTCCAACCCAAAGGTCCAAATTTACGACGTTCTTGTACAACAGCATGGAAAAATGCAAGAGAATAGAGTAATTTTTTCCATGGCTCCTTTTTTTCACAATTTTCAACTTATTCTGAAGATAAATCAGTATAACTCTTAAACATATTTGATTTCAATCCTTTAGGGGGTTCAGTAGTTAATTTAATACTATTCTATAGAACACTAACAGGGAAGTAATCACAAGGCATACTTGTTAACATCAATCTAAATCCAGTGTTAAATGATGATTATAATTCTGGATCCTCAAACCACTCTAATCTTTTCTCAAGAGTGGGCATGAATGATTTACCAAGATGGCAATTTTATAGGATTACCCAATCACCACTCTTGACTCCACTCTCAATTGCCTTTTCAGCAATAATTCCTTGTCCTTAACCAAGTGATATTATTCTAAGTTTTTCAGAGGATATCTTCTTTTGATTTGCTAATCTCATTAAACTAGACAATGGATCTGCACCTTAACTCAATATAAATATAAATGGAGTTTTATGATCAGTGTCATTAAAGATGTCTTCAATTGATGCCTGATTATTGGAAGTAAATTTTTTCCCTAATATTGCGTCTACATAGTATGTCATTGCATACAAAGATTCTTCTTCTCTTAACACCTTCACAATCATTAATTTTTGGAAAGGAGTCAATTATTCACTTAATAAACTCCAAGGATTATCAGACTGTATTAATTGTTCAGTCTCTTTAAAATTAGTTAATGTTTAGTTGTAAATTTGTATAAAGTTTTAATGAACTGTTGTTAATTGATACAGTTCATTCCAGATTTTAGGAGTTAATTTAACAGTATTTGGCATAGCAGGGGGTTAAACTGATAAACTTGCTCCTCTTACAAAAAGATTCCATTCTCCAAAAGTGATTTACTTAGCATTCAATTGTATTTTAACTGTCATTAGGAATGAGAAGATTCTCTTGTGTTAATTAAATAGACCTCTACATACATTTGAGTAAATTGTTTCAGTTATTCCATCTATTAATGTATTTATTCTTATTTTTATATCATCATTCTTCTCTGAATTTCTGATCACATTCTAATATAGTCTCTTGAAGTAATTTAATGAAAACTAATACATAGGATCTACCAAGGTGAAATCTGCAATAACAAAATAAAGCAAACTACCTCTTGTAGCAACTGGCAAATATTATTATCTCGCTGCTTCAATTTCAGCAGATTTCTATTCTTAAGTTACTAAACTTTCTTTAACTTAGATGGCATCCTATTTTGATATCTTTAAGTTTTCAATTAAATCAACATTATCCAAAATCATTCCTTTAGAATTTGCTAGTAAATTTAAGATCTTCTCTTCATTCTTTCTTAAGTTCATGTTACCAGTAGATATTCTCTTAATTAAGTCTTTCTTCTCTTCTTCCATCTCTGGTTTTTCAATCTATACAACATCTCCAAGTAACTGTTCTTCCAAACCTTACTCTGTGACAGTAAAATTAATTACTGTTACTCTAATAAATATCTCTGGTAAAAATTAAGGATTTGCTAATTTTGTACTAAAGAATAATTTGAAATTTGGATCAAATTCAACTTCTCTATCTCCTATCTTTATCATTTTTCTTCTATTTATTACATTAAATTATTTCAATAATAATGGTTCTAAAAAGTTATCCAATTATTCCTATACATCTTCTAAGAGCAAAGGAATTCCTGTTTAAACTGCATTTTCTATATGTTTAATAAGTCCCTCTTATGTAATCTTTAAGACTTTCAAATTGTGATCTCTATAACTATTTTTGATCCAAGTATTTGCTTGTAATTGTGGATCAATAAACATGGGATAAGATCTACTATATTTTTGAATAATGCCATTAGACTTTGAAACTGTGTCATTAGGCAACCCATTTGCAGCCCATTATTAAATTTCAAGAGCATCTCCTAGAACTGATTCAAAATTGTATTTCTCACTCAAGGGAATAGTTAACTCTGTAGCTTTTTCCATCCAATTCTGAATTAATTGATTTCTGAAGGTTCCAGTAAATGGACCCATATAGGCTACTGTTGAGCCTCCCAAAAATACATTACCCAAAAGTAACTATATTTCTTCAGTTAGACTTTCAACTTTAATTTTCCATCTTTCTTGTTCATCTGCCAAACCTACGGTAAGTTCTTCAGCTCTAATCAATCTTTATTCTGTTGTTTAAATATCCTAATCAAGTCGATCTTTTTCTTATTTATTTTGATTGAATTGTATTTCCAATTCTGTAACTTTTCTGACCACTTAAGCTAATTCAGATTGCTTTTACAATAATACTTTATTTGCTTTCTCTAATTGTTAATTCATGGCTTCTACCTGACTCTTCTTCTTCTCTACATCATTATTAACATCAGTAAACTCACTTACCGCCCTAACCCACTCACAAATAGACTTTGCAGCCACACTCACTTTTTAAACCAAATTTGGAATGAATTCTGGATTACTAGCTATTTTAGCTTTGATCTTATTTTAAGTTCCTGGCTTGATTTTACCAACTTCCAATCCTTTCATTTTTGATAAGAAATTAGGATCAGCCAATAGTTTTTTGATTGAATCCCAATCCAATTTTTCTTCAAATAAAATAGCAACACATTCTAAAGTAAATCGTACAATTGGCTATGGGTTGTTATTACTTTTGATTTCAGAAATATCATTTCTGTTAAGAGTGTTAAGTGCTTCCGTGGCAGCATTCAGAGTAGGAATAGCTTCATTCAGTATTTTATCAGCTTCAGCTTTGGTTTCCTTAATTCGAGAAGCCTATTCATTAACTTATCTCTCCTCTTCTGAGACCAATTGCTTAACTCGATTTGCCTCAGTAGAATCAATTTATAACTTTTAGAGTAACTGTTCTTAATCTATAGTTTTTTGTTTTAAAATTGGTTACATTTCAGTTAATTTAACCTTTAAATCACTAATGATGCTGTTTGCTTCATGTAGCTTATGTAATCCTGAAGATAATTTCATTTTGTTTGTTTACAATTCTTCTTTTTTCATCATCAATAATGTCTTATATGATTCTATTAAATCAAGATAGGATTTGGGTGTTACATAAACGTTTCTTTTGAGAGCAGCATAAAACTCATCGCATTTCCTTTCAACACTCTAGTGCACATGAACACACATTTGATAAAGATTTTATCTCATATCTTTTGTCAGACCATCAAATTCTAGAGATTCCAAAAACATTTCTGCCACACTCATCAATGCCTCTTATGGCCATTTGTGTAGCCACTCTATAGTACAACAATTAACTAAACTTGGGAACATTCTCAATCTAACTCTTAATTATCCACCTATTGGCGATAATCCTAAGACTACATGTAGATTAGATCTAATCTTTTAGACAAAGTATGGGTATATATCATTGATTTTTAATTCTCTTGCTTCTGCTTACAATCCTTAATTAATAATCTCCAAATCATCTTTAGTCAACATATTAGGTACTTCACCTGAATTAAGTAGATTGTTCACATCTTCTAGAAAACCTTCTTATAATATTTAAGTATCTGAAAATGAGAATGCTACTAATCTATTCTCAATTCCCACTGCACACATCATTCTGAACAAGTCCTCTTTAAATTCTTTCTTGCCATAGTTTTTCTTACTCTCTATGGTATCTATTTTGCATCCAGCCAATACAGCTCCCAATTGTGTCAAAGATTTCTTACCAGAACCTCCAACTCCAACCAACATATAATGTCCTCTTTATTATCTTAACACTCTGCTGATCCTAGTCAAATGTTCAATAGCATCTTTGAATAACACTAAATTCATTTTTGTGTATTCCATCATGTATTCATTAATGACTTTAATAAGCTGGTTGTAATCCCTCACTTCCTCATATATGCGATCAGCCAACTCAGCCCTTTTCTAGAAATCTGCAAAGATAAGAGGTGGTTATGAATCAAACAATTCATTGACCTTATATTCAATCTTAAAGAACAAGAATATATTTTTAACTAAGTTCTCTTTAAACCAATCTTAATCTTACGAATTAATTAATCTATCCATTAAAACTCTGCATGTCTCATGAGCCCATAATCTAACCATTTATTCAGATTTCTAATAAATCATAGGTTTGGCTTATAAAATGCCTTAGAAGATCTTACTAACATCTCTGAGATTGAAAACATAATGAGATTTCTCTGGAGTAGGCAATAAAGCTTTTTGGATTTCAGAGTACATCTGAAGAGTTGCATTTACAATAGAATAGTTTTCACTCAAATCCACAATTTCACTCTTGAAATGATTATTTTTTAAGAAGGCCTTCAAAATAGTACTAAATATCCAAGATAAGGTTTCATCACTGGAATTAGGAACACTTAACAAAGCGAAATGGCGAGTAAATCTAACTGTTATAGGAGACCTTCCTCCACCTGGGGGACCACAAGCACATATTAGTATTGTATTATCCACATCCTTCCAATTAAAGCTTTTCCTATCATAAACACCTCGATAATCAATAAATTATCTTAATAATTCAATAGGGGGTTATGCACCATATTATTCTAAGGCTGGCATGTTAACATCATCCACAAAGACTACAAACTTCTTACCAGGAGGAGGCATCAAAATGGTTCTTCCTTTCTTACGTTGAGTCTATAGTTTTTATTCAATACTTAATTAGGTAGTAAAACTTGCTGTTTTAGCTGAGAATGTAATCTACATCAAAGCTATGTGGCCATCATCTCTTAATTTTTCAACAGTTGAATTCACCATAATTGTTTTACCAGTTCCTGTAACTCCAGTAATAAACATAGGACAATTTGTATTGACTGCTTATTCCAAAAACCATCCATGAGCCACAGTTTCCTTTGTCTAAACCACCATATCGAAATAACTCATTCCTTTTATATATTCAAATTATGGAATGATATCATTCCATTGTGTATAGCTGATATCTACTAATCCATCTGTTTTAGTTATTCTAACTAAGCAGGCAAATAGAGATCCTCTAGGCAGAACTTCAACTGGAAAAGTGTCAGCTACAATTCTTTCGAATTTTGGATAATCATCAGAGATAAGAGTTGCACCAACAGCCCACGCAAATACCCAAACATAAATTTTTTCAATGTGTTTTTTTGATATTTCATCTCTTAAATTACAATTAAATTATTAATTATAGTATTAGATGACCATCCTCAATATTTTAATTAATCCAACAGCCATTTAAGTTTCCTGTACAGGTATTAATTGCTTACATGTTTTAATGATCTAAGTTATTGATTTATTGAATGAAACTTTTATTTGAACCAGCAAATGATCTATAATGTCTCTACTCAGAATGTCAATTAGAGTCATAGCTTCTGTGATAACTATAGGTTCATAACCTAATACTTTATCATCTAAATAGACCATTCCACATCTACTAACTGTTGCAGGGGATGCCACTGCCAAATCTAATACTTCGAAGATCATTCTCATTTAAGTCTTCAATTTAATACGCTCACCATTACTTAAACATAATGTCATTGAATCATCCAACACTGTGTTCATATTTTCGATCCACAAGGCATCTACTGGCCCATCAAATACAACCCATTTCTTTTCCAAAGTCTCTGATGATGCATATCCTCTCATTATATTAGATGCTAAACCATCTGTCCATTATTAAGTCATCATATCAAATTAACCATACAATTCTTCCATAGATATGGCTTTTGGATTCAAAATCTAATGTTCAACATTCTAGTAAATTGCATGATTTTTAACTCCTTTCAAAGAATATTACTCAAACAATTTAATATAGGATTCTCTTAGTACATTTTAAACTTAAGATTTACCACCCATTGTAACTCCTACCAACATTACTCCAAATCTCACTTTCAATGTTTCATGGAATTAAATTATCTTTTCAATGAAGGTATCTTATTCTTATAACTTGTTAAGTTCTATGACATTCTTTATTGCTGTTTCTAATTCTTTGTTCTACACTGTAGGAATCTGCATGCCTGGAAATAGATCACTCACAATTGCATTAAACAGGGGAATATCGTGTGATAAAAATTTGGGTAAATTACTTTCCCTCATAGCTCTGATCAATACAATATCTTCATTGATGTTTGGTTCTGCTCTTTTTAATGATCCAGCCATAACTAAAACAGATTTAACTGCTCTCATACCGAAATCATAGTGATCTTACTGACTTAATTATTCAGAACTTAATTGATACAATTTAACCATCTTCCTTGATAAATCTTTGGCATTTGAAAATCCTTCAGCAAACAACATAATCTCAGCAATCAATCTATAATCTGGAACCATCATAGCTACTGGTCTAAAAAGCACTTTCAGATTATCAGGCAATTCTGTTCTACCAGCATAACCAGGATTCATAGTAATAAATATTCCCAAATCAGGATTCAATTATACATTTTTACCAAAGAAATAAAAATTCATTTTATATTCCAATAGTGCTTCTCTTATAGTTTAAACTTATTGTGCTATGACTGATAATACTTCAATATAGATTCTATTAAATTCATCTAAACAAACCCAGGCTCCACAATATGCCAATCCTGCAAATAACTTTTCCATCATTTTAGCTGTAATTTAATCTGAGCAATTAAAGACAATACAATATCTTCCCAAAGCTTTTGCTAAATCTTTGCATGATTCTGTTTTTCCTGTACCAGCTGGTCCTTATGGTGCTGCACCTAATTTGATTCCCAAAGCTCCTGTAATAGTCATCCAACATCTATCAGTTAATGGTGTAATAACCAATCTTGTGGTTGATCCCAAAAACTCGTAACCATACATTAATTTAGCATTCACTTATTTAGCATGGACACTTTCCTCATCATGATAAAACCTCAATTATTATTACCATTTGAAATCCATGATACCTTCCACAGACTCATTTCTCATGTTATCCACAATATCTCTGAAGTGGACATCTTAAGTGACCAAAGCCACGAGAGTTCTTCTTTATAATTCAGTAAGATTTCCTCTGATTAATAATGTCAATTCATCCAGCATTGCTACATTAGCATCATACCAATCATCCAAATCTCCTTCTGCGTCTGCTTATAAATAATTTTCCTCTGTTATTTTGGTCCAAAATATAGAATCAATAGTAATAATAATTTAGAGTGGGAATTCAAATACCCAATCTTTTCTTTGTGTATCCTCTAATTAATATTTAATTAAGGACTATCTCATGACACCACTTAAAGAAGATTTCATTTTATCTTCTAGAGCTTTTAACCAATCCTCAACCTCCCCTCTTGCTGAATATCCCTTAAGCACTGCAATTTCACCTTCAGCAGATATCATTCCAATGGCATTTTCTTAAGAATCGAATTAAATTTTGACTAAATTTTCAAAGCACTTTCTTAAATATGGTTAAATGGCTTAAATATTTTTTGCATTTGACAATATTTCTAACAGTTCATCATTTGATAAAAAGTAAAATCTCTAAAACACATCTCTTTTCTTTTCTAAGAATTCATCCAAAGCCTTTTAAATAACATCAAAATTATTGTTATTTTATCTCAATTAATTGAAGTACAATCTATTTGAATAATCATCTGCCCATCTTCTGGCAATACTACTATCTCTAGCATTTCTCATTAATTTCTTCCATTGAGTATCAGCTTATTAGAATATCTTGGATTCCTTAGCCAAATTCTTGGCACTGTATGGTGAATTCAAAATAGGTTCCAAATATAACCAATTTCTTTAATGCAACATCCACTCATCAAATAACTCTTAGAAATATCTTAACAATGATTGTTGTCTTTCTACATCAGATCTAATGCCTTCTACAAATCTTGATGCTAAAATATTATTGACTGTCAATAACGTATCATCTATTTTAGAAATCAAATCTTCATTATTTCCGAGAATAAAAACATCTTTTGATTCTCTATATGGTTGCACTGTAATAACAGCCGATCTCCAAATAGATTCAACCTATTCTAACATTTTAACTAGTTCTATTTCTTTTGCTGCTCTTAATGCAATTTCACTTAATTTGTCTTTTACTTAGTCTAAACCAGCTTAGGTAATCCATAAAACATTGTATTTAGGATCATTTATTGGTGTAAATGGTTCTAGAATAGGCTCTTTGAATAACTATTAATTTTCAAGTATCAATGCTCTTATCTGATTCCATTACTTCTCTGAAATTGCAGGATCTTTAAGTGCTTATAGAACCTAATAGACTCCTCTGAAACCTTCAATGTCTGACTTAAATACTCTAGCTACTTCATTTTTATCTAATTCTTTGGCGCACAAATTAGCTGCCTTCTATAATTTTTCCATCAGATTGTTCATATCATCTAAATTGATATCTGTATAATGTTATTTTAACCAGACTGAATAATTCGAAATCCATTCATTTCTTCCACACCAAAGTTTCTCTAATAAGGTGAATTCACCATTGAATGTTTCCAATTTCTCAAATGGTGTATACTCCATATTTAATGCTATCTAATAATCATTCAACTTTTTTGCATGAACTTTTAATTCATCCACTTGCTTTCTTACTCCTTAAACGAATGTAACCATGTCACTCAAATCTGCTGCTAAAGAACTCAAAGGTTATTCTGAAACTCTCTCATTCATATCCTTAACTGTACTGTCTACCTATGGAATCATTCTCTCCATATCTTTTCTAAATTTATTTAAGTTTTAATCATAATTAGCCATGGCATCATCAACTTTTTTACGAAGTTAACTAACTTATTGATTGCATTCTGCAAATTTTTATTTGTGTTTATCTTAAATCTTAATACGCAACTCATCCATAAGCAGTGCCATAGCAGTTACTTCTTGTGATACATTGCTCAAATCTTCAAATTGATTGTTAATCACATTCACTGCTTCCATATAATTGACAAATTGTTCCACAGTGATTGGAGATATTGCTATGGTTGAATATAACTATGCTGTTTTTTGCGTAAAGAGAACTGCTTTCTTGTATATATATTCAGGGATAAATTTCTATAACTCTTAAATGCAATTCATAGCACTGGATTTGATCTTGGCCTTCAATTTTTGATTATCAAATAATATCATACCAATCTCTTGTGTAGGTTCTATATCTTAAAATTATTGATCTTGATCCTTATATTAGTTAATGGCATTTCTATATTCTTCAACTTCCTTGTCAGCAAATTACTTTTCAATATTGACTCCTGTGTTCTCAACATACCATTTCATGAATGGTTTCAACTTTTCAGCATATTATTCTAAATAATCAAATGCAATTTCTAATTCCTTCCTCATTTGACTACATAAAACTTGGAAATTCTCGCTTCCATTGATAATTGCCTTGACATCTACTTTTTCTGATTGTTAATTGCTTTCGTCTTGAATATACTATTATAATTCTGGCATAGATAACATTTCCCTATGTCTAGTTGTGATACGAATAACACTATTGGTGACAACACTTTCGAATATTCTGAATAATTATTCTCTAACAGGATTAAAAACGATATCTTCCTACTTTCCAACTGCCTCAATAATTATCCAACATTAGGGTTAACCTTTGCCATAATATCCTTTCCTCTTCACTCCTGAACTCTCCTTATATTGCTCGTTGAATTCACGAATCTATTTGACAATGTGTTCCACTGAATTCTGCATCATCTATAATTTGGCATCTATGATTATGTAATCAACATATTTCACAAATTTTCTTAATCTTTTATAATGTGTTCTTATTGTAGCTTCAGTTGTGTATGGCATATCTTTTCCTGATTCATCTCCCACTAATAATGGTGCTCTCTCTTCATTATCATCTTCATGAAGAGGAATACGATGTATTTCCTTAAAATTGACTAACGATTTCTAACAGCATTCTACTATTATTTATTTAATCTATTGTTCATATGCATCAAATTTAATATCCATGATTGACATTAAATGTTTGTCTTACAATTATTTAAAGTTTTCGTGGGTCTAAGGAACTGTAGTTGAGGTATCTAAGAATCTAATATCTTACGCCATTTATTAACATATCCGACGAACTTCTAATAAGGTGATTCTTAATTGTTTGTCAGTTGAAAACATGTTGGATATCATTAAATCCTGATTTTTGGCAAGAATGTTCTTCCTCATTAATCTCTTCCACAAGAAGAAGTTCTTCCATAATTTGTATTTCCTAAAAAAGTCTATTTTCTAAAGATCTTAATATAATTTAGCTTCTCTTTGCCACTCCTCAATTGTTAAAAATGTAATCTCATCATTTTAGAAATATGTGATTCCCCTTGCACTAATAGTCATGTATTCCTTTGGGTTTCTGTCTTCGAATTCAACTATTTAATAATCATAGGCATGATCTCTTTTATTTAAATAACAGAACTCATCTGCCATTTCTGGATCAGTTCTTATCAAATAGATAAAATCCATGGGTGACAAGTAGGATTACTATTGCTGCTTCTTCTTAGGTTTTCTGAGTGCCTTCTTAATCATCTGGGTCTCCTTCTTTTTTTCAGGTTGTTACAGCAATCCAATGATAGAATCATTAATGGTCGAATTAGGGTTTTGCACATCGTCTAAAATGCTCATTCCGTGATCACTTAATAATCTATGACCGAGTGGTGATAAATTCTTGGGTTTCTTGAGCTAATCTTGTATTAGAATGTCACTTCTAAGGTCTTTATTTATTAAATCATCATTTACTTTTTGTAGATTGATGTCCTGATCGATCAAGTAAAATTCTGCCATTTTGTATGGTTACCCCTAAGGCTGAGTGAGTTTAGGTTGTGGGCTCTAATCTTTATTTAGAAACCTTAGGCACCAAAGAAGGCAAGGAGATTACCGAGAGCTATTAAGTGAGTTTTCGTTCATTAGGATCATAACGATTAATGTTTTTATAAAGCCGTCCTTTGAGCTACCCTTGTGAAAGTTGTTCAAAATTGAAACGTTTATTATTGTCACTATCCATAATAAATAATTAATATATGGACACCGATTTATAAATATTTAAATATGTTAATATTAATAGAGACTCCAGCTGGATTCGCCCTATTCCAAGTTGCCAATACCAAGGCCCTTAATAAAATAGACAACATCTATGATTATTTGTAGAATGAAAAGCAAGCCAAAAAATTGTAAGCAATTCTATTGATAAATTAACCAGGGTCACACCTTTTGCTTTCCAATAATTCAAAGATACCTAAGAAGCTCTCGTGGCTACCAGCAAGTTGATCAATGGAAAAATCCCAAAGAAGCTTAGTAAATTCCTGGAGAAGAATGTAATCTCGCAAGAAGTTCAGGATTAAATAGCAGGTACAGTGAAATTTATTAAACTATACAGTCCAAGACAAAAAACTGGCCAAATAACTTCAAGAACAATTAGGATTAAATTGCATCCAGACTCCTGTGACTGAGCAATTATTCAGAGGAATTAGATCCTAATTAACTAACCTTATCGAAGGACTAAGTGAATCAGAACTTAAGAATATGACTCTGGGTTTAGCACATGGATTATCCAGATATAAACTCAAGTTCTCTACTGAGAAAGTTGATACCATGATTATACAAGCAATTGCCTTGCTTGATGATTTAGACAAAGAAATTAATAACTATATGATGAGATTGAGAGAATGGTTTGGTTGGCATTTTCCAGAACTTGGTAAAATCATAACTGACAATTTAATATATGCAAAAGTAGTCAAAGCCATTGGAATGAGAATTAAGACCAGTTCTACAGATCTCTCTGGTATTTTACCTGAGAATCTCGAAGCAGATGTAAAATAAGCAGCAGAAGTATCATTTGGTACAGAAATCACAGTAGAAGATGAAAAATTCATTCTTTGTCTTGCAGATTAAGTCATTGAATTAACTGATTATAGATCCTAATTATCTGAATATCTAAAAAATAGAATGCAAGCTATCGCTCCTAATCTGACTACAATGGTAGGTGAATTAGTGGGTGCTCGATTGATTTCACATGCAGGCTCACTTGTAAACTTAGCTAAATATCCAGCTTCTACCGTTTAAATTTTGGGAGCTGAAAAAGCATTATTTAAGGCTATTAGAACAAAACATAATACTCCCAAATATGGTTTGATCTTCTAAGCTAGTTTAGTAGGAAGTGCTCCTGCTAAATTGAAAGGAAAGGTCTCTAGAACATTAGCTGCAAAAACAGCATTATGTATTAGATATGATGCTTTAGGTATTCATATATTATTCAATTATTATAGGAGAGGGATAAGATGCTGAATTCGGAATTACTAATAAATCATTTTTAGAGAAAAGAGTTCACTAATTGGAAGAGGGAGTTAACTATAGAGATGTGAAGGCTCCTCAAAGAGGAAAGGCTAAACCCATATAATCTCAAAACTAATACCAAGATGATGCTGATTTTTAACCATAGGGTGCTAATTGGATGCAAAAATTTCAGAAGGGGGAAGACAAAAGATAAGCTTCCCAAGAAATTGTATAAAGAACTTAACAAAAAAGGGTGAAATAATAATGAAAGTACATATTAATCAACGAACTTCATCATTTAAGACATCTGAATCTTCATGATAGTAAATGTTACTCTAAGCAATTCTACTTGAACTTTCTTCAATTATCTACTGCAATACAGGATTGGGATTTAAAGCTCCTCTGTATTATAATTATTACTCTAAGACTCTCGGATCTACAATACTCAGCAAATATCTAATTTTATCTTCAGCTATTTTCAAATCTTGTTCATATTTTTATTTAATTGCTCTCTTCTCATTCTCAATTTAAATCAATCTTTAATTATCACTATGTTAGGAATTAATCCTTGATTTATTATATACATCCCTCTTTAAATTAGCTATTTCTATCAATAAAGTATTAATCTATCCCTCATAATTAGCTTTCATATTTGCCTTCTTTTACACGTCCTCCTATAGTTCCAAACATCTTTAATGTAACAGAGTCATTTCTATATTTTATTTATGCATATCATCTTGTAATTATTTATAAGATCGTTCTAATAAACTCTAAGAAGTTGCTGGAATCAATTAACCATTCTGTATCTATTATGTCAATTAATCCAACGTATTAGTCTTCTCGTAGAGTTACCTTTCTAATTATTGCAATTTAATCTACTAATCTTACAATTTGATGTTCTTATCAATAAGCATTGAATTCATTTTCTCTGTTTCTATATTATGTCTTTGTAATTTCAATTTATCTATTTCATTTTATTTAGCTTCCAATAGATTGTTAAGAGTAGCCACCTAGTTTTCCATTTACACAATCGAAGTAGCCACAGTCTCTTTAATTTATCTCTATAAATTCACCCTTTCTATTTAAATTTGTTATGCATATTTTTCCTCTGATATCCTTATTGTATTTTCATTGATTAATCTTTATGTGTCTATTTGAGACTATAATGCTTCAATTTCTTCCAATTTTTAATTAAATATGTTCATATAATTAACTCTAATTGTTTCAATATCATTTTCTAGGATCTCACTCTTTTATCTATATTAATCTGCCTCTCTAAATCGTTCCTTCAATTCCTCTAATTCTTTATTCTTTTCGTTTAGAAAGTGAAGTGCTTCCAATTTTTCAGATTTAATCTGTTTTATAAAGCTATCTAAATGAAAGCATTTCTATCTTTCCTCCTATAATTCTTATATCTTAGTCATCACTTACTACCTACTACTTTCGCAATCCTACGCTTTTTACATTAAAAGTTAATTCAATTTTTCTATTTCTCCTACCAATTATTCCATTTTCTCTTCGTATCCTTTTATTGTGATGAATTGGACTCTATTGTACTTACTTCTTAAGTCTTCAACTTCAATTGCTTTCTATTTTAAATTTTCTGCTAGATCTTCATATTATTGATTTTAAGATCCAATATGTGCTTGTAGCTCTTTTATCTTTTATTCTAATCCTAAACTCTTGAGTCTCCATTCTTCACACTCTATGCTCTTCTATTATAGAGTTTAAGAGGATCTCTCTAATTCACTTGTCAACATTTCTATTCGATATTCTACTTCCACTTAATCTGATTATTGCATGTGTCTGTTAAATAAAATTATAAATATAAATCAAAATTGTATTTACAAAATATATCACCCCTACAATGGAGGTAGTTAAATACTTTAAGTCAACATTTTTCGTACTTCCTTCAAGGCCAAACGAACATCTTCAGCTTTTTTCATAACAATCGATTTCAAAATTGGACCTAATTCAGCCAATGCAGTATCGTTTTAATCACTGTACCATGTCTTTATAAATATTCCATTTTCTGGTTGATTTTGAAAATTGTCAGGAACATTATCAACAATTATGCATTTTGAAAGATCTCTTCCCAATCTGGAAAGATCTTTTATAAATTAATTAGAATATTGCAAAGCATGCTATCTAAATAACCGATATGATATGTTTTTGTTTCTATCAACCTGATCTAAAACCCAATTTGCATAATCAGGCAAACCGGCTGTGAATACAACTAACTCATAAAATTAGTTCATTTCTTGTAAGAATTGATGAGTAAAAGGACGAATTAAAAAGTGTCCTGTCTAATCAGTAAAATGTATTAAAGTTTCATCCATATCTAAAACCAGAGTATATGTTTTTGGATTTGCATAAGGAAGGTAGGGCTAGGGAGCCACACAAATCAATGGTATTCCCAATAAGCCCTAATAGCTTTGTTAGATTGTGAAGTAAAATGAAATGAATTCTTGTAGATTTCTTAATGATTCCTTTATTGTATAATTTTATATACTCCTTAGGAAGATTATTAAAAATTAATAGAGGTCTCTCTAGCCTTTGGTTAGTGATTTATAAAGATTTTATAATAATTCTATATTTTATTTGATGTACGTCCAGTATTCATGCTTTTTAGAAATATTGTTTTTCTTGTTTATGTTAAATTATAATTATGAATACAACTACAAATAAAGAGTGTATTCAGGCTTATCTTTCAGTTTTTCTAATAAAATATCAGAGAGGTGACTTAAATTTTAGATATTGTAGAGTAATATACTCTTAATATTACTAATACTACTTAAATAGAAATGTAGATCAAAAAAACAATTCACCAAAACGACAATCTAAAATATAAATAGATTTACTCCAACTCGTAAGATTAGCAATATTTATCTAATTTACTTGACATGTTCTTGTAGTAATTCTTCCAGATATTAAAATCCAGTATCTTCAGTCAATTCCATGTATTAATTGATTTAATTTATTAGTTCTAGAGTAGTATTCTTACTTTATTAGTTTCAAACTCTTACTTTTTTCATTGAATTTAAGAGGGAATACATGATTTCATAAATTTTAATGAAGATTCTAAGATTTTCTGCTAATGTTTCCTCAGCATGATGCATAGGTTCTAAGGTTGCGAAAGCTTAAGTTAAATGATCTTATTACATTCTGACCTGACATTAAATTCTTGTCCTTCCTTGCGATTTTTTCTTGGTGGAGTGGATGCTCTCTATTCACCTTCAGCATAACTACTTTCTGATGACAATTGTAAATTAGCTTTTTGAGGGGAATTCTTTTAAGGCTTGACATCTTTCAATTCCATTCTTTTTAAACCCAAATCTGCTTCCAAAGCCTCCTCCAACTTGCTATCATTTAATTTTGGATTTTTAATGAGACGATTAAAGTCTAATGATTTTTTTGAACTTCTCATGACGGAAGAAGGTTTATTTTGTTTCTATTCAATAATGGGAAATTAAGATTCTTTTGGATCTTTGGCCTAAGAGAATGACAATATAACTACTTGTGAGATGGCTCGAGTAGGTCTGGTTTTTAATGTGGTTTAGTTTTTTCTCATAATTATAATAATTTGAAAAATATCAAAGTGATGATGATCTCTTCTTGTTTGATACATTTTTAAATTCCATCTGTTTGAGTCTTTCCTCTATCTTGCATTTATTGTAAAGAGTGTAGGCAATCTCCCTAAGATTTTGAGACACATTCGATTTTCTATGCTTAGCCGACATAGGCAGACTCATCATAGTTTACAGAGTTTATCTGTTATCTCTTGCACTTTCATACACTTAATCATGAGCTTCAAAATATTCTTTGTAAGTGATGTATTATAAGTGTATCTTTTACCATTTTTGTTCATATTTAGTTTGAGAATGGATTAAGATTTCATTAACACTTTCTAAATCTGTTATTCTCCTCTCCAATTCACTCACTTGATCTTCCAAAGTTTTTGAGAGCAGAATTTCATCCTATAATTTCTATCGACATTAAGCCAATTCTTTTTATAATGCTTTGTTTTAGTCACTCAACTAATTCAATTAGACACATAATTTGTTTGGACTAGCAAACATGTTCAAAGCGTTGCCAGCAGATGGAGTTTAAGCCTTCTGCTAATTGTTTTTAACTTACTGTTAAAGTTTAAATGCTTTGATTTCTATCTCCTCTTTCTCTTCAATCTCCTCCTGCTTTTGTATATTTAACTATTGTAATTTTTAAGCCTTTGCCAAATCTAACTTTGGTACGGACATGTTAGAGTTTTTTTAAAATTAAATGTTCACTTTCGCTGGCAATATTTCAACGTAACTTGAATCATCAACTTTAGCGCCGGATATTTGTTTATTTTCTTTAATCTATTGAATTTTAGGACTTTCATCGTTGCTTCTATCTGGAGAAAGGATTGGAGGTGTATAATCTGATTTGTTTCTTTGTGCTTACTTCTACATAACATCAATCAGAATTTGTATCTTATTTTTCTCGTCCCTTAGTTACTTATTCTCCTTTATCAATTAGCCTATCAACATTCTCATCTGCTCTATTTGATTCAGTACTGCAAAGACATCTTCAGTTGGGGATACCATCTTTAAACTAATATTTGGAATTCTATACTATCTTTTGTTTGATCTTCTTTTTGCTCTGAAACTCAAACAGCTTCTCAGTCAAACAAATCAATTGTTAATCTTTTTCATTTAATTTTCTTTATAAATCTAACAATTGATTCTGTCTCTCCAATTGAAGTTCCATATTGCGTTGATTTGAATCCTCACAAATTTGCTCAAATATTAAAGCCTTAAATCAACTACAACATTTACTTAGCTTCTTGCTTCATCTCTTTATTTTGCAATTACTTCATTAAGAGCATATAATTAATTATTTTCTTCGTACAATTGCGAAAACAATGATTAGAAGCCTCTTTCAGAATTGTTTTCACATTATTTGGTGTAGATATCCTCCTTTCTACTATTATTTGTGCTTGGTTGCTTAAAATATGGTTTCAAAAAGTACAGAATTAAATGTACAATCTTTTTGAATTTTAATTACTTCCTTATTTAGTTGGAGTAATTATCGAAGTTCTTTGTTTTCTTCCTGAAGTTATCTTACTTCCTATTAGAGAAAATTCAATTTAGTTTCAAGTCCATCTTTATTCATAATATTAATAAAATAATCAATGCTTTTGCTACTTTAGTTGTATGTAATCATTAAGAATCTTTTTCAGCCATCTCCAGCATTGTCTCAAATCCGGTTTCGAGCCAGGAAAATGATTTATCGGATGGCATTGAATTACCAGATCAACTATTGAATTAACGAACTTTGGTATTGAGGGATCTTTGATACAGTTTTCTAAGCGTGTAATCTCCTGTTTTAAACTCTAGTTTTCTTTCATCAGCAAACTATTTTCAATCAATTAATTTTGAAATTACACCTCCTTCTCTTTCATTTTTTATTCAAATTCTTTTAATCTCTCTGTAAAATTATCTTATTGAAATTGCTTCGGTTCAGGCAAGCGATTCATCAATAGTTTTTAATGAGCCCTCATCTCACTTATCATCTTTTCCTTGAACTCTAATTATTTCGTAAGTTAATCAACTTTCATTCTAAGCTCAGAAACTTCATCCCCACTAAATCTTTCAGCAATCGGACTTATTTATTATTGCTTTAAATATTGTGAATAGAATAATTAAGTCGAGGAATTATGGGAGAGCTAACTAGTTTAACGATTCATTAATTTTTTTAAGAATTTTAATATTGCTCTTAAAACAATAGCAATCTCCTAGTTGTCAAACTCTCATAATTAAAACTCATAGTAAATTGCCAGAAGTTTTGTTTTTATTTTAGTTTTTATACTAATCTTATCCATTTTCTACATTTTTGGTAGATTCTCAAAATTACATTCTTCCATGCTTTTAATACAATCTATCATTAAAATATCCCTTTCTTATTTGAAAATAGATGAATTTACATTGAAAATTATATTAAACACTGCATTGTTAATAGCAGATTATATTAAGAAGAATGATTAGAGAATTTATAATTAGTAAAGTTGATGTTAAATCATCAAATTAAAATAAATTTATTAGATATTTAATAATTTTAAAAAGGATATAATTCAAATGCATAGTCTATGATCCAAATTTGAGAAAAAGTTATGACTTTCTATATTAAAAACTTAAATATTGTTTATTATGCTCTTTCAAGTTGAGTATGTAAAATAGATTTATTAATGATCCATTTAAGTAATTAATCCTGATGGGTCCAATAAATTAATAAACTAAAATAAAAAGGATTTTATTACCATAATTGGTATAATATCTATTTACAACTAAAATTAACATATATTAATTATGATGATTTAATGTTTAATATTCATTCTTCACCTCCACGATTCGATAATTTAGATTTACTCATATCTGTAACAATTCGGTGAGAATTCATTGAATGTTTCTTCTTTTTTTCTTTTTCTATTTCTAACAGTTACTATTGCCTCTTTTCTTCTGCCTCTTTTCTTAATTATTCACTCATTTTAATTAAATGCTCTTTCTCTAATTAAATTTACTAGCTTTTAATCAAATCTTGTTTAATTCTTTATTCAAGTTATTCTTTTCTGAGTTCGTCTAATTATTCACGTCTTTGTAAATTATCTTATTTATCTAATTCTTTAATAAAAGCAAAAGCTAATTTTCTTGTTAATTCTTCTTATTTCTCCTTTTCAATTTTTTCGCATTTAACTTTAGCTTAATCTAATTTTTTTAGTAATTCTTTTTTGTGTTATTCAGCTTATTATTCATTTCTTATTAAGACATCTTGAATCTTTCTTTCTTTCTAGTAATATTGTTTCTATTTTTCTATTTATAATAATTTTTATTCTTCTTCTAACTTTTTCTTTTTTAATTACAATTCTTATTGTTTTTTTTCATAATCTAAAACTTTTTTTCTCATTTATTCTTCATTTTATTTAATAACCTTGTTTATTTCTTCTTATTTCATTTCTCCTTCCTTTTCTTTCAACTTTTTATATTCTTGCTATTATGATTCAAATAATTGTCTTTGTTATTCAACAAATTTTTGTTTCTCTTCATAATCTAACCTCTTTTTATTTAATTATTCTTCATTTAATTTTCTAACCTATTCTAATTTAGCCTCTTACTCCAATCTCTCTTGTTCTGCTCTCTCTGTCCTTTTTATTCTTTCTTCTTCAAATTTTTATGACCTTCTTAAATCTTTCTCTTATAACTCCTTTAATCTAATATCTTAAATTTCTTATTAACGTTATAAGAATTATTCTCTATCTTATTAAATTTTTTTTTATTTTTCTATTCTTTATTCTTCCTTAAATTTATTTTCCTCCTTTCTCCTTTTTTCTAATTCTTCTTCTCTTTATTTCCTTTTTTAATCTTTAATTCTGTATTGCTCTTCTAATTCTAATTAAATTCTCTTTTCTTCTTCTTCCTTCTTCCTTCTTTCCTCTTCTTGTTATAATCTCTTTTTTTCTGCTTGCTCTTTTAACCATTAGGCTTTCAATTCCCTTTATTTTTCTTTTTCTTGAATTCTTTTTTCTTTTTCAGCATTATTTCTAGCCAGCTCTTCCATTTTCCATTCTGAATTAATTATTTTTTCTATTTCTAATTCTTACCTTTTGCGAATACTGCTCAACAGTTTCTCTCGTTTTTCAGCTAAAGATGAAGTGCTCCTGAAGACACTAGAGTTAGACATCTGACTCGGCCATAGTCCTTGCGATTCCTCCTACAAGATTTTTTGTCTCATCTGACGTACAACTTATATCTTCTGTCGGCGTTTTTCCTCAAAATGATCGAATACCATAGATATAACATCCTCGTTTGCCAATTAGCCTTTAGAAAATCAAAGTTCATTACCTGATGGATCTTTTTATTTCAGCATAAATCTAATCAGGTCTTTGCCTTTCTATATTAAGTCTTCCTTTTTAAATCCTTCTCTTTTGCATGCTTCCTTCATTCTAGGAGTCAATGAATTAGCATCTATGTCCTCCTCATCATATTACTCTTCGACTTCAGGATTACTTTCGTATTGCTATTTATTATTTTGCTACTCCTTATTTTATTTTTAAGGAGAATTTTCTTATTGCTTGGGATTGGTGTTTTATTATTAACCATTTTTTTCAGTTTCTTAAAGTTCATTTTATTAATGTTCTTCTTCAGTTTCATTATGATTATTTCCTTCTTAATTATTTTCCATTTTATTAATATAAATTTTAATATCAATATTCTGTTTAACAAATAACAAATTGAAAAATCAGTAGATGATTAAGATCCAGTCAGTTGGCCTAAGTGATGACCAATACACATTCGAATGTTCATTCTAATAATCACAAAATTTATTGAATTGTGCAAGAATTAATTTTAGAGTCTCAGCAAAAAGAGAATCGATGTTAGATATTTGAGTAATATATTCATATGTTAATAAATTTGCTTTTTTCTTAAGATAATATAAATAAATGAATTAAAATTAAAACTTTCAAAGCAATTTGAATCTCTTCCCAGAAATTGGTACACATGGTGCTAGAGGAAAGGTAAATTGTGTATAATAAAATAGTAATATGGTGGCAATAACATAACAATGAGAGGGACTGAAATCTTTGAAGGTTTAACAACTGGAAGACCTTCTAAAAACATTATTTAAGCCCATTTCAAAGTGTTGAGATTCTATAGGAAAGTGTGTCGACTTATTCCATTTTTATTAAGAATTCACGATATGGAAGTCACCTGCAATTCATAATAGGCAATGCTTAATGTTGCTAATGTAATCAGAAAGAGAGCATACTTAAGGGATCCAGATGCTGTTGATAGATGGGTATGTTGCATTTCTACAAATATAGGTGTATCGTGGCTATGAATTACTCTACCAAGCAGAATGGCATATGTTGAATAGAGATCATTTATTCCAATATTTTTCTAATCAAAACAGATCTGATGCAGGATACTCTTACTTGGAAAATTAAAAGCTTAAAGGCAAGAGCGAATTCTTAAAGGATTTCTATATTGGAAATAAGACATATGAATATTGAAAACATATTCAGCTAAAAAAGAACAGCATAATATTAATCAAAACAAGAAACTATATAATTTTAATGTTATTGTTATTATCTTGTATCGTCTATTCATAATATATCAAGCATTAGCCTATGGTTCTCCTTTCAAGGTTTGATTCAATTATTCCATACTCAAAAAGCCTGATTCAGCTCCATTTTGTTATTATTATCCCGAACCTTAACTCTATTGCTTTTCTTGTCTTAGCTTATCAAGATTTAGTCTATGCGTATTTCCAGGAGTGTATTATGGACTAGATTTCCTGCTTCCTTATTTAGGTTTTTGTTAAGAGAGTCTAATGGGTTTCTCTGGACTCCAATCCTAAAGTGGTTACGGTTTAGTTCTATATTGAGTTAGTTTCTGGTTCTAAAAATCATCTAATTTGTATCTTATTTAATTGTTTTGAATACCTAATGTTTTAGAGTCTTTTGGATATATTAGTAGATTCAGGTTCTGATTATTAAGGTTCTCTTTGTTATTACTGATTTTTGAAGTATTTTCTAAAATTTGGGAATCCAGAAAGTCCTCTTTGATCACTGGAATATGATGGTCTATCGATTTCTCTAGTAAATCTTGGTTCCTGTCTTAAAGATTATTCTCTCTCATTGTGAAATAGTTCTGAAATATATGATTATAGATCTCCTCTCATTCTATTTGATTTATGAGATCTTCTTTCGCTTTCTCTCTCTTCATTTGGACTCTTCAATTATTACTATTAAGTAACTGTTGGATTCTTGAGAAACTGTTATCCTTTTGTAGGAGATATCTAGACTTAAGACTCATATATAAAGGATTATTTGTTTTAATTGGCTGCGGATAATCTACTAGTTTGTAATTGGGAATTGGGTATATTCAAATTGATTTTGCTTTTTTATAAGGCATTAGTGGAACCATCTAAATAGCTGACTTTCTTTTTCTTGTTTTAGATTTAGCTATCCTCAGATGCTTCAGGATTTTATTTTTATTGTAATTTGCTAATGGATAATTCAGATGCCTTGATTTCAGATTTCTTTTATAAAATTTTATTGAAACACTCAGATTCATTTTAGATGATATCGGTTTTTTCTTTTTGTTATTATTAACCTCCTTAAACTAAAGTATCCAACTTTTCTTATAATTAATCCAAATTATCACAATTTTGGATAATATTTAATATTTTTTTATTCTTCTAAGCTTCTAATTATTTAATGCCATCTTTATCTTTTTGTTCCAAAATATTTAATAATTCCAACTTTTCCTCAATCATTTATAATCTATGTTCATTTTAATTTGCTTAATATTCCCATTGTTCCCAACATTTGATGAAGTTTTCCTCGTTAAGAGTTGTATCTTTAAATACAGTTGTTCTAAATATAAGGTTAATGTTTACAAATCTAATCCTTTTGAAAATTCTGCAAAATCTTCTACTGATAATGTTTCCTTTCCTTCTTTTTTTAATGCTTTAAAAGCTTCAGAAGGATTCTTAAATTTTTAGGTTAAATTCTTTTTCAAAGAACACCAAATTTTGAGAGTTGTCTAACTGGCTTCAATTTCTTCTTTTTATTTAGTTAGCTGCTCTATTTCAGACATAAATTTTATTGTAAAATATTTGTATTTATTTGCTCTATATTATTATATTCTTTATATTTACTAAGCTATTATCAATATTGCTGTAACTATATATCATTTTCAGAATTGTTAATTGAAGAAGGGTATAAGAATTATAAAATATATAATTTAACAAAGTGCAATAAATAGCTTGAAAACTATGTATTATGAAATCATAACATATAATATATGATTGTTCCAAGCACAATAATAGGGCTGAATATATAAACCACTGAATTGGCAGATAAATCGATCACGTTCCATACTCCTTGGCAATTATTGTTATCAGTCCAATATATTGATCCAGTATTGCTATCCCTAGAGACCGACCATTCCCAACCTTAAAGTGGACAACTCAATGTAGTTTGAACATCAGTAGGGGATTCTAGAGTACAAATGACCTAGTTGTAAAATAATTGAGAATACATCTTCAACAGTATATTAAGTACATCCTGATCCTTATAATTTAGCATCTATCTATACGAAGTTTGTATTCATAACTTTGTCGTTTTTTAAAATAAATGACCCATATATGCAGCATTCATTTAAACATGTGCATTGTAATGCGAAGTAATTGTTGATCCAATCATATTTCCTAATTTGAGCTTAAACTAGTAAAAGTAATATAAAACCTAACATTTATTATAATAAAATAATAATGTTTTCAAAAAGTGATAGGATTTGTTTTCAGCCTACTTACAACCCTCCTGTTGGCCATTACGAAATTAACTAATAATAAAATGCTAAAGGCATTGATTTTTCAAAATCCTTGGCTAGAAACATAAATACTAGATAAAATGTAAGTCCTTAAAACAACGCGAACAATTTGCCGAGAGTTTCTTTAGCAAGTCATCAATTATCAGCGTATGCCAAACCAGGTGAAAGGCTGAAGCTTGAATAGAAATATAAAAAACCAGAAAGAAGGAGCTTCAGTTACTCATAAAATGCAGAAATTTCAATTAATAATTTCGAGAGTTTGCCCCTTAGATAAAAAGGCAAGAGACTCAAGATAGTCTATCAGAAACAAAATACAGAATTAGAAAATTCAATTGAATAATCAGCTTAATTGCAAATCTAAGGATATTACAATTCAAGAGCTCAAACTCCTATGGCTGGATTGCCCAAAAGAAGAAAACCCAAAAGTATGATTACTCATTTTTACTATTGAGCACACAGGAATATATTTTCTTTATTTCCTTCTGACAGTTTGGAGTTGGCATAACAAAGAGAAAAAATGAAGGATAGACCTGTACCTCCTCCTGGGGCATATTACAATGAGTTTAATGATTCCTCCATAAAGATAGAAAAGATACCTTGGAAATTCTAGTGCTTCTCTTCAACTGCCAAGAGATTTAGTTAATAACAGTAAGATGCAGGTCCTAGTGTAGGTGCTTATGATATTAAGACAAAATCAAAAGCCATTGGAGTTATTACACTTGATAAATATAGCAAAAGAGAAGATAAATTCCTGAATATTCCTGGAGTTGGTAGTTATGAGGTTGATTAATCGTTCACATAATCAAAACCGAAACAAAAATAATAACAAGAATTTCCATCTCCATTCGGATCAAGTGGCAAGAGATTTTGATTAGATTATAATTATATTTATTAAATGTCTAAATCGCCATACATTCCTCCAGAAGTGAAGGCATACATCGAACAATACAAAATTGAGGATATCATTAAGGATGCAGTCAACACAATCCTTTCACAAAAGCCAGCTGATCCATACACAACATTTTCTCAATATTTTGGAAAAGTAACTTATTATTTTAGATTCAGTTATCAACTCCTGTGATTGAATTAGATCAAATTTCTGGTTTAGAAGTCTTAAACAATGAGTTAAAGTCAACTATCCAATTGATATTCACAGTCTAATTCAAAAACCAGAAACTTCATTTCAATTCCCCACTTTACTTTTCTTAGGCTTTCTCAGAATAAGAGATATTTTAGTATGATTAATGTTAAATTTAAGTGACGACGAATAGAAAAACATGAAGTAAGCAATCTAAGAAATAGAAAAGGTTTCTCTCTCATTAAGAGGAAAGAAATCAAAGGATTAAAAATAGGTTGATGATACTTTAATGAAATATCTTACTGAACATCCAGTATGCAATCTCATCTATTCTAGAATCGTATTAACGTTATTCAATAAATTTCTTTTAGTTTACTTCCTTTGCATGCTCACTTTATGAATTAAAGTTTATCAAAATTACTTTGCTAATAATTTAACACCTAAGAAACTAAAACCCCTAAGATTTTTCTTAATCTATTATAAGGCAGTAAAGTAGTGGGTTCTAAGTGTAAAATTTACAAGTTTTTGCTAATCTGCGATGGAGAAGGAGCAGTGCAAAAGATTTAGAATGTTGTTAATAATGTCAAAAAAACTATTATTTCAGGAAAAAAAGGAGAAGCCGGTCTTTAATATTATTAAGATGGAACCTTTATATGTCCTGGTGATACAATTCCAGATAATCTGAAGATCATAGAATAAGCAATAGATGCAGCTTAATTGAAGGATTAAGTTTAGCTTGGTTTGGTTTGGTTGGCTGAATTATTTTATGTTCCTGAAGAAAAGAAATACGACTTAGACAACCCAAAGAAATTATTAGATGCAGATTAATTGATAGATTATTACTTCAAATTATGCCAAGAAAAACCCAATATAGTTTACTTGGAGGATCCTATTCATCATTCCGACATTGTGGGGTGGACTAAAATTACTAATAAATTTAAAGACTCTAAAGTTAAATTAGGAAGTAGAAGATTATATTCAAATATTGAAAAGGCAAAGAAGCATTGTGAAGTGTTGACTTTATAAACAAATCCTGAATTGAGTGAGTAGTAGATAAATCAGATGAATAACGAAAGAATAAATATCGATTACATTTATAAGCCTCTTTATGAATACAATACGTTTACAGAGTTATAAAACCATCTGAGCTATTTAAATTCAAAAGTAAGATTAAATTAAATATTAGAAATCTACATTACAATTTATTATTGGGGATTCACTTGTAGATACTGAAGACTCCTACTTCATAGATGTTGCTGTACTTTTATTTTATAAATTAGTTTTCCCTTCCTAATTCTAATATTAATATTGGCCCACCTATTAAATATGAAAAAATCATTAAGTACAATAAGTTTTTAAAATTATGCCATGAAAGTGATTGATTGATATATTTAAATAGAAAATATAAATAAACTTAATGAAATCATGATTAAACAATCAGTTTTTACTTGAAAATGAGAAGTTTTCATATATCTTTTTGTAAAACATCCTAAATGTACCAACACTGCATTTTGCTTATTGAGCAATCACTGAGGGTATGATCCCACCCCTATGAACAAAAATAATGTCTCCACTATACTTGACTATTGCAGCTGCAATTACATTCTCACGTTCTTTTTGAATTAAATTATTCTATTGAATTTTCTTAAAAACTTGAACAGAGAATTTAATGAATCTTTCATTAAATCCCAAATTATATGAGATGATTTTAATAAAAACTTAAACAACAGACTCAAATTTGTTATTGTTTCGGATCTTGAGCAATATTTTTTTAATTAAATATTTTGAAACTGAAATTTTAGCAAAAATTTTTTTTTGAGTAATAGGGATGCACGTTAATTTTATGACAGAAATTAAGCCAGCAATTGCTATAGCGATGGGTGTGTATTTTTTTTATTTTAGTTCAGACAACAATTGAGGTTAAAACAGTTGTATAGCAATTTTTAATAAATCTTCATTCAACCCCAAAATAGATATTACGTTTTTCATTTCTTCAACAATTGCTGATAGTTTTTTTCTATCAAAATTACATTCCTGGCTGCTCCAAGATGAAGTATCAGAATTGTTATTATCTAAAGAAGTCGGATTACATTTGGAATCTTTTATTTATTTCTCAATTGGAATAATATGAAGATTGCTGGTTTCAAATACATTTAAATTAAATTTTGGAACTGGAGGTCTTATTAATCTAATCTATGTGTTCATTCTAGTGAAGGCTCTGAAATAAATAATTTTATAGACTTAGAATTAACTTCATTATTTCATAAGGATCAACTAGAACTTAAGTCAAATTTTATCTCACAATGTAGCAAAAAAAAATTATAAAATTAATAAACAATGTAAACAATTTCAAATCATTCTATTAAATATTATAAACAAATAAAGAACAAAATGCTCGATTCTAAGTACTTTTATTCAAATATTCAAACACTTAAATTTGGACTTCTATATTGGTTTTTTTAAATTCTACATATTTAGTCTCTATTTGCAGATCAATCAAATTTAGTGTATACCAATTCTGTATTGACAAATTAACTTTATTGCAATTATCGATTGTTAATTGGCAGTTTAATAATTTCTATTTTAATGATTATACCCTTTAATTATATTAATATACTAAATTTAATAATAAATGAGTATTTAATTGAATGATAGGCATATTACTTAATTGGAAGAATTAGAATCTTTAAAAGGAAAACTACAATGCCCATCATACAGATCTCGTAATCTTTCATCGGATAGATAGTATACTCCCTCATTGACAAACGATTTCCGAAGCACTAGAAATAGTGAATAATAGAAAGACTCTTAATCAGTAGAGAAATGTATTTCCAATGTATTATAGACTAGTTTTGAATCTTAAAAAGTAAAATTAGAATGTTGACAATCTTTCTCAATTATGGAAATAATAAAAGCAATCCATATAGCTTCCTTAAAGCATACAGTCACAAAATTCAATAAGTATATAGATTTCTATGCAACTTTTTGTAGATAAATAAGAGATTGATCAATAGATTCCTAAATATACTCATTTAGTCATAGAAGAAGAAGAGAATTTGGTTACTGAATAAGATGCCAATAAAATAAAAGTCGTATAGGCTGCCAATAATGTTAGAGTAAATGGAAAATTTCCTAACGCAACTAAACAAGCAGGATAAAAAAAAATTTAATAATCAGCTTAGCAGATTTAAACAAGCAATAACCAAATTTAAACCAAAAAAACAAATAGTAATAATAACACTTATAATACTAACAACAACAATAGTCGTCCTTAAACTACAAAATCCTAAGTTCAAGTACCACAAACACCTTTGACTTAAAAAAAAACTGTTTAAAAAAGCAACACAAAGTCCTTCTAAGATCCATTCTAAGATGGTATATGTATTAATTAAAATAAGTACCATAAACTCCTTCATAAAAGCTACAATAAAGTTCCTTGCTAGAGAAATCTAGACAAGGAAAAACGAATTAGGCTATAAACAAAGTTATTACTAAAAAGAACCCTGAAGAAGATTAAAGAAATTTAATCTTATAATTAGCGAAAATAAAAGAAAGTGTGACAAAGTTATATGATAGCAGATTTGAGAAATAGCTGACTCATTCTTCCTAATTTATTGAAAAGTATATATTTCTGTAAACTTAGAAATTTTGATCAAATTATCAATACATTGAAATTGGACTTTAGATTTCATGAAAATGACATATGAATACTTATTTATCAATAATATCTTCATTAAACTTATTAACTATTTAATAATGATATTTTAAAAGTAATAATTGTTTGTCTAGTAAAAAGATTATTCATCTTTGAGTTATTTGTCAACGCATTTAGATAAATCCATTTTCTTTAATATAATATTGATAATTAAGAATAATTTAAATGAAATCTCTGAGAATAAATAATCAATATATATTATCACGAAAAATTGCATCAGGAGCATTTGGATTTGTGATGCTTGGTTTTGATCAAAAAACAGGATAATAAGTGGCAATTAAAATTGAAAAACCAGAAAATTAACATATCAGATCAATAGAAAAAGAAGTAGACATAATTCAGAAATTAGAAGGGGTTTCGGGAGTGCCTTAATTGCTTTACTCTGGCAAAGAGGATGACTTTAATGTTTTGGTTTTGCAGCTACTTTCTAAAGATCTATCCTCCTTGATGAAACAATAAAAGAAATTTAGCCTCAAAACTATTTTATAGATAGGGATTAAATTAGTTGAAGTTTTGGAAGATATTCATTAAAAAGGAGTATTACATAGAGATTTGAAACCAGAAAATATTATGATTGATGAAAACAACAAGTTTTACATTATAGACTACGGTATAAGTAAGACCTTTCTACGTAAAAACGGAGCGCATTTGTAATATAATAATATAATTAGACCTTTCAAAGACAGATAACCCTTTATTGGAACCTCTAGATATGCTTCGATAGCAGCTCATAAAGGGAACGAGTTAGGAAGAAAGGACGATTTGGAATCTTTAATTTACATCTTGCTGTACTTTTATTTAGGGTAAAAATGAAGATTTTCATTGTTTCAGTAAATTGCCATGGCAAAACATCAAGCATATTCCAAGCGACTAAAAGATACAAAAAGTTGGTGATATTAAATAAAAACAGACTACTGATTTGTTTAAGAATTTACCTGAAGAACTAAGAAAAATATACGAGTACTTTTATAGCATATATATAAATATAGATATTTACGTAAGCTTACATATGTCACATAGCCAGATTATAAATCAATTATTAGATTATTTTAATAAGCTGCTAAAAATGCCAAGATAACAATTGATTCAATTTATGATTGGGATATCCAAAATACTGCTTAGACAGAAATCTATTCTCGTTATGGAACAATATAATTTGATGATCACATCTAGATAGATAAATATTAATCTAATTAATTAATGTAATCATTTTTACCATTCTATAGCAACATTAAATAAGAAAATAATAATTAAAATAAAAGAAGAACCTTTTGTCCATCTCTAATTAAAGAAACTAATAATTAGAATCTCTTTTAATTTGGAAGAGATCAAAGTGGGCAAAGTAGTCCGATGGTTAATTTTGATGGTATCAACCAATTATCAAGAGACGAGATAAGTGAAGATACTGAATACATCATTCCAGAAGAATTCTAGCAAAATTAAGATTTAAGGGTCAAAACATTGCCAGATTATTTGAAGAAGCCAAAAATTAAATAAAAACCTAATTAAACTCTTATTTTTGATGAAGATTGGCTAATGGACTCTGACAACCATTTGGTGGATAATTATAAGAAATTATAATCTTTGAGTAATCAAATTACTACTATTTTTCATAATAAATAAAAGTGATCAATCATTTATTGTATTTAAGGGATATTTATTTAATTTTAGCTATTTTCAATTTATAAATATCTATTTATATTTATCAATTTCAGACTAAAAGGAAATCTCCAATTCTATTCAAATAGCTAAATTTCAAATTATAATTTCATTTTTCCTACATCATCAAGTTTATCTAAGTTTGTATGCTTTTTTAAATATATCAATTATAGGTTCAAACTAATATATCTTATTTTCTATATATAATTTACATATAGCTATTTACTTCTAAACTTTTCTATTCAAATCTTTATTTCATAATACTAAATACTAATTTTTTAATTTGTACTAGTGATTTATACGACAATTAAGGATATTAATTAAAATAAAATCTATGCAAAGGTTATCATCCCTATTAATAGGATTTGGGTTAGGAATAATTGGAATGAGCCTACTATACGATCCTTGGGGACAAGTAATTTACAAAGTAATATTAGGAACGATTTGAAAGGACAATAAGAGAAACAGCAAGATTAGAAAACTCAATACTTAATAATGTGGATGTTTATTTATAGATGAGATTGATTCTTGGATATATATTGGTGGCTTGCTCATTTATAACAATGAATAGGTACATTTAATCATTATGAAAGAATTGGTTTACTCTATGTACTTTCAATTCCAGCATTAATAGTTTATGCAGCAATTAATTATAATCATGTGTTATATAAATCTGAAAGACTTGGAGGAGAGCAAACGATATAAGGAGCCTTATTTTATTTAGCATTTTGTTTTGCTTTAATTGATGCATTAATAAAGCCTAAGAAAGTGCCATAACAAAAACCACCCTAAAAAAAAGTAGATAAAACGAAAAACGATTGATTTATCATTAAAAAACATGTATTTTCAATTAAATAGATGAAGTTGCTTGATGAAATACACCAATTCATATATATTTATTTTTTCTCTCTCTTCTTCTGATGATTGCTGCCAGATTGTTATGTTTTAGATAGTTATCAAAATTTTTAAATCTTTCAAACTCTTCAAATAACTCTACATACTATCCTCTTTTTTTCCCATATTCATCTTCATATGCCTATTATTCATATGATGGCAATTTAATTTGAGGAGATAAAAATGATCCTTGGACAACAATATCAAATAAGTTTCGAGCTTTGGGTTGGGTTGTTCTCGATCCTCTTCTATTTGAGTCCTACTAGACTTAATCTTAAGGGCTTAATAATAATTTAAGGAAGTACAAATTTTGAGTGTCGGACCCTTTCATTAATGAATTAAAATTCATGGTCTTGTCACCTTCCAACTTATTTCCTTATTTTAACTCTGAAGATGCATCATTTAATTATTTTTTTTTGAAATATTTAACAATTTCCTTAATTTTGTCTTGCTTTGTAATGATATATATTAAATTTACTAATTCTTCATCTTGTAAAGCATCATTACACCCCTAAAAGGATAATGGTCTTTTTGATTCAATTTATTGTGTAATAGTCAACTTGTAGCCTACTTTAAAAGAGTTTAAACTTTCTTCTTCTGATTCCTCCTACTCTTCATCGTCTATAAATTTACTTTCAATTGATACCAGTTTTATATTAAAGTTCTTCAATCAATTTGTTTTTGCATATAAACAATAATATACTGTTCTTAACATCATGAGATTCTAATAAGGTATCAACCCTCCTATTCAAAGTTCGTCTATATACACTTCTATCAGATGGAACATTTCTTCTGTAATTCAAAAGAACCTTTGATCTGTTTGGGTATCCACAAACCAATGGGCATTCTTTAATTACATGAGATGTTTTATTGCATGCTCGACATGAAACATCAACTATTGCTTAGGCATTTGAGAAGGCAACTTAATCTCTCATTTAACAAAATGTAGACTAGTATAACAATCATTAATACGTAATCTTTGGAATTCTATTGTAATAAATCAATGACTTAATTTCTATGAATTTTAAGTAAATATGTGAATTAGGTGGATTTGCAAGATACTTAATAATTCTACTACTAAAAGAACTCCAAAACTCCAAAAGGCTACGAATCTCCTGAATATGATTCCAATACTTTTTATGATTCTTATTTATTTTTCAGTGTAACATAAAATTATACTTCTCCTTTTTGAAGTATGTATAGATAATCACTTACCTCATCTTACTATGATATACATATATGAAATAAGTACTTTAAATATAATTTGTTCAGGTGCAAATTTCTCTTCAATCAAATTTTTGGACAATTATATTAAAAATTAATCACTAAAATTTTCAGTCAAAAATTTAATCTTCTTAACAATTTTCATATTGATATCTATCTTCATCTCCTCCAATAATTAGGCTGGAATTTATTCTGCAAATCTAAAGGCTTCTCTATCATTTTCTTCTTCTGCATCACACCAAACGTATTCAAAATACTTTCTAATCTTTTCAGCCAGGTGTTTATCAAGTCCCTTTAATCTCATATATTTCTTTAAATCATTCATATTTTGTCTAAATTCATATGTCTTTCTACTCCAATCAGCATAAATGTTATTAATGTTACCAATTGAGTATCCAAAAATACCAACAGCAGCCACAGTCATTCCAATTGTGAATATCCTTTCTCTTAAATTCTATGGAGTTATATCACCATACCCAATAGTTGTCATGGTTACTATACTAAAGTAGAAGGATGTTAAATATTATGCATGCCAAGGTTCATCTTGCAATTCATTTTTTATAACCCAAGTGTTCTAATCACTTCCTGTTGTACCGACTAAAAACCATAGACAAGCACAAAAATGAGCTACTGCCAAAATAGTGTATCCTAATTTAACCAAATCGAATATGGCTATTTAACTCGATGTGAGTTCAAGTCTGTCAAACAAATTTCCACTAAATTTAGTAATCTAAAAGACTTTTAGAATAAGGACCAAATCCAAATAGTCCACTTAAAATCTAAGACTTAAGAAGAAGGGGATGATCACAAAAATATCAAAAAAAAAGGCTAAAGATATTATCACAATATAGAGATACATGTTCTTATATAGTTTTTGGCTATGAGGTACCTATTTTCTATCACAGTTCCCTTATAGTAATAGCAGGTGTTGAACTTTATTAGGATCTCCAAAATAAAAGAATAGGAAGGGAGTACATCAAATAACACCCATCTAAATTATTGAAAAATATCATCCAGTGAATTACTAGTGTCAAATTTAAATGCCACTCTGGCACTCACATAAAGTACGTTCATGTTCAAAATTGTCAATATGTAAATATTCCAAGCTATTGCGATTATTGACTCTGGACGCAGTATTAATTTGTTTTTGTTTAAATAATTATAAACCTTGAGCTTTCTAAGTGGGACAAATACTTATTGATTTAATTAGTATTTCATTTTTTCATATGGACTTGGTTTCTTAAATTAATTTACAACAATACTTCATATTTGAAATAATCATTAAATAAATAATATCTAAAATAGGCTGACTTGTCACCAATGATGTCAAAAACATTCCTATTTATGAGTCTGAAACTAGTAGCAAAGTTAGATTTAGTTATGAAACTAATAAATCTTAAAATTATCATCAAAATCTCTAGAGGGTAGTTCTTCCAAGCTTAATTACTAAACCCATCAATTTCAACTACTGATTACGAATCCAGGAGAAAAGGACTCTCATCTTTGTTTTTCTTGTTCTTAGGAGGTTTGCCTGTGTATTGAGGACCATAATGTGACAATTTAATTTGGGATTGGCCTGTGCGATTTCTATAAAAGAGTATGAATTTCAGTTATGTACAATTTTGGATTATCTGAAACTAAATCTGTAGCTCTCAATGTTCGCAAGGTTTCTTTATTGCTCTGTAGAGCCTTTTTGATTTTCGCAATGGTTTATTGCTTTTATCTTGATCCACTATCTAATAACGATCTGCCAGATTATCCTTGTAAAGTATGATTGCCTATCATAAGGTAAACTGAGAGATGTTACAATTATCTTGTTCAGTTCTAAAATTTTCTGATTGATTTGGCTGCATATTTGAAATAAAATTGTATTTAAATATAATATCAGTAGGAGCATAGTTGTAAATGGAGTTCATTGCCAGATTCGAGATTATTGCAATCCAAAAAAAATGAATAGAGGAATTGGCAGTTTAAGAAAATAATCAAACAGTGAGGATTTAATTGACTAATAGTTGTTTGGTTTTGTTTACAAAATAGTATATTGGAACTGTGAGGCATTTCATTGATGATAGACATTTTGTGTAGAAGGAGCTAATTCCATATTGAATTATATTGATAAGAAATTTATAAGCAGTAATCATTAATATATTTAAGGTTTGTATAAATTTAGGATAATGATCAAAAAAGTATATACAGTACCAACTCCAAGAGAATAGAAACCTAAAATACAGTAGAAGAGTTAACAAGATGTGATGTGAGCTATTATTGATTAAGAGTAGAAAGTAAACTTAGTTTGCCTATATTCCTGATTAACCCACTTAAAAAGAATCATCATCTAAGATGGCTCGCTCATATTTAATGTTTAAGCCCAAGTTAGTCGAAGAAATTGATGAGAACAACATGAAAAAAATGAAACTCTCATTTCACAATTCGATCACTGACTTATAAACTTTTGAGGAATTGGCACAAGAATAGCAACAGAGAGAATCAACACCAAATTTAAATTAGGCTCCTTAAGAAAAGACTAAGACATTTGTCAGGTAACTAATTTTGTCTACCATTTTAGAAAGTCTATGAGACACTTAACTTAGCTATGAAGCAAAATAAATTTCGTGATAAATTATATATATGACTTATTTAAGTCTTTTATATAAAATTTTGCATATCCACCTATTTTATTTTTTAATTTTTCACTAATGAAAAAATAAAATACCAACATCCCAATTCACAAGCCTTGAGCTTAATTTGTTAGATATTTAATAATTAAACTGGTGCGAAAGAAGTAAATAAAATAGAAGAACAGCATTTGCCTAATGGATATTTTATGACATATAAATAATAATAGTCTCATCATCAAGACTAGTTGAATTAGTTAATAATAATTGAGAAACGATAAAATCCAATAGTTTTCAGAAGAGGATAATCATAAACTGAATTAAAAGAACAAGATTAAATGCAACATTTACTAAATCCATTATTATTTTAATTGATCATAGAAGAAGAATATATCTAATTACGAAGATTTAAATTAAATAATATGAAAAGATGCCAATGTAGTTTATTTGTATTTCTCATCAATCACTGGCAGGCACACCAAAAAATGAAATTGTAAAAACAATCTAATGAACTTGTTGCATAATCAGTCACATAAAAAACTAATCCAGAGTAATTAGAAATATCTGATTTAACAGGTAACTATATTATAAAGAACTTCGAAATGGCACAGTTATTTCAACAGAATTCAGAACCTAAAAATAATATAGAAAACTCAGATAGTATGGAGCAAAACTAAATTTTTTGGAGCCAAGGATTAGAGAAAACAAGCACAAGAAACAAAATAGTGAAGCATTTAGTATTATACAATATTATTTATTTACATTTTATTTATTAACTTATTAAGGAACATAAAGAGAAAATGTCTACCAAAAAATAGGTGTCAGGAGGAAAAACGTCAAGATCAAATAGTAAATAATCAGTATCTAATCCGATATCAGTGAGAAAGCGGTTTTCATCATTATGTTCGCCGTAAATTTTTGATCTAATCTTTTCTATAGGCCAAACAGTCAGGGACAATCGTCTTGTGTCTTTTGTTAGAAATTCAAAAGTAAGAAGGTTGAAACCTATGCTCCTCTCCTTAATAAGGCGTTATTTGCTAAATATTCTTCATCTCAAAACTACTATTATTCAAAGGACATTAATGATATAATTGATGAGGAATCTACTCCAGCAGTTGTATTTTATAGGGATTTGGAATGTATAGTAGAGGAAGAAGAATATTTGAAGAGGTACCAATTAATCTATTAAAAGATCTTACGCTAAAAAGGAATCAACTTCTAAAATTAAAGCATTGTTAGAATACTACAAATATCACAAGGACATCCCGCGACTCTTTATGCAGAAGGTCTACATCACGATTAACAAGTTCCACGAAAAGAAACGAAGAATAGAATATGCAAATATCAAAAGGAAATTGAATATCCCAGATGAAGATATAGTAAGTTTAATATCTAAAAATCTAGTAACAATCATAAAAAAAGGAGAAGAAGAAGAAATAACAACACAGTGATGAAGATGTGACTGTGGGTTAATTAAAACATCTTCTCAAGGATTTGAAATTAGATACAAATTCCTATCTCTAAAAAAAAGTTGACATCTCTAGTAGTGTATAATTACGTGAATTCGTATAATAAATTGGATAAAAATATGATTATCTCGGATAAATTTCTGGCTTATTGTCTATCGATCAAAGCAATAGTTTTCTCTTAAGGTCTCAAGATCTTTCAACGATCAACAAGAATCTTAAATAAAATTATCTCGTCAATAATAAACCACAAACTAATTAAAACTCTAAAGCCTAAATTTTAGACTCAAAAACAACTCATTAAATAAGCTATTAAGGCAGTTTTGATAAGATCAATATCAATAGATTGTAATTTGTCAATCAAGGAGAGGTATCTTCCATAAAAGCTGAAAACTCTATTAAAGCAGGCGAATAAACCAAAAGATCTAATTAGGATTAATCCCCTATAAGGAATTCATCATAATTACAAACCATATAAAAGGTGTACTCATAAATTGAAGGATTTGCTAGTTTTGTTTAAAAATAATAACAATCATAGTATCAATAACAAAAACTAAATTATGGTCAAAAGTCAAATTCGTAAAGGAAAGTCAGTGCAAATTTCAATTCAACTGATTGCTAATTCAGATTACCAAGTAGATAAAATTCAACATAAAAGCAACCTCCTGAGTTGCAATCATATTAAGTTAATTTCTTGTAAATATATATTGATAACCCATTGTAGAAGAACCAGAGTGGCCTCCCAATTATAAAAATATGATGATGATTATAAGAGTATCAAACATGTACATTAATAATCTTAGGTAAGCAACCATTAGCAACAGATAGAATTCAAAGATAAAGTGTTTATAATGTAGGCGACAAAAATTAGCAGAAGTCTTCCTCTAAAAATATGTAGAATATAATCTAATTTTAGATAAAAGGTTCCATAGAAATTCACTCAATATGCATTAGCAACACTGAGGAATCTGTAGGTAAAGTACTCTGAAGTTAAGAAGAAACAAATTGTTAACACTAACAATGTGCAAGGACCAATATTGAATTCATAATTGCTACATTATAGAACTAAATCTCAAGATGCAGTGGGAACTTATAAAGCATCTCCTCCAAAATAACCTCTACGACAGGATAATTCAAAAGATCCATTAAGAATTACAAATAACATTAATGTTCAAGGGTCATCTAAAAAGGGAGGTGGTGTATACAATATCAACTAAAATAATATAGTTAATATTTATATTGAAGATTTGAAATCTTCTGCCAAAATAAAGTAAGGCGGTTCATAAACTGCTCGAATCAATAGCCCCTTAAAAAATAACCCTAAAGGAATTTTCGAAGTCTATAACACTCAAAGATCTAATTTAAGTCCAGCAAGCAAAAAAATAGGTTGAGATAAAATGTTATTTATATAAATTCTATGGATAATTAATATTTTCTTAATTATTTAAATGTTCTTAATTTATGAAGATTAACAGCTATAGAGTATTTAGCCATAGCAACAGATTATGTAGAAATTGCATTAGTCAGATAAATAATCTAAGTCTAGATAAATAATTGACCTCAATTAGATGTTTAAAAGTAGTAATCTGAAATGCAAACCTACTAATAAAACAACATCAGCTTCTTCAACTGATTCTTGAATTTAGTTAAAAATTAGCTCAGAAATCAGCATCTAGTTATGGTTCACCAATCCCCCCCCAATTTTCAAAATTATTATTACTAAATCTATTTAATAAATCTTTTAAGGCTACAATAGATTCGAAGTCAGAAAATATCCAATGACTCCTAAAATTTCTTCTCCTTTAACTGCTTATTAAATGGCATCTAGCCAATTTACATCAGTGAAGATGCCTTAAGCTTCTCTAGCTAATGGTCAAGTTATTCTTTCATCCATCAAAAGCTTATCTAGATTTATCATTTAACCATATTCTTCATAAACTTCTTGGTAAAACTCTCATAAATTCTGCTCCTCTGTTTTCATTTGAATAAGTAGCATTATAGAATCAAAAAAAACAAATGAATCTTTGGATTTAATTTTCAGGATCTGAATTTGAACATATATGATCCATAGGTTAAAGCATCGACTGGTTTGCTCTTCCACTAGTTCTAAATTTAATTACACCAGCGTATTGCATCTAATCATGCTTTGCGAGGAACATAATCAATGAATATTTCTATAATATTTTATTATGTTTTGAGAAGGCTGATATTTGTTTTTCAATATTTTTACCAAGAGAATCTAATCTTTGTTTTTATACATCAAATAATTATAGTGAGTTACTTATAATTAATAGTTTTTCGAACTGATTTAGAGTAAATAGTTGAATCTATTTTGCTGTTACAAATAATCTGTCATTAATTAGGATGAGTATTTGCAACTAGTAGGAGATTTGATTTCGTCAAGACTTTAGTATTTCAATAGTACAATATAATAATAAGTAATGTGATTTTAATAACAACAATAAATATTATTTGTAAATTCATGTTCATTTGAAATATTTAATCAAGATTGAAATTTAAATTAAAAAAATATTAAATGGCTGAAGAAAAAGAAATTGAAATAAAAGAAGAGAAGGAGTAAACCTAAGAGCATCATCATGATCACGACCACGATCACGACCACGACCATTCAGATGATGGACACGATCACGATAATTAAGGAGGAGATGATAAAGAAAAGAAGGCCAACAGAGGAGAGAAGAAATTCAAAAAGGCTATGCTCAAATTAGGAATGAAGCCAGTGGCTGGAATCACCAGAGTTACAATTAAAAGAGGAAAGCAACTCCTTCTTTACATTGACAACCCAGAAGTATTAAAATCAGCAAACGTTGACAATTCCTACATCGTTTTTGGAGAAGCTAAAGTAAATGACCCACAAAGTCAAATTGGAAAGAAGGAAGCTGATAATTTGGCTTAACAAGTGTAATAATTTAATCTCTAAAATGTAGTACCAAATAAGTCGAAGAATAATAATAATAATAGACACAAAACCCAGAATAAGTCAGCGATGAAGGTATTCCTCCTGAGTCAATCAAAATGGTTATGGAACATTGCAAGTGTGATAGAAGTAAAGCTGTGGAAGCACTTAGAAAATCCGATAACGACACCGTTTAAGCCATTCTCACCTTAACTGGATGATGATTTATTATATCTAAGTAGATAAATATAGTATAAAATTTAACACAAATAAGCCTTTTCAGAACAATTAGCTTACAAAGTATAGAAATAAGTATTCAATATATATATATAATATTTAATATGGCTGTAGCCTCTTAAAATGTCTTCAATAATTAATATGCGATTCAGAAGAAGATCTCTTCAGGTTCATTTGGAGTTGTATATCAAGGAATTGATTTAAGAACTTCAGATCAAGTGGCAATTAAAGTAGAAAAACAAGAAATTGATGATTTATTTAGTTTGGACAGAGAAGTAGAGTCAAAAATATTCTATATTTAGGTTTAAATATTAAGGAATTTGCATGGGACTCCACAAGTTCCCAAATTGAAATGGGCTGGAAAAGAAAAAGGAAATAATGTGATGGTAATCCAATTATTAGGAAGAGATTTAACACACTATCTAAGATAAAGAAAGCGCTTTAGTTTGGCATGCGTTTTGGGCATTGCTGATTAGATGTTGACTATTCTAGAAGCCATTCATAGCAAGTATTTATTGAATTCAAGAAAGGGGTGTAATTCATAGAGACATAAAGCCTGAAAACATATTGGCTGGTAAGGAAAGAGAGCGGAATCTTATTTATCTTGTAGATTATGGCATAGCGAAGCAATTCAAAGATAAAGATGACAAACATATGTATATCAACTCAATTAACATATAAGTACTTTCAAGGAAAACAAACCTTTTTTGGGAACATCCAGATATGCCAGCATAGCAGCTCACAAGGGCCAGGAATTATCAAGGAAGGATGACCTAGAATCTTTGGGATATATGTTAATGTATTTGTAATATTCATATAGAGATTTTTATTAAGGGGAAGTTTACCATGGTAGAGCATTAGTTATAAGAACGAGGATGAGAAAGTAAAAATGGTAGGATTGTTGAAAATGAGAATTACTTCTCAAGAATTATGTTAAGATATTCCAACTGAATTTATGAGGTTTATTGATTTAGTTAAGAAAATGAGTTATCGCGAAAAACCAGACTATAGGTAAATGTTAAATTGAATAATTATTTAGATATTTTTAATAATTATTTAGAAGAGTCTCCATTTAATAACAGATTGAGTGCCGATTTGATTGGTATGATGAAAATAACTATGAGAAAAAGTCAGGATCTGCATCACCCAAGAAGTAGCAGTCCATTAAAATCGTTGATTAATCCTATTTGATTCAATAAATCTATACGCCAAATAAAAAAAAGTTAAGTGAAGAATACGATGACACCGGATAATCAAAGAGAGAATCTAATGGACGACAATCTTTAATTAATAATAATTCTAATAATCTACTATTATGTGATAGTAGAATGAATCTTAAAAACAAGAGCTTTAGTTCATATAATGAATCCAATTTATAGTATAGTGATGTCCAACCTGATTTGAGTTGTCTCATAGCATATTAGAGGAATCTAAGATATGGATCATTTCATAATGAAGCTGAAGTTCCCAAACAACCTGATAGAAGTACTTCAGCTTAAGAGAAGAACAAAGTTAAGCACAAATTAAGTTTGGATGTCAAACCTAATTGCTACAAATCTATAATTGAATACTAGTTAGGATTAGTGAACAATCCCTCGATTATGGATTTTACAGTAAATAGTCAAAATTAAATGAATGAGGATGAGAGTCCATGTCTTGATGATAAATTTAGTATATTGAAAATAGGTTCAATTGATAAGTAAATTCATTTAGTAATTCTAGTAAATTCAAAAATCCAATACAACTATTCAGAATTAATAACAAAGAGAAAACAAGAGTTAAAAATAATTGAATAAACTTTATATTTATTATTTAATGAATCAACCCTCATAGTATGGTTAAGCATATCCACCTAATGTGCTTCTCTTCCATGATCTATTATAATGTGCAACAGCATCTAACAAGTGAGTAGGTCCCCATACGACAACAGAAATATCCTATTATTTATTTAAACAGTATGATTACCTTATCCCAGAAGTGTCTTGTAGCAACTCTAGTCAAATGACCAGCATCAAGAGCAGAGATTCTTCTAGCAAATTCACTTCTTGGCACTCTTCTTCCCCAATAGCTAAATCTTACTGAAATATAGATACAAAACTTATTAAGCAATTTCTCTTGATTATTTGGCTGAACTTTCTTAACTTAATAATTCGTTGAACACTTTGGCTCTAGCTCTAAAAACTTCAACTTAACCTACAGATGAAGCATAATCAGATAAAACCATTTGACTGACATATGCCATTTATGTTGCAAAGACTTCATTGCCAATCAAATAATTTCCAAAAAGACCAGTGTCTGAATATGCATAATAAACGCATCTTTAGTATGTGACATCTGGTAATCCACCGAGAAGTGAATGCATAGTGTTGTATTATCTGCTTGGAGCATTCAAATGGAATCCTGTGTGTTTGTCAGCTCTATAATCACCAATAAGTCTTTAGAAATAATGGAGAGCAAAAACATCAGGGTGATTCCATCCTGGAGCATCGAAGAAAACACCAACATTCAAATTTGTTAATTCGTCATCTTTCATTAACTACACCATTAATAAAATGTTAATACCATAATGGATGGTGTGGCATATGGTTTTTCTGAATTTGGTACTTCAGTTGGTACAGATGTGCCTAATCCTTTGAATGCCTTATTGACTGCAGAGACCAAGTCTTCATGATTAACATTACCAGCAGCAGAGACTACTACATTTGGTGCAACGAAATTAGCCTTGTGGAATTATCTAATTTATTCTTCTGTAACATTTGGAATGTTATCTCTAATTCCTGCTGTTGGTTAGCCCAAATAATGATCTCTATAATTTGTATAATGAGCAGCTTCAGCTACAACTCTGTATTAATCATTGATGCTAACTGATTCTCTATAGATTCCTTCTCTTTCTGCTTCAATTTAAGCTGGTGAATATAATGAATTTGTCAAAATGTCTCCTAAAAAGTTGACTGCTCTCTCCAATTCGGATGGCAAGAAAGTGAGAGTGTAAGTCTATAATTCTCTGCCCTATTTAACTTTTAATGCTCCTCCCAAGTAATCAATTTCTGCTTCGACTTATTCTCTTGATCTTGTTGTTGTTCCCTAATATATATATGTATTCATACTCTTAAGTTTAATTTTGAGATGAAATTTGAAACACCTGAGCTTTCCAAAGTTTCAAATCTTGATCCTGCTTTCACAGCTACTGTAATTGAAGCTAGTGGAGAACTGTATTATTCAGACACTACTCTAAGGCCAGTATCCAATTGAGTTAAAGCTAATTTATAATAATCACACATACCTTGTGGTCTGTCGTATTTTAAGGCTTCAGGAATTTCGCCTGTTGGCAATTCTCCAAAATCCACTAATGCTGACTTAGAGAATTGTAATTAGAAATTTCTTTCAACTTTGGTTTATTAGGTTGATGTTGCAGGAGCTTTCTTTCCTGAGACACTCTCAGCTGTGCAAAATTAAGCCAATTTACGAAGAGAATGAAATCTATTCCTCAAAAACATATCTGAATTAATTTATTTATATTTAAATTCGATTGCCTTTTAATACTAATTAGGAATCCTTTTTGCATACATTTTCTTCTTAGAATTTTGAATCTATGTTAATTATTCTAATTAAATAAAAACAATTTAGATATCGACACTATATCATTTCATTTAAATATTCAATCCAATTTATTATGATAATTGTGATTATTAGTTAGAGTTTTATGAATTTATTTTTTTAATTCATAGATTCATTATTATTCCGGTTTTGTAAGTTGATCTTCTTTTTCCTTTAGGGAATCTAGAAGCATTTCAATTTATCTATCAATACTGAATTCCGGAGGAGCTTTTTGCATGTGTGTTTTAGGGTCTACATCGCACAAATACGTCTATTCAAGCTCCTATAATCCCTAAAGAGCTTCTATTGTCTACCCATATTCTAATTAATCATATTAATTATTACACTCCTATAGTAGTAAATTAATTTTTTTGCTTGCTGTTTGCTTCTATAATATTTTATAGCCAACTCTTTTTAGGAAGCCATTGTATCCATGGCTACATTTGAAATTTGAATTAGTAGGTTGATCAATTAGATTTTTTTTAATTTGATTCAAAATGTCGGTCTCCTTTAGGATTCTTTGACAATATTTCTCATCCTATATTCTCGATTCCAAGATCGAGGTCACATAGATTTGGAGTTAATTGTTCCATTGATACTTAAGGGCATACTCTATTAAACTTTAATAGAGTTGTGCTTAAAACATGGACTCAAATAACAATGGGTTGTTCAATCTATTGATCTATTGAATTTAGTTACTTATCGCAAATATCGAGAGCTTAAACAAGGCATAGGTTCTTGAGTCCAAAGTTTTCTTAATCTTACAAGTTAGTGTTAATTAGTGGATTGATTTATTAGATTATCTATAATAAATCAGAAGTTTTCTAATCTAAATACATGATGATTTGATTACCTTATAGGGAATTGACTTAAATAAATAATAGGATTTTAGAGAATACTTTATAAACTGTGAGCACTCCAGTTTTTTTCTATATTTATTGATTGTTTTTACAGCAATTTTAAAAAAGTAATAAGGTTTTAAAACATTGTCAAACAATTCTCTCAATGGCTCATATAACTTTTGCTGAATTCCTTAATCCAATAGCAAATCAAATATTTAAGAGATGTCTGCTATCATCTATGAGGGATATTGTTAAATCTATACAGTGATGTTATCGGAAAACTTATCCATTTGGTGTATCATCTCTTCCAAAAGCTGTTTTCTATAATTCTTCTATGCTTATGTTGAATGAATACATAACATTTTTGGTTGATGTATATATTATCATTAATCTTGTAATCTAAAATTAATAGTTTAACCACAATTTCTACAATTTAATAATGGTTGATATGCTGGAGTAAATCACTTATTATGTTGTTGTTGACAACGATGTGATCCCAAAACTAAAAAAGTGTAGGATGTAGTATTACTTCTCCTCCATATTTACTAGCTACAGGCTTTAATATCTTAGCATAATACCCCATAGATGTATCGTTAATGTTTGGAGACTCTAGGTATTTGAAAAATGAATTTAATATATTCAACCTAACATTTTCATTCAGATGCATTCCTGACTTGGATTTGAAGGATGCGCACTAGACTATGATATTCGCATATACTAACTTGATGTTCCAGATATTCCTCCTCCATTATAATCTTCCTCCTCTTTGCATTGATCCTCATGATGCATTTGATACTCCGGTAAAATGTCATCTTCAATAGTAGTCTAATTTAGATTCTAATTAAAACCAGTCTTTCGTTGCTTAATAATGAGGATTGGGATTCATTTCGATGTCTTAAGAATAATAAATCAAACAATTTTGTATTTTCTAAGGCAAATATTTCACTTATGATGTAAGGAAATTTTCGACTTTTCTCATTGTCATCCATCTACTCATTTGTAATCGCAATGTAGTGAATCATCTTTTCCAAATTCTCAGGTTATTTCCAAACACTTATACTAATACTTTTTATTACAACTCAGTAAATGCATTCATAGCTCCAGCTTTAATGTCAAATAAGAAATTGTCTCTTTCCAACAATTCTTCCAAAGTTGGGTTATTGTTTTTTAAAATGTTTTCCAATTCTTGAGATTAACCAAATGTTTGAAATTATGAGTACACTCTACTCGATAAATCTAATTTTCATACCCGAAGCTCATATATGTTTATAATTAAATTATCAATATTTTAAGAGAAATATTAAAATTTTATTTAATAATTTTAAAGCAATATTTTCAATTCTAATTCTTAATTTCCACTCAATTAATTTTAAAATCTTGATAACTAAGACAAATCAAATTGCAATTAATAAAATCTTTTGACTTAATTTAAATTACATAACTCATTTAGTATTGTAGCTTCAAAGTTTTATTATTATTATCATGTATAAGGATATTTAAAACTGTATTTTATAAAGATATATATACATTCTATTAAGTTTAAAGAAGAACTACTTTTAATAATATAGTTAAAAGTTGTTAATTTTTTTAAATACTCATTTGAATACCCCTATCTTACTAATAAACATGAAACTAAAAGGATATAATTATTGATAACAGAAATTGAATTGAATAAAAAATCAATACCAATCAAATATTTAGATAAATTGAATTTTATAATGAAGAATTACAAGAACTATCTTTGGTTTATTACAATTTCGTTTACTATTGATGGTGATCTCAATGAAAAATGATTTCTAATAATGTTTTCATCCACATACATAGTATAATAATTTTCAATTATCCTATTGATAATAATTAATATATAATTATATTTAAGATCAATGATGTCCTCGACCTAATCCTAATTTAATTTTGTTCGCAAACCACTTCCCAAAGCACCAATTACTAGACAATTTAGTAGAGAAAAAAGTTAACCAATTTTTAATCCAATTACTCCATCTGTACGATAAATATTTAATAGTTAAGACTAAGTTTCGGATTCAAAATAATAATCAATTTTTATGTAGAGAGAAAAGTTAAAAAAATACCAATAATTTCTTTAACAATACTTCTGAAAGCACGAAAATTACTAAAGTATAGAATTAATCTCTACTTAAAAAATACGATGCTGATTAAAAACAACTAATTTTTGATCGAGAAGATTTAGAGGAAGAACAGCAATTTAAATTACTCTGCTAAACCTTGGATCAAATGTTATGAATTTTTTAATCAACAACAACTGTTTTTTTAATTTGCTATTCTTTGTTAATAGTTTTAGTAGTTAAATTTTATTTTCTTAACACTCTGACATCTTTTATTCCTATGCTTAAATTTGTTTACTTTTATTTAGCAATTCGAATTGTTCATAAAGCAAAATTTATTGTTTTATCTATTTTTTAATTTTGAGAATAGTTACGAATTATATACAGTCTTCTTACAAAGATGAATTTGAAATGTTGACCAACTTTTCTAATGAGATGAGAAATTTAAATTTTATAAATATAATTATGGTTTTAAGGATTGATACTATATTCTTTCATAGTGACTTCTTAAAGAAAATAAAATTAAACTTAATTAAAAATTTAACTCATGATTTCTGATCCTATGATAATGAAATCACCAATCAACCCCAGAAAAGTAGTGTTCATATTAAATGAAGTACTCTGAGTACGAACCTCAACGTATTCTTGTAGGCGTTACAGGAGGATCAGCAGCTGGAAAAACCACGCTTTGCGAAACCATCAAAAGAGAAATCCAATATGATTCTGATGTTGACATGACTATTCTTTCTTGTGATTCATTTTATAAAGGAGTAGACAAATAGTTTATTGACATATCTTAATATAACTTTGATCATCCAGATTCATTGGATTTTGATAATGCCTATGAAGTTATTTCTACATTATTGTCAGGAAGACCAGCTTCAGTTCCAATATATTGTTTTGTGAATCATAAAAGATTAGACTAATGCTAAGTAGTACTACCTGCTCAAGTTATAGTTTTTGAGGGCATTATGGCACTTTATGATGAAAGAATTAGAGAGTTAATGTCTTATAAAATATTTATACATTGTGATGGTATTTACTAATCCTAACTCTAGATGATATTCGTTTATGTCGTCGTATTCTAAGGGATGTCAAGGAGAGAGGAAGAACCGTCGAAAATGTGCTTTTCTAATATACTAAATTTGTAAAAAGATCATTTGAGAACTTCATATCCCCTTTGATGAGTCAAGCTGATTTAATTATCCCTGGACACAGATCTAATCACGTTTCTGTTGCTTTCATAGTAAACCATTTGAAAAACATGGCTAGACAAAATGGATTGCTCAGAGAAAAATTAAATACTCTCCTTTACTTTGGAGACTTGTTATATTCAATTGATGGATTCATGAGGAATCGAACTAAAGTAGACTTTTCAAATCCGAATGCCTCATTTAAGCAGTTATTCTTTCCTGAAGAAAATATGAAACAAGATTTTCTTTATATCACATAAAATTTCTAGGTAGGCAAATTAGTTAGTGAAAAACAAATATATAAAATTGTTAAATCATGCTTTAAATAAACATTGTTTATGCTTGAAAAATGCATTCAATAAGATAAATACGAAATCGATCAACTTTAATGTGTACACCTTAAAGAGATTTTATCAAACAACATAAAATTAAACGAAAACACTAAATTCTTAGTATTGGCAGTTCCCTTATTGTTCAAGAATGGATTATTCTAATTACATTAAATTGAAGAATATATCAAATAATTTTAATAAGTATCTATTTCACTTTATTTAGGTGTAATTGATTGTTGTGAACGTATTTTCTGATATTAAGACAGTTACCGATATTAATTGGACTTTCAAAAAATTATAAATTTACATCAATGCCTTTTTAGTGGGTAAACTTGATAGGTTCATGTAAATAATGGACTTACCAGCAAAATCACAGCCAGATTTAATGTATGGCCAAGAAAAATTTTTTTCAAAATTGAATAGATTTATTATAAAAAGACAAGCAAAGAAGAATTGATTGTTAATATATATTAAAAATAATATATGATTATTTTTTTGTTTAAATTAAAACTAAGGAAACTTAAGAATGAAATTGAAAAATATAGGTAAATAAAATGGTAAATTATGCTGCAATTACATAAAATTTAATAGTAATATAAACTATTTATATTAATAAATTAATTTTAAATTAATTAGTTAGCTCAGAAAAATAAGTTTTAAACTAAAAATAGAACCACTTATAACTTCTTGATTGATCAAATTTTAGAGGGTTATTATTTAAAGCAGATAATCAATTTTAAAATATAGTCAGAATCCTTTCCATGATATCAAAACATCATTATTGTTTTTAAAAACCCATTTGTTTTATAAAATTAAGATCCTTAAAAAAATATCAAATTATTTTAAAAACCATGCTTCTATTGTATCAACTAATATCAATAATGTAGTTGAAAAAATAAATATTGTATTTAAAAATATATTATTACTTATTTATTTCATCTTTAAATATGCAAATAACAAATAATTATTCTTAATTCTAATTAAATTATATATATATAATGATCACCCTTTGTAAAGCACTAAATAAAGGAAGGGTTCTCTAGTTCTTTTTGATGATAGATGCCTTAATAATTCACATGCAGTCATACTTTAAAGGTGACGATAGCTTTTTAATCATTGGCTTGGCCTTAGCAGGCTTTCATTTGATTATATTTTGTTTAGAATACATTTGTTAAAAGAGATTTAACTTAATCTTGATAATATTGAGCTTGATTAAAGGCATAGTGGTAATAGGAGCTAGCTATTTAGTGATGCCATAATGGTAAATTTATACTGGGATAGAAATTGCTTTGATTATTCAACTGAATGAATAACATTCAAAATTAATATCATTATTTTTCTTTTTGACTTGTATTACATTTATTTGTTTCGGAGAGGTTTCTGATATAACAGTTGAGATTTTGAGAACGATAGTGAATTTCTATTTGATTCTTTAAATTTATAGGAAAAATGAAAGTGAACAATTTACGAATATGAAAGGTCTATTAACTTAAATATCGTCTGAAGAATTTTGCATATTGGATATGGAATACAATCCAATTTATGAATCTAAATTTTTTTATTCGATTTTAAAAGAGTAGGTTATGGGTATGTCTGAACAGAATTAGAGTAGAATATTTACACCAAGAGATTAAACTTACAATTTTGTTAGATAATCTAACTGTTACGAAAATATTACAACAAGAAACCCTTAATTGATTAGCGATATAATTGATTAATTAAAAAAGAAAATTCTCAAATTAGAATAAAAATTAATTTTAGAGCCAACCAATAGTTCGCTTTATTATCTTAGTATTTAAAAACTAAATATTGAAAACTAATAATTTATATTGATTATCAAACCTAAAATAAACAACATTGAATCAAGCAAACTGCAATCTTAATAATCATAGGCTTAAGTTTAAACAATGATTAAAACCCTTCACAAAGTATCACATGACATGAGAAACCCTTTGAATGCAATCATCAATATGCAATTGTGCTTATAAGAATTAATAGATCCTGCATTATTCCAAAAATTCTTAAAGCCTTCATTAAATTCTTGCCATTTACTTTTAAATTTAATCAATGATATTTTGGATGCTGCCTAGATTTAAAATAAATCAATAAGAATTGTATGTCATAAATTTAATTTACCCAAGTTGATTGAGAAGACAATTTCACTTTTTGATTTATTAAAAGAAAAAAAAGGACTAAATATTACATTTAATTACGATTCAAAGTTGCCACTAAAAATAACATCAGATAAGCTACGTATTAGATAAATTATCATGAATTTATTGAGCAATGCTGTAAAATATACATAGCCAAAAGGGTCCATTTTAATTGAATGCATTTTAAATGAATAAAAAGTTCATTCAATTATTATTTCTGTGTAGGACTCTGGATTGGGCATTAAAAAGGAAAATCTTAAATAACTATTTCAAGAATTCTCTAAAGTGAATGATAAAGAAAATTAAAAGGCTAATCCATTTGGTATAGGATTGGGTCTAATGATTAGCAACGAATTAGCTAAATTACTTTCTTCAGATCATTCGTCAGGAATTTAGGTTTTGTCAGAATATGGAAACGGGTCTAAATTTACTTTTGAAATAAAAAATGAAGAGTCAGCTCAAGAAGATATTTCAGATTCTTAGATATCTCATCAATTAGCTTAATAGATACCATCGTCATTAGATTTTAAAATCTTGTAAAATATCACGTAATAGAGATCACCTACAGTCTCAATAGCTATTCCAATGAGAGAAAGCAGCAAAAAAATGATTTCAAAAAAGAATCTTAAGGTTTTTAACTTTATGACCAATTCATTAAATTATTAGGTCACTCTGAGACATAGGAATGAGTCAGAAAGGAATCTATCAAATAGATCATAAATTTAAGGTCGTTTGATTTAATGCTTATTATAAAAATGGAATGATTGTACTTAACAACATGCGCCTATTCTAATAGTTGATGACAATGAGTTTAATATTTTAGCCTTGCAGTATTTGTTGGAATCATGTGGAATAAGCTCAGATTCGGCTATGAATGGGATAATATCCATAGAGAAAGTGAATGTAAGAATGAGAGAGAACATTCCGTATTAACTAATATTTATGGATTTGGAAATGCCCCTTATGCTTGGTTTAGAGGCATCAAATCGTATTCGTAAATTGGATAAAAATGTTACAATAATAGCATGTTCTGGACATTAATTAACATCAGAAATAATTGAATAATTCAAGGACGCTGGAATATCATTTGGGGTTGAAAAGCCAATCACAAAGATAAAGTTAAAGGATTTGTTAATTAAACTATCCGACGGGATAAGATGTGATAGTTCATAATTTTCCTAGCCATTTTGATTAAATTTTTTATTTAAAATTGTATACACGTGAATATCTAGTTAGTTTGGAGAGCATATAAAAGTGAATAAGTAAATCAAATCTATTAGAAAATTGAGATTTTCCATTTAAATAAATTATTATTATTAGGGGCTAGAAAAACAAAATATTCAGAATTGATTTTAACTAAAATACAGATAATTAATTCAAAATTAATGGAAAACTGATTATTTCTTCTTCAACATCTTCCCCCACTTGGTACACAGGTACCGTCTCCACAACACACACCAAATGAATAGGGACAGCATCCATACCTGTTTCCAACCTTGCAGCATGGCTAACTACCTGAGCAATAAGTTTTTGATTGTTCCGGTGGGCAATTGTTGTCTGCAAAGGCTTTTCTCAAAATTTATTAGATTGCGCCATGAGTAAAGGGATCCTAAATTTCACGTTTAGGAGATTCCAATGATTATGAAGTCGAAATAAAGAGTGAGAGTATTAAGAAGAGGGATATAAATATTTTATTCATATTATTATTTAATGGTGACGTAAATGTTTAATATAAAATTGATGATATAGTCATGACGTAAGCAGAAATTTGGTTTTCAATCATCTCCTAAATAATTTCTCAATACTTGTTATCTGGCTTGCTGATCTCCTTGAATGTATTTCAAGATGTTGATGACGAAGACAATCATCTGATCCATCTGTTCTTTGAAGAAGATTCCGCAACTCATCATGACGAGAGCCCAACAAATTAAGAGAGCCAAAAAACTATAATACCAAAATCTAGAAATTAAAGGTATGTCATCAAATTAATATGCCTGCGAAAACACTAATTAAATATTTAATTATACATATAGTTGAATTCTGTAAATCATAATATGTATAATAGACTCTAAGGAAGGGCAATCCAAAAACAATGTCAAAGTTGGGTTTATATTAGTCTATTTTTTTATCATATATGGCAAAGTATGTCAAACATTTAAATTCGTACGTCTCCACATCATCAAGACATTTTTGGATGTACTGCTGAGGATTGAAAGTCAAAGTGATCTTTTAAGAATGCTATAAAACAACGAACTCAACTATAGGGAAATTTTGAGGTATAGATATTTATAACTTCGTAGAACAGATGAGAATGGTGTTGTTTCTATTTTGAATTGGATAATTAATGAAGTCACAGTCTATGTTATCATTCTTTTGAATATGAAATTTAATGGCCTCTGCTATTTCTCTAGGCATGTAAATAAACTCATAAGTTGAACTAATAAACGAAGTGTAAGGCTTGTGATTGCTTGAACTGTATATTATTGTGTCATTTTTATAAAGCGAGATTTGATTTACTCGAAAACACCACGTTTGATTGCATCCAGCAATCGCTTTTAGCTATTGAAATTCTGTTCCATTTTATTTAAACGACTCTTAATAATTCCCCAAAGTGATAACAGAATCGATAAATCCTTCCTGATTGCCAAAATACAATGAGTAAGATGGATGGCTTATCAAATGTTGATGAGTTAGATTCATAATGTAATTGAAGTTGCCTTTCTCCACTAGAGGATATTTCCCCAATCCGATATAACCATCCAACATAGTCGATTATCTAAAATCAATGGCACCATATCCAGTGTAGTAAAAGAAGGAGACATCCAACCCTATATATTCGTTTATCCACAGACTACTATTTAACACATAGAAAATATTTCCCCAACAATCCTCAATTTCTTTGAATTTTGGTTTGATGTAGGAGATTATTAATTCAATCTAATCGTCTGTGGGTATGAGCTTAGTAAAGTGCAGAGAATTGTTCAATTCTGTTATGAATATAAATGGCAGATCTACATCAAGAGCGATTTTATATTTCCCATCTTTCTCCACCCCATTGAAGCTAGATATCAAAGTGATGCTTGTAAAGTATCGAAGTTGCTCATCATCGTATAAAAATACATTTGAAGGGGATTGAAGTCCTTAATTCTTGCCTCCTGCTTATTCTTAACTATAGAATGAGGATCCTTATGAATTTGCATGTAAAAAAAGAAGTATTATAAAAATCATTATAATTCATTAAGAGTCTCGAAATTTCTTATTAAGACCCTTATCAATGATTATCTTTATTCTTTTTAAAATAAATGAATATTTAAATAGTGGATTCAGCTGCCAAAATCTATAAAGCCGTCGATGAACTAGATTCCTTTAAATATGCCAGGTTCAAATTCTTCACTAATTACATGCTTGTTTCAAACTAAAGACTTAAGATTTTCGACTTTTCTGAGACTGTCCTCTATCACTAAGACCATCAAAAGTTTATTATCACAAGAATCAACGATTTTACTAGCGAATTAGAAATCCATATTGCTGACAGTAAAGAAATCAAAGAAAAATTTGATTCAATTGATCAAGGCTTGTTGGAAATAAAAAGTTAAATGAAGGAAAGTATAGAACTGCAGAATTTCTAAAAAATTGTATCGGTCGATCTTAAGGGTGATCTTTTCATCATAGTAATGACAGATCGATTGCTGACATATTGTTTGGCATCATTGGTTCGAAATTCAAGTGAAAAAGTTTATCCTTAAACCGAAATATTATTGAATCGCATTCTTGTCTCGTTTAAGCCATACGTTTCAGCATACAAATTTGATAAACTTTATCTATTTTAAAAACATGCTAGCTATAAAAGCAAGACAAATCAACTGATCATTAACTATAAAATCATAGAGTTTAAACAACTTGATAAGCATTTGTAAAATTGTAAAATATCATTCCAAAGCCCCTTAGTGGCTTAATCATCTGAAACCATGCTTTCATTTTTAAACAAAGTCAAAGTTAAAGGCAAAAATTCACTTCATTTGAGCATCTATACCTAATTTAAGAATCAAACATATCTATAAAAAGTCATCCATTAAGATGGAGAGACATTAATAATTAAAAATTAATAATAGTATTTTAAGCAATCTGATTTTCACTAAATTTAGAGTATCTCAAACAAAAGCAAAGGCACCAAAGTATGGACTGGATGAACAAATAGAATATATCCTATAAACTAATGATTTATTCTATTTTACATCTTTATATAAGATATATCAAAAATTTCGGTAAAAAAGTATTCTATTTACATCTACTAATAATATTCTATTGTGAATGTTTAACCAATATATACAATGATACTCCTTAATCATCAATCATGTTGATATATATCAAGATTTATTCAGAATGATGAATATAGCATATTTATCAATATAGGTTTTGCTAAAAGAAAGATATAATATTCTATTTTTTCTCTTTGTCTGAAGCTATGAAAAGAAGTCTTTTTGTTGTGGATGCGAGTATTTGAATCCAAAAAAGATAATAAAGCTCAGTCTAATTAAGGATAAAAGGAAAGTGTTGATACTACCATTCAATTTGAAAAGGAAATTTTTCAGAATGGCAAAAAGGCCATAGAAAGCCGAAGCAGCTGTAAAAGTATAATATACTTAGATATATATCAAAAGATGAAGTTAACAAAGAAATGAGTAACGATATCAATTATGATTTAATACTGTCTTCTATAATTTCAAATACATAATTTTAAATGATATTTAATCAATATTTTTGTTTTGCCCATTAATGTAAAGGAATATTTTTAAATTTAGTTTTATATCCAAAGTTTCTGAATTCTCAAAACTTGTTAATACATTTTTTTTGATTTCAATTAAAGGTTCCAGACAAGTTTGATTTTAATAATTACTTTCTTTAAAATAGAGCTAATAACTATCAACCAGACAAAAAATAATTATCACTGGTTGTTTAGTTGTACTTGCGATAATTTTGAAAAAGATTTTTAATTATGTACAATTATAATATTTCCTTTTTTGTGATTTGTAATTTTAAACAAATAATATAAAATTTACATCTTTATGTCAAATATAACACTATTGCTAAATAGAATACTATAATTCTTCCAATATTTAATTAAGATTAAATGATCATTTATTTTATTTATTGATATGTAAAATAGAATCTAGAAAGAATTAGAAGCCTTATAAACAAAAAATCCTTTACCTGGTATTTCTGTTAGTGTTGATCCCAATAATCGATTAATGTAACAAAAATAATGTGACATTTCAAGTTGGCATGCTATTGTTGAAGGACCAGAAGGAAGTCCATATGAAGGAGGAAAGTTTAAATTAGATATAGATTTTCCTGAAAATTATCCTTTTAAATGTCCTTGGGTATATTTTACGACAAAAGTTTTTCATCCTTGTGTAACTGAAAAGGGGAATATGAAAATGCAATACTATTGTGTATATTGAAATCGCAATATTAGGAAAATGAATGGTAGCCAAACGACACTGTTGGTAATATTTTACAAAGAATATAAAAAAAGTTTATAGAATTCAAGATTGACAATTTAAACGGTTAAGCAGAGAAATTGTATAAACACGATAGAGAAAAATTTAATTTTATAGCTCGAGAAGAAACCAAAAAGTATGCTTGATTTTAACAAAATATAAAAATTTAAAGCTATATAATATTTTTATAAATCTAATTATTATTTCTTAATTCTATTGAATTTAATGAGAGATTATTACGAATTTAGAAAATATAAAATTTCGTTTAAGGAAAAAAAAAATTAAGCAATATCAAACTGAGTGTTTCAAGCAAAAAAAGGGGAGAAGTCATAGGATTATGAATAAATTCTTGAGAATTTGAGTAAGCTATATTTTATAGTCTATCTTTGAACTGCTTTATGCTAAGGATAATTGTTCTGTTTTTGAGTAATTAAAATACGTCATAAACTCTTTTAAATTATGCACTTATCTATTATTAATATAAGTTGACCTAATAATGATTTATTTTAAATCTGAATATAAATTCATCAAAAAAATCTAGTATTAATTAAATTTCAAAAGAAACTATTTCAATTTGATTAATAATAATAAGATGATATATAAAACTTATTTATATTTTGATATTTACGATATAATAATGATTATTCAATATCATCCTTAATAAGGTGGGTAATCAGAGTAGCCTTCATGATTTCCACCAAAATATTTCTTTGGATCAGAATCAGATAATTTCAAATTATCCTTGAATCTCTCTACTAAATCAGGATCTAATAATTAAAATAATATATTACTTCCGATATATAGAGTACCAAAGCTGGCTGCATCAAATAATCCTTATTCTATGCCTTAGGCTGCTGTTTAAGCTGTCAATCCAACATTTCCAATAATAACACCCTTAAAAGATGGTCTCAATTATTGTAATAGATTAGGCACTTATTTTTCAGAGGCTGGGTGACCAAAACCATAGCAGTTCTCTTCATCTTTGCTATTCATGATTTCAATAAATGCAATTTATCTTTTATCTAATTCCTTGAATAAATAAGTGTAAAGCTTAACAGGATCTTCATCAAACATGTCATTATATCTCCCAACTGGACTTACTTTAATTCCTACTCTTCCTTTACCAAAAACTTGAACTAATTCATCAATAATTTCTAAACAAAATCTAGATCTATTTTCCACTGATCCACCATACTCATCATTTCTTCTATTTGAATGACTTCTTAAAAACTAATCTACTATGTAACCATTTGCTCCATGTAATTCTACTGCATCAAATCCAGCCTTTTTGGCTCTATAAGCACCTTCTTTGAATTGTTATATCACTAATTTGATGTCTTCTGTTGTCATCTCATGAGGTACTTCATGTGGTTATTTGACAGCATAATTAACTCCATTTATAGCGATTGGAGATGGTGCCCATGGAATTAGACCACCCTATAAATTGGAATGAGTTGCTCTTCCACTATGCCAAATCTGTAGAGCAATTCTTCCATTCTTCTTATGTACAGCATCGATAACTTTTTTCCATCCTTCAACTTATTCTTCATTTAAAATGCCAGCACATCCTGGGAATGCATTAGATCTCTAACTTACTAAGGTGCATTCGGTTAAAATCAACCCAGAAGAAGCCCTTTATGAATAATAATCTGCCACTATATTATTAGGAACCTTAGTGTCATTGTCGCACCTCATTCTAGTCATTGCAGCCATAATGATCCTGTTTGGAAGATTTAATTCTCCAACCTTCAAAGGCTTGAAAAGAATAGATGTGTTATTCATAATATTAATATTTCGAAGGATTCTTACTTCTGAATAAATAGTAGTTTTTTTAGGAATTCAGAAATTAGAATTTTATTTATATATTCATTTATTTTAATTCAGTAGAAAAATATTCATTTTCTATAAATAATTCTTTTATCAGTTGCTTTTCTTCGAAACTTAATAATATTCCTTCATTATCTATTTTAACTCTTTATCATTTGGCAATTAATATATACTTACTTAGGGAATTGGAGTTACTTTTTCATCTCCATTTTTATTTTATTGATATTATTACGACCATAATAATTTCCTATTATGAATATATTATTCGATTATTTTCGACATGAGTGGCTTATCGATTTGAATTACTTTGACTTAAGCCGTGGCAAAGAGTTATGAGCCATTGTTTTCATTAAAATAATTTCTAATCAATCTCCAAAATCTATCCTTAAAAGCACGCTTCTAAAACTTTTTAGCTTTAAAAACCTTAACAATTATTCTTACTACATTATAAATATCATACCTTTAGACACCATTTTATGATGAGCAATCAATGCAGTTTAAAAAATGAGTGTTTTTTTCAGGAAATTAGTCGCGATTTTTTATGCTCTTTTTTTAGATTGTTCTTACAAATGCATACTCATAGTTTTTAATAAAAGCAAAGATTTATTACTGCATCTGTCAAATGGATTTTATCCAAATTATTTGACTTCTATGAATAATTTAGCTTTCAATCTTAACACTATCAACTTAGCTTTTGCTTAAATTCTAAGCCTTCTTTTCCTTTCCTAAATTATTTAGAATCATTACATGTAAAATATTATAAATCTATCCACACATTGTGATTAATTAAATCATTTATTGCCATGATTAACATTATTGTTATTTATCGAATTTTTATTATAAAATACTCTTTTCAACTTTGCGAAACTCTTGAATTTATGATTTTACTAACATTTTAATGCTTCTTTCTTCTTATCTCTCTTTTTCAATCTACTTTCCTCTTTGCACTACTGTTATTATCTTTTTTGCACTTACCTCTACATTTTATATAATTTTATTAATACCTGCTCCCCTTAAAAAATCTTTGAGTTTCTAAGTGCTTTTATATCGAGATTAATCTAAATTTTGAAGGATTTTATCTTTCTTTGGTGACATGCTTTTTTTATCTTCATCCCAGAATTTGTAGTATCTGGAGGGTTCTTATTACTTTGCACTCAAAATTGAATTATGGAATTCTCCAAAAACTAAATGCATGCCAATAATAAAGTCTGATTCAGAATATAATGTCATGTATATAAAATCCTCAATAAAAAATTTAGTGCCTGATTTAGTTTTCACTTTGATTGATCTACTGGAGGTTGATTATTCACAATTAAATTTTGTTGGAAATTCAACAGTTGTTGATAAAAACACTTTGTAAATGTGATTTGTTATTTTATCTGAGAATGTAAAATAAATTTGTAGAGGGTTCAATTTGTTTTTCACTCTGGCTCTAAAGTAATAGAATCTAAATCTGCATATCTATATTCGATTTAGCTTCTCAGGATTTAAATCGCATAAATGTAAACCATCAGCAACTTTCAAGATATTAGAAGGATTAATTTAAATAATCTCCTATTTACCTGTTGAAGGTGCCTCACAATGGAATTTTTCTGATTCTCTAACAACTCTAAAGTTATCTTCAAAATGATTATAAACATTTATCAGATTATCATTTAAAGGCAGTAGTCTTGAAATATCATCCATACTTCCATGAGTCTATTTCTAAGAAATCCTTTTCATTAGTTTTGCTGTGCCATTCTCCTCAGTCTGCTTATCCAATGAAAGAATTGATGACTATCTTTTCATACTGTTAATTCTAAAAATATTGAATAGTCGATTACATAGTTATCGATTAGTTCATTAAAGATGTTTAAGATTGAGTTAGTTTAGAAGAACTTCTTTAAAGTAATCTATTTTTTATCATTAATTATATATATATAATCAGAGTAATTTTTTAATCTTACCGTATTTCTCAATTATTTATATCAATTCCTTTCTTTTAGGAAGTTCATACAATTAAGGTTCTTTCAAATTGATTGCAAAATCTTTCATTTTCTAATTATTTTTTTTATTGATACTTTATGGAAATCCTTTTCAAAGAATTTGTTATTAATATATTCATACCATATCTACTTTTTCTATTTTGAGTGGTCGTCAATCAACTAATTTATGCAGATACTTAAATAATCACATCATATTATTATACATATCCATTTACTATACAGGTTTATCGTTGATATCATAAAAGGTTTTTTTCCCTTGTTATCTTTAGAGTTCATCAATAGTTTAATTAATATTATCTTTTACTAGTTTGACGAATTTATCTCTGAAAGTCAATTTCTTTTGTTTCAAACTTCTAAAATTCCTTTGGATCTAAATTACTAAAAATAAAAAGCTGCTTTTACTTTTTTTTAAAGTCTTGTCATGTTAAGAAACAATAGTGACTGCCAATCTCATTTATAGAAGATATTTAGTCAAAATTAAATGAGATTTTAGTTTAATCTTTTTCCTTAAATTGATGGCTATCATTTTCAAAGCAATACAAGATTTAGTTATTGTCCTTTCCTTAGTTGAAAAACCATATTCCTTTGCTGAAATTAATGCTTTAGTCTTAATAGTCCAAACCAGTAATTTGCCTCTTGCCTAAACTTAAGATTTTCTTTTGCTCTCCTAAAATATTTAAATGGATTAAATACTTTTATCACATTATACAATGTATCAATAAAAAGGATATACTTTATAATTCTACCCCAACTTAAAGATATCTTATATGCATAAGCTTTTCTAATACTAAAAGAACGTTCTATCTCTCTAAATTAAGATATTTACTCCTATAGAAGCAATCTAGTCCTTATAGATTATTATCTTTCAGTCTAGTAATTTTTTTTATTTTGTTATACTAATTCAATTTTTTGTCTTTTTATTTTGGAATGTTGTTCTATTTGTAGTTTTCTTTTTTCTAATTCCTACAAGAATGTTTTTTATTTATTTAGGTAATCTTATTGCTATTCTTTTCTTTTTTAGTTTTAGTGCTCTTCAATCTTTTTTAATCTCTCCTCTTTTGTCATACCTTAAAATTCCTTGCCTATCATTGTTAATAGTGTGCTTAATTTAGACTAAACTGGTTGTATTTTAATGAATTTTCTTTTATCTGAATTTTCTGTTTAAACTCTACTGCATTCTGTTTCTTTTTCGATAGATGATTAATAGATGTTCGATTTGATTTGAGAGAACCCCTTCTTCTCCCTTCTTCTATCTGGAGTCTAGATAAGCTTTGCGTTTTCGCTTAGGACCATCTTAAATTTGGGTGATCTTGAATTATTTTAATGAGAGGGGGTTTTTTCAGTATTAAATTATCCAAAATGCACTGATATCTTCAAGATAAAATCAATATGAGAATAAAAGGTTAGATATAGAAATTCTTCTTTAAAATAATGTGCTTGAGGATTACTTGAATAGACTTTTGCATAATTACTTTAGATTATTTAATCTGCATTGAATTTAGTTGGGAATTCAATTTTAACAGACAGCATCAATTTAAATAATAAAAATGACAATGATTCTGGTAGTTGTAAGTGAATGTGAATTGGTGTAGGCTTTTCTAATATTCTTAACCTGAAATAATAAAATTAGTATCTATCAATTTAAATTTGATTAACTCCATTTTAGTCTAAGTCTGATAACTTTAAACCATCAAATGTCTTTATTAGTTAATCATTTTATTTTTTGAATTCCACTGATAAATTTTCTTAAACAGTCTTAATTCTGCCAAGTGATCCAAGTCCTTAATAATTTTGCTCGTATTAATTATACAATTCTAAGATTGCTCCTTCCACTTTTAAAAAAAGGTTGTTCTCTGATCTGTGTATATTAGCATTTTAAGCTTTAATTTTTTCAAATAATGTATTCACTCTGGACTTACTGTCTTACTATTCTGAGACTGAAACTTAACTTCGATTGCTTTTTAGGAATTCCTTATTGGGGCTCTTTAATTTTTACCCGCAGTAAAATCTTTGATTCTACATTGTGCTTAAAGCAGCACTTTGGGAACTTGACTTTCTCATTTAATCTGAGTTTATCATATTTAATATATCATCATATTCTCAAATCATTTTTTTATTTTTTGCATAAAGCTCAATTATCTCAGCTACTTCATTAATTTGGGGCAGTTGGAACAGTTTAGGTTCTTGGAACTTAATCAAGGCCTTTCTAATCTCATCGCTTTTCCTATCATTTAAATACAGATCCAGTTGTTTGTCATGGATCTTTTGCCGTATAAATCCCAACCATATCAACTTTTGCCTTTAATAATAATTATCAATCTGGAACTGCATCATCTGATTATCTATTTGATAAGCATAAATTTATTTTTAACTCCTACTCCTAGATCTTTGATTACTTTGAGTTAAACTCCTAACGATTTCTTTGTAGTTGAGCATCACTAATTGCCAGAATTCCTCATAATATTTTTTTTTCTATCTTTAGAAGAATCTGAACTTGTTCTACAAAATAATTACTAAATTAACATTTATGAATTATTACCATAATGTCTAGTCTTGAGTAGTCTATGCCCTAAATGTATAATGGAAATACATTCCCTTATAAAAGAAGTAGCAATTGCTTCAGCTTTCCTTTTTCTTGGGAATCTAATTTAAGCAGTAAACATTTGAACTGCTAACAGGCTTTTGCAAAAAGATCTTCTCTCAGGAGTGGGTCCAAACTTTCTAATGTAAATCAATAAATTTAATCCACACTTCAAAGCCTTTATTCTTCCATTTGCCTTAACACTCATCTGAGCTTTAAATTACTAAACATATTGAAAACTCTCTTACTATTAATTTGGTTTTAAGCTCAGCACAAAACTAGATTAAATTTACAAGTTGAGCCCAAAACAACTCTCCCTAGATCTTTTTATTTAGCTTTAACTTATAAATCTTTTCAAATAATCTATAATCGTTTCTTAACATTTATGCACTATATTATGTCTTCAACTTTATCTTTTATTCACAATCGATCTCCTACTTTTTTAATATAACCTATTTTCTTTTCTATTCTCTTTCAGTCTATTTAATATAGTTAATTAATTATTTACTAGTAATCCAGCCAATAGATCTGTTCTCCGTGTCAATTAAAATGAACTTGTATCAAGATTCCTTTTTATTAGATCAATTTTTATGTTTGTTATTAAACCAGGAAATTTTGGATATTCTTTTTTTATTATTTACTTTTTGGGTGATTTGCTTTATTAGACTCGACCAAATGTTATCTTTATTTTTACAACGACATCAATTTCGGTATAGAAGGTAATATATAAATAGTTTTCTTGAAATGTGCTCTCATGACCACTAGTATAGATCTTACAAAAATTTGAGGTGAGATTGTGTTCTGCATTAAATTTAGTAGGAAATTCATGCTAAGTAGAAAGATATAATTTGTATTATGCAGAATTTATTTGATTTTCAAATTAAATTGTAAGTAATAAAGGAGATTATTATTTCGATATTGAAGCTCGGAAGTAATAAAATTTAAAGCGATTTATATGCAGCCTCTGATTCAACTCTTAATCAATATCACAGAACTATAAATTTGCAATTTTTGTTTCAGCCTAAGAGGGATTCCTAATTGAATTTTAGGATCTGACTAAAGGCTATTGAACTTAATCATTTGACTTCATATCAATTGAGATATTGAGATCAGTTTTAATCTTCTAAACAATTTTGTAATTATTCTCAAATTCATCATAAAGTTCCATGAAAGAAGCTGGTATGGCTTAGATCTGATTTTATTCCTTTTTAACTTGTCTGATCTCATGTTGGGTTGGAGTTTAATTTAATACTTAACTTGTGTGGATATATGATATTGATTAAAGAGTGCTTGTTGTAAAGAAGCTTAAAATACATTTAGAGCCTACTTTAATTTTCTTTACGAATTAAGAAAATATGTATTGCTGTTTGGAGTTGAAACTGCTTGTCTATGACTTTGAGTCTTGAAAACGGTTTGCTAGGACATTGTAAAATAATAAAATAAGTATATTCATATTAACTTTTTAATCAAAGCATACTATTCAATTAGATATATTAATTCATTAATTAAACCCAAAAAACCCCTTATGTTGTTTGATCTGAATTGCAACAAATCTTTATTTCTAGAATGAAGATTAAAATAACAAAGGATAATCTGAGTGCTTGTCCATTGCATTACTTGTGAATCAAATACATTAAGGGTTGTTTTTAGCAATGAAAATTTCTAGACTAGTTTTGCTTTATTTAAAGGATCTCTTAAATTTGAGAATTAGAATTAATTCTATTCTCAAAAATGAATCTTCTTTATATTATTTCCTATTTATTTTTGGCCTATATCTGAAAATCATTTAACTTGCCTTATGCATTCTATCCTATTAAAAAATCACTTAAAACTAAAAATTGATTATTTAAACTTAAGCCATCTTAAATTTTATTGTTTTTCTCAATTGCATAACTTGTAAAAGCCAAATTTTGGTTAGTAATGTAATTAATTGATTATATGTCTATTCTATTTGTATATCAACAATATACTAATTTTAAATCCAGAAACTAAAACAGTTGAGAAGTTAAGATTTTTTGATTTAGTGAAGTCATCATGAAAATAATTGACTAAACAGACCAAATATTATATAAATAGAGTTGATTTAACAATATTAAGGAATACCATAATTTCTTAAAATTTCTCTCCAGTTTTTATAATTTGAGTTCTCAAGATTTATTTTATTTTTTCAAACATTTTTTATGTAAATATTTTTGAGACTAAATTAGAAACCTTTGTGTTAGCATTAAAATTGCATACTAATTTTATAAAGCCTGCATTTTTTTAATCATCATTTGTTATAATTGGTAATTATTTTATTAATTGGTGTTTAAATTTTCTGTGAGGATTTGTTTGTTTAAAGGATGCATTTTAAATATTAGATTTCCTTTAACGAAATATATCTAAATAATCGACCTAAAATCTCCTTTCATCAAAATACATAAGCAAGCATACTTTGACTAAATAAGTATATTTTTAGTCAAAAATGAATGGAATTGCTTTTGTTACAAATTCATTTTAAGATATACAACATCTTCTTCCATATATATAAAGCTTAATGATAATGGGATTTTAATCTTTTTCTTTTTATAACTATGACTTTTGATAAGAAACAATAGAAAGCCTACTAGTTTCATCCATTTTATATACATATATATAAAAGTAATTTCATATCTATTAATTTTGATAGTGAGTTAAGTTAAGGAAAACACTTAAATCACTACCCCATCTAACTGACTTTTAACTTTTATTAGAGCTGCTTATCTTAGAATTTATCGATTTGAGAGAAGATTTGATTGGTTATTTTGTGATTGACATAGCTTCTGGACCAGGTTTGTGTGAAGGAGTTCGGCTCTTAACTATCTGTCTTTAAGTTTTTTCATTAACAAAACTCAAAGTTCTTCTACTTGATTTAATTTAAGGGAAGAATTGATCTGGTTCAATTAAATCCAAGTTAAGAAGAGGAAGATAAGTACGTGGTGGCGATGAATATGATAACTCAGGAATTTCGGCCTTCTCCTTTTTATAAATCTCCTTAAAAATAGCTCTATGACTTGTTTCCATGATTCTTTGAGATCTTGCAGATTCATCACTAATTTCTGGAGTTATGTTGACTTGTGTCGCTTAACATACATTTCCCATTTAAATAAATATTTTAATACATAGTATTTAATCGTTTTTGCATAAGACTCTATAAGCAGAATTATTTTTAAATCGTTAAATATAAATCTATTGTTCTTTAATATAAATGAACTTCTTATGATGATTTATGAAACATAGTATTCTTATTGTTATTTCTTCTCTAAAAAATTATTGAAAATAAATAAAATCCCTGGATTTATTTCAATATTAAAATATGACTATATATAGGTCTATATATTTTATAATTGTTTAATGATAAATCAAAAACTTTTCAATTTGTCTTTTCTAAGCTATTAATCATTATGATCAAATAGAATACTTTTAATGCTTATAAAGATTAGTCAAAATAAAATTCAGTTCTTAAATGTAGTTTGAAATTCTTCTTTGGTGGATGAAGAAACAATTAAGCAAAACTTGATAATTTCTAAGTATTTGAAAGAATAATTGAAGAGGAAACTTTGGATTTAAAGAAAATAAGAAGATATTAAAATATTCATCTATTAGTTCCTAATTTTTTCAATTTCCAAAATTTAATCTTGCCTAAAGTCATTATATTATCAGATTATATTCTTATAATGAGATCCTAAAAGAAATTCTCATTATTCTCTGATAGGAATAAAGTTTTTAGGAGGAGTTTAGAGTGATAGAAATTCTTAGTTGTTTAATTATATACACATATTATTCATATTTTATTAATTTTTAACTTTTAAGATTAGGCAAAATTTTTTTTTAATAAAGATTCTAAAAATTTGACTGATTTCTATTCAACAGGTATCTTTTTTGCCTGCTATGTGGATACATCTTAGACAGCTTCTGAATTAGTAATGGACTACTTCACTTCGCTATATGATTTTTAAACATCTAAGTTTTTATCTATTGGAGCAACTTAATCTTTAGGTTATTCTCCAATCAGATATCTTTTTAAGTTGCTTCTTAACTTGTCTTCCTCATCTGATGATAGATTGTATTTTAAATATTTTCTTATTTAATTCGCCTCATCTGTTAATTCGTCGAATGTTTTTATTCTTGTGTATTTTTCAATTTCAAGAATTTCATTTCCTTTTAGAAGTGAGTATCGAGTTTTAAAATTTTAGGTATTTTACTGTGGGGAAGACTAACGGGATTCACAAGGAGAATCACCTAATTATTCAGGTTCAAAAATTTAAATAACATCATAATAAGGTTTTTTCAATTTTTCTTCTAAATTAAAAGGTTTAGATACATAATTGGATGGTTTTTCTCTCAACTTTGTGTAGGGGGATTATAAAATAAAAACATTCTTTGCTTTTAGTTTTTAATTTGCTTTATGCTTCATTTTCTCAATAATATCAAAATTAAAAGTTGTTTATTTTCTCTCTATTTTTGCTTTATTATCTTTCTTAGCTTATTAGCTAGCTTCTTTGCATCTTCTGCTTATCTCATCGATTAAAGATTTCTACAGAAATTCCATCTAAGGATTAACCCACCATTATTTATGTTGAGTGAACTATTATAAATATTTTGTGTCAGGAAACAGACATATAGTAATATTTTCTCCAATAAAGGGTCCCTCTGGAGAAGGACGATGAATTCCTAAAAATAAATCTATTTGATTTTATTTTTAAGGATCTTCAATATTATTATTATAATGTCTTTTCAATGAAGTGAACAATTCTATTCGTTTAGATTTCTAACCAATGTTTTATTTATGTGCTAATGAGCTGCCATATTATTATGAAACAAAGTCACCTAATTGTTCATACATCTCTCTAAATTCTTGTAGGATGGATTCATTTAATAAAAGCAAATTAAATTTCAAACTACTCTGATTAATTTTAGCCAATTAAATTCCAAGTGCCATTTCACCTATCAATTATTAAAATGCATTTGTTCTATCTAGACAATCGACACAATTAGATCTTACAACTCCATTTTAGATTTCGATAATAACATTCTCATTACATTTAGGTTCTTTTACAAATAGAAATACTCCTGTTTTCATAATACAATAATATGCTAATGAATAACACTTGTTGACAAACTCTTCTTTATCCTGTTTTAATTATGCTTTCATATCAAATCCCAAATATCCAATTTCTATTTCTGTTTGATTCTACATTTCCTCCTTAACAGTGTTGATGGCTGAAAAATATTCTTCAGCTAATACTTATTCTCTTTTGTTATGCTCATTCTACTTAACCAAATTAACCATATAGATTTATCTACCATAAGAGGAAATCAAGTCACAAATATGTTTTTTAGTTGCATATAAGTAAGGATCACTTTAAGGTATTTTAATCGGTAATTTAAATAAATACATTTTTGGCTCTTGATACCAGTAAACAGGAGCAGAACCTCTGATTTATATGAATGAGGAGCAAGCAGGTCTTTAACGTGTTGATTTGTCTAATTCAATCACAATTTGTTCTGTTTCCACAAAATTAGCAACATACCCTTATTCATTGATGCCTCTAGTTAAATAACGAGCACCAGCATGCCTTGTAGATCTTCTAGCTAATAAAGTAATGCTAAAATAATTAGCAACTGTTTTAATTGTACTTTATTCACAATAACCATGAATAATGGGAATCACCCACCTCTTATCTTTAATAATTTTATCAAATTCTGCTAATAGATAATGATTCCACATAAATAAATTTCGATATGATCCAATTTGATGATATTTTTGATTCTTATTTTGAACATCTTCAGATGGAATGATGTTTTTTGATAAAGAACTTGTAACATCGTAAGTATAACTACTATAGAATCCAATTTCTAGATCATAGTCCTAAAGTAATTTCTTATACTTCGATTCAATTTATGAATATGGCCCATCAAATAATTCCACTATTTATCTTTCTTCAATTGTGAAAATTGTGTGTTTACCCAATTTTGCAATAGATTTACGCCTCTTTATGAACATTACATAATATCCTTATATTAATTTTATGAACCCTATTATTCCTGACACTGTATAAAGATAGGTTAAATTATATTTTTATAGGTATTATTTTGCATCCTCAAGTGTCTCAAACTAACGTTCTTCCTCCTAAATGTATTGTTTGAGTTCTTTCTGATGAAGATCTGGTCCTTTAAGAATATTTAAATGTAGAATGCAAAATTGTTATGATAGCGTATGATTGCCAATTAGTATGTATTTCTAGATTCTTTATGTTATCAAATACCTCTTTTTAATGACTGCGAAAAACCTAAATATTCTTAAATTTAATCTTCTACACATCCCATGGGTATTCCAAATTCATAAAATAAAATTTATAAATAGATAATTACTAAAATGAAGAAAAGGAATTTTAAAGTCGTTGTAATTGGTGATAGTATTGATATTTTATTTAATCGTTAACCCTAGGTGGAGTTGGCAAATCTACATTCATTTCAGCTCTAATTAATGAAAGCTTTAATATGAATACTCATATTGATCAACATATGCCTATTCAATTACCTCCAGAGATGTTCAATCATCCAGAATGCAATACAACTTTGATTGATACGAAATGTCTACCCAACTAAATTCCAGAATAAGTGAAAATGGCAGATGTCATACTCTTAATGTACTCAATTGATGATGATGCTTCATGTGAGAGATTATAGAATTTCTGGCTCAAGGAATTGAAAGAAAAGGAGTTTCAATAGCCAATCATAATAGTAGGTAATAAACTTGATTTGATCAATCTTGAGGATGGTAGAGAATATTGCAGAGTTTTTAAATTCATTAAACAATTGGTAAAGGATTTCAGTGTAATAAATTTATATAACATAGAAAGTTGAAATAGGAATAGAATGCTCCTCAATTAAGTTTTAGGGTGTTTAGGATGCAATTAATTGTGCCTAAAGATCTTATTTATACCCTTTGTCTCCTTTGTATAGTTTAGTAAACAAATAAATTACAGAAGGCTTCAAAAAAGCATTGACTCGTATTTTTCGAATTTGCGATGAAGATGGAGATGGTGTATGGAGTGATTAAGAATTAGAACAATTTTAAAAGAAAGTGTTTAAAAGGCAACTAAATAAAAGCGATATTGCAGGAATTAAGGATATGATCGAAGAGGAATTGAAAGATGATTCAAATAAAAAAACCTTTATTACTTTGCAAGGCTTCATGGTTCTACAAAAGAGAGGAATAGAATTGACGAAGATTTAAATTAGTTGGACTATCCTTCGTTTTTTTAATTATAAAGATGATTTAACAATTGATGATTCTATTTTTCAGGAGGAGTATTTAATTTAATAGAAATTCTAGATTATTAATAGATTAAGAAGCTGGGTAAACAGTGGAATTAAGTGATTTTACTTTAGAAAAACTAAAATTAATTTTTGACCTGAATGTTTCTACTTTTACTCAAAATTAATTTGGAAGTATATTCTATCCTGTAACTTATCAAACTAGTTTTCCTCTTCCCTAATAATATCATCCTCAATCACAAGATATTGATTTAAATTAATGGTTGGCTTTGTGGAAGTACTTTTGAAATCCTATTTTAGTGCATTCTCTTTTTTTAATTACAGAGATACTTATAAATTACTAACCTATATTGGAATTGATATTAAAATTTAAGATGCTTTCACAGAGCAAAATAAAAAAGATTCATGGGGTTCTGTCTAAAAAATCATTAAGAGAAGAGTTTTTCATATAGCTATTGTTACTAAAAACAAGAAAGTAGCTAATTATCTATGTAAATTAGAAAATCTTAGAAGAATAATTGAATAATATATCACCGAGAATAACAACAATAAATTCTAAGACTTATGTGATTAGCATTTACGATGAATAATAGGCAGAAGAGTAAATTGAGAAAAGGAGATTGAGCATAGTTGATTTCTTAATAATTGAACACTCTTGCTAATTTTCAACCCTCTAGCTTATCCCATTTATAATTTTAGAGGAAAATATTTCAATCTGGACATAAATTTCTAAAATTGGAGAAATTCTACATTCCCAGTAAGATCATTTTATTATTTTTTAGATCATTTGGGTATTCGGATATCCAAATTTAATAATTAAAATCATTTGATAGCATTTCTATCATTTAAGTGGCAAGTGGATTTGCTCTTCTAATAGGATTATTAAGTAGTGGATATTATTATTTCAAAAACTAAAAGTTTAAAAAAATGAAATGAATGTAATATTATATTTTTAATTGATTAAATAGTTTATTCATTTTTTTCTTATTTGGGATTCCCTTCTTTCGATCTATGTAGTTCGAGTATGCACTTAAAACTCCTTGTTTACATATTGAAGATCTTCAAGCATAAAGATTTGATGATGGAGATGAGGTTTGATCAATATCAACTTATTCATAATTTGCTATAATTCCTAAATAAAGCTAATCCACTCTCCGATTTCTAAACCATTTCTTTTTCTTCCAGTTTGATAAACTCGAATATAGCGATCAAATAAAGCCTAGGCATATTGAATTACATGCAATTCATTATATTGATAGTTGTAAAATGAGCATAATTCTTTGACAAATTTTTACATTCTTTCTCTTTATAAATTCAATTCAATATCCACACTCTTGAAGTCCTCAATTAGTTTCTTTATGTGATGCTTTCTCTTATCACTTTCACATTACATAATATAGACTAAGATTTAAATAATTGTTTATTGTGAATTGGATACTTTTTCTGAATAATCCAGAAATATTGAAGCACATAAATCCCCCAGATTTTAAACAACAAAATTGTACCATAAGAATTTATTTTAATTTTGAAATTGTTCCTCTTAATTTGCCTATACAAGACCTGAATACAAAAATCTTATCCGATCATAAGTCAACAAATCAATTTCAATATTGGTAATGTCAAATTGAAATATAGCACCAAAAAATATACAGAATTATCTATTGAATTTTTCTACTTTGTTTAATTAATTTAGATCACCCATCTCTAAGTTTTAACTTATATAAGCAATGCAATTTTGTAATTGATTTAGGTTATCATTTTTTATTAAAAAATGAATAAAACTTTCAGCATTGCTTCTCCTTTCATAAGTACTTATTTATTCCAATCTCTATTAAGCTGGATGAGAACCAAATTAAGGTTTCATACACTCCTAATTAAACCAATCTATAAGCAATTATTATATGCACTTTTCATCTTGCTAAATGTACTCAAAGTTAATATCCAAATACTAAACAAAAGGATGATTGAAATATTCTGATGCTATTATACACTGTTTAGTATTTAATGATTTCAGTTAATATCTATTAATCAACTTCTATGCCTTGTTCATTTGACTATCCTTGTCCATCTTATGTTATTAGACAACAGACTTTAATGTCTAATATAGTTAGGTATCTCTATTACTAATATTCTCCTCGATTTTATTCAATATCTTATGAGTGTCTTTGAGATTGAGTTCTACATCCTTGAGACTTCCAGTGGCATTTTCTAGAGTACTCAAAGCCTCTTGATTTTATTTATAATCATTAAATTCAACTTTTGCCATATTCAATTAATATGTTAGATTATTGATTTCTTGTTTGTGTTAATGAGTTAATTTATTGTTTAATTCAGAGACTTCCATGTATTTATGATAGATATCTTCATTCTATTATTTTAATTGCACAACTTCTTATTATAATTCATTTAATACTTCTTATTGAATATATTCTTATTCTGCCTTTCCATTTTGTAATATCATCTCTATTGCAACAGATATCAATTTCCAAGCATTTTCAATTAGTCTTGCCAAAGTCATATCTCTTTTGGCAATAGCAGTTAACATCATATTGATGAACTCTTGCATTTGGTGCTCTATTTCGACGGCAGTTCTACGATGTGCCTTTTTCAAGTTTGAGCGTTCGAGATTGTTGGCATTGATATATTGATGTATTCTTTCGATGGTGTTGCTTAACATCAATAAAATCTCTTAATAGATCTCATCGATTTAGGCTGAGGATTATTATTTGTCCTGCACTATCATTCTGTTGATTTCCAAGTTCTTACGCATTTTAAGGTCGATTTCAAAAAGATTGATAAGTTTTTCATGCATTTCACTATCATCCATTTCCATGACATGTTTGAAGAGATCAAATCTGACATTGCTTTGAGAATTATTTCTTTTTTTAATGCTTTTAACAGTCTTAATAGATTATTAAGATTGTTAAACTGATAATCGAGAAGGACCTCTTAATTTGACAATCTGAAATCCCTTGAGGGGAGTGTACTAATCAGTATTTGACTGACTGCGATATTTATAGAAGTTGATATCAGAGAATACATCAGACAATATTTGATGTTTATAAGTGCTTTGCTATAGAGATTTCATTGTTTTTGTACTCATATTCATTTTATTTCACTTTAATAATAACATCAATTTTTCAATAATCTCACTCAAATTTACATCTGATTCTTAACAATCCCAAGGCACTTGGAATTCCTCTTTAACAAACTTCTTTTCCACTAAGTCTTCGATTACATAGAATTTGATTTATCTCTTATTTTCCAAATCTATTTCTATAGAATCTAGATTTCCTTATTTATCAAATAATGCATATGCTTTGTTTTTTCCTTATAAAAGTGAGCTTAATTCAAATCTTGCTAGGTCATCGTCTCCAGTTCCCATATAGAGACTCATCAAATGGAAGACAACATCAGGCTCCAAGATAAATGCATTATTTCCAGATTGCAGCTATAATTTATTGGAAAGGTTTGGACCATTGAATATTTAACATTTCAGTTGAGGTGGAAATGAATGATAATAATTTAAGTATACCTTATTTGTAGTAAGATTGATGTAAGCATTGGCGACTTCTCCAATTTTGTCGACTGATAATATAATGTGAGAACTTGCCAATTTTGTAGAATAATCTACACTCAATGTATTTGGACTACTGGTTCTTTATGTGGCAAAAACAACATGAAAATCATTTGGGATGTGGACATATGGGGCATCAAAGTTAGCAAAAACATTATCTAGTATATTTGCAAAAGCTATGTTTAAAAGTAAATACAACATTAAAATTAATGAAATAGAGAGAGAAAGAAGGTTCAAATGAAAATCTTAGAGTTGTAATTAGAGTTCGTCCTCCAATGGCAAGAGAGATTAAGGATGGCAAATTCATATCAACTGTAAAGTCATGATTGATAATTTGAAAAGGTCCAAGTGGCTCCAGATAATCAATAACTTTGCATTTTCGATTATCATGCAATCGAGTTAGTACCTGACGAGGAATTAGAAGCATTTGTATAAAATCCAGCGAATTACACCATTCATTAATTTACATTTGATTATGTATATGATTAAGAAAGCACCTAAGTGGAAGTCTATGAAACCACAGCTGCTTTGTCAGTAGATTCGACACTTTAAGTATGAAATGAATAAGTATTCAAAAGGGATATAACTCAACCATTATGGCATACGGACAAACAGGAACTGGAAAAACATACACGATGCACGGATTCTCATTTACCCCAAACTCTGATTAATTGGGTATCATCCCAAGATCATTGCATAACATCTTCACACATATATAGATGAAATCTAATTCAATGACAACCTTTATGGTGAGAGCATCGTATTTATAAATTTACAATGAGTCTATAAGCGATCTTCTAAGACCTGATCATTAGTAATTGAATATCAGAGAAGATAAGAAAAGAGGAGTGTTTGTTGAGAATCTATCGGAATGGGCAGTACGTTCTCCTCCAGAAATATATCAATTGATGAGAAGAGGTAATGCCAAGAGAGTAACAGCAAGCACTAGAATGAACGACACATCATCAAGAAGTCATGCAGTTTTTATCATTACAGTTGAATAAATTGAAGAAACACCAGAAGGAAAAAGGGCAAGAGTTGGAAAACTAAATCTAGTAGATTTGGCAGGTAGTGAAAGAGTTAGAGTCACTGGAGCAACTGGTATCAGATTAGAAGAGTCTAAAAAGATTAATCAATCCCTATCTGCATTAGGAAATGTCATTGCTGCCTTGACTGAATTAAAATAACCAAAATCACATATTCCTTATAGAGATTCTAAAATCACTAGATTATTAGAAGACTCACTGGGAGGTAATTGCAAAACCACATTTATGGCAATGATATCACCAGCTATCGAAGCATTCAATGAATCTCTATCAACATTGAAATTTGCAAACAGAGCTAAAAATATCAGAAATACACCTATGGTTAATTAAGATCAAGATCAAGGAGCTTTGCTTAGAAAATATTAATTAGAAATCTAGAAATTAAAATAAGAATTGGATGAAAGAAGCAAAATGCCAATTGATTCAATGGTGGCTGAATTAGAAAAAGAACGATAAAAGGCTCTAGAAGATAAGCAAGAAGTGATGAGTGCATATGAATAAAGAAATAGAGATCTGGTGTAGGAGAGAGAAATGAGAAAGTAATTGGAAGAAAAGATATCAGCCTTGAATTCACAAATGCTTGTTGGAGGGTAGAAGATTGAAGAAACACCTTAGTTTTAGAATGCTCTAGAAAAACAGTAGAAGTTAATAAGGTAATAATATCAAGAGAGATTACAAGAATTGGAAAAAGAGAGGTAGAACATTGAAGAGGATAAGGCTCAAACAGACAAATATAAATAATTGTTATTAAAATAGAGAGATATAATGATCGCCTTAACTAATAGATTGAATGAAAGAGATGAAACAATACTGCAATTATAGGAGGAACTTGATGCCTATGATAAACTGCAAAAAGAACTAGAAGATATCAATCAGACGAAAGAGTCTAGAATACAATAATTGGTGGAACTTCTTAAATAAAAAGAAGTTGAAATCCCAATGAATTTAGATTTACCAGCCAATTCTATTATTAATAATGCAAAATAACAGTTATTATTAGCTGAAATGCCATCCTCAAAAATGATTCTAGTTGCTGATCCTTCATCAAATAGTTATATTTAAACACTCCCTTAACAAGGTTCTTATCATCATTCTTCTGAAGCAGTCACCTAATATGAACTAAAAAATTAAATTGATATCAACAAAAAATTGGAACTTGATTTAAAGATTAGCAGAATGGAGTAAGAAAGATAGAAAAAGGAGTTGCTTTCATTACAGGAATAGATTCAGAAATATGAAAATGATACCACCACAGAATAAGCTAAAAGTATCCTTATCTCTCTCATAATTAGAATCTGTTGATTTGATACTGAATTAACTCACAAAACCTGCTAATGGAAACTCACTTGCCACTGTTGCCCAAGAACTACAGAAGCTCCAAAAGATACTTTCGGAAAAAGAAGCAAGTCCAAAGAAGGCACTTCTTAAAATTCAATAAGAAACTTCCAATCTCAAGCAATAGGAGATTATAAATAAATTAATGATTAAACCAAGCAAATCTAATAGTTAGCTTAATCCTCCACCATATAAAAAATAAAAACAAAAATCTGTAGAGGATTTATGGAATTGATTTTATAAATATTTTTTTTATCGTTAATGGGATAAGAATAAAGTAGTAATGAAAAAACTTAAGAGTTCAAATAATTTCTTTTGTAATACTCACAAGAAAGGGAGGCTACACATCCTTAATTTGGAAAAATTAAATTGTTTACCCACATTTAAGTAAAATCAAATTACAAAATAGACCAATGAATAAATATGTCTCAAGAAATACTTCACTAAGAGTGATAAAGAATTGTCTAATTTAGTTGCTCATCTCAAATAAAGAAACTCATTTGAATAAAACAATCTACTAAAAATACTTGCAGTACACAAGTAGGATCAAATTAAAGTATGCTCAGATCAGAGTCAGATAGCCATTATTATCTAATATTATCAAGAAAACCTAACAAATGAGATTACTGTAAGAAAGCATAATAATAGACCTTATAAAGAAGGACATATTTGGATTCTACTACAGTAAATTATTGACCCGTGTACATATTTATCGGAAAGAAATGTATTTCATGGAGATATTAAACCATCTACTCTTTACTTAGATGAGAATGGTTGCATTAAATTATCTGAATGTAGTATGTTGAATGATGGACTTAATGGATATTAAAAAATGATATAAAGCTAGGATAAATCATATCTTTCTCCCATTCTATTGAAATAATATAAAGATCTAATCATGTCACCTACCCATGATCCATACAAGAGTGATATATATTCATTAGGACTGACCGTTTTAAGTGTAATCTTATTGGAAGAAGTCTATGATTGCTTTGATTATGTTGAGGGCATTGTTTTGACTGATATTTTGGAATAAAAGTTTATTCGAATTAAGTAGATGGGATTTTCTTAAATTTTGATTGAGTTCATTAAATAGTTACTATTGCTTGATGAATAAGAAAGGCCTTCATGGTAGATGCTTAAGGAATTTATTGATAAATACAGAGATAAAATTAATAACATGATACCATTCTACCAATGTCATTTGAATAATTAAAAATCACCTATAAGGTAGTCGAATCAATTTAATAAATCTCCACTTAGATAAAACATACTATATCTTGTAATTATAATGTCTATAGTAGCCATTGAATAAGTCACCCCAATAATAATTTTAGAAGTCGTAACAATTTAATACAAGTAGATCAGATGCAAAACCAAAATATGTTCAAATAAGTAAAGAAAATTACTGAGATATATAAAAATAAACAATAAGTATACTATTTCATTCAAGGTGGGTCTTTTTAATTCCGTATTTAACAATTTCCCTATCACATCTAGTTCCTCCAACAAGACATGATATCACAGTTATTGGATCTATACTGAATCTTTTAGCATAGTTTTTATAATCAAATTCTTTCACTATTCGAATAATTTGTTCATCCTCTAGATGTTAGAGCTTTAAATATATATTAAAATTTTACTTTCAACTTAATTTTATTTAATTATGTATTGCATTTATCATAAGAATGAATAGCTTATTCTTTTATAACAGTAGATTAATCATTATTTTGAGACTCTGTATGTGCCTTTTACTTGATCTACTATTTGATTCTTTTTTGAGTTTCTTTGTAAATTAATGTGCCATTATTAATAGGCTAATTTTTAAAGTTCAACTTGACCAACATGTTTTCCAAATTTTGGATATCTTCATTAGACAATCCATCTTAAATAGGTCCTAATTTTTCCAATTAGTAATTGTTCCTAGAAGTTAAAGCTGCCTCTTGTCGCGCTAGATGTAAGTCAATTGAAGATAGTTTATGGCTATCAAAAGGAAAGATTGAAGGTAAAAACGAGGCATCCAAAGAATCAGTTTAAGATAAACTCTATTACATAATTGCTAAACTATTATCGAGGGATTATTCTTATTTATATTGCTTAAACGATTAGCTCAGTTCTTTTTCTAGCTTTTCGATATCCGATAACATAGTTGCTTTCTTATATGTAATTAATAAGTACTTGAAGCAAGTATTCCTTAGCCTTTTAATCCAGATATTCTGGCATAGATTAATGATGACATTTTTCACTTAAAGAACTTAATTTGGAAATAATCCATGCGATTCCTGTAGTTCTAACATCCTATCCATTTTTTAATACTTAAAAATAAAAACTCACTAAACACTTCTACAAATTTTTATTTTCTTTTTTTTAATTATGAATATCCTTATCAATTTAATCTAAACTCTTTTTATTAAATAATATCTTTTATTTATATGCCTTTTTGCTGTCCCTAAGAATTTAGATGTCTTATTCTAGTTCTTTTTATTTATTTTATTGACTCATAAATTAATTTACTAGAGACATTCTGGATTTACTCAATTAGAGACTACCTTAAGATTTAGGATTTGATAAATCGCTAATTTCTTAAACTAATTGATCTGTTAATTAATTAATTTATAGTATTTTTTCATGTAATTCATGTGTTTCTAATCTTAATTTTTCTTAGGTTACTACCCTTGCATCTATTGTGATATAATTTTGCTTAATCTTTAAGGTTAGTTTATTTACTATGAGTTGTGTTTATTTTTTATAAAACTTTGCTTTTTCAGCTTCTGATTTAAATTAAGATATCTAGACTTTAACCAAAGTATTATACATTCTTAATACGCCTTCACTAGTGAAATCAAAATTAGCAGTCAATCCTTTTTCTTCATCTACATTAAGTTCCCCTATTTCCTTCAATTCGCTTAAAGCGACAGCTGAAGCTTTTTGGATATATTGCTCTACAGAGCGTTCTACACTTAGATCTTCATTTAAGCTCTTTAGTTATTTAACTTTTTAAACAGCATTCTTCATAACATCCTTGTAGGACTTAGGAGTGTTGGAAGGAGAGACTGAATTTAATATTGAGTTTTGTCTATCAAGAGGGAATTACCTCATTGATTGCTAGAATGAAATAGGCTTCTTAATTTCAGTTGATGCTCTTTATTTGTTTCTTAATGAAACAATATTAGTACTGATATCTTCTTTTTTGCTTTCCTCTTTTTTCTTTTGATCTTTTAACCTTTTAGTCCATTGTGCAAGATCAGCTGTTTAATCTTGTGCTTCGTCATACTCTTCTTACTAAGTAGCCAAAGATTCTTCTCTATTTTTTTGTTTCTTTTTTAGGACCTCTCCATCTGAATTATCTTCCAATTATTCATATATTTCTGAGAGTAAGAGTTGTTTTTCAGGATCTTTTGCTAATTTATTTCTGATTTGTTTCTCAATGTCATTCCTTTCCTTTTTCTTATACAATTTCGTAATTTTCAATGTTTACAAGTCGTACATACTATGCATCGACTTAAATGATTGACCAGGCTTTTCTTCTCCCCTGGCTATGTCATAACTCTAGATTTAATTGAATTAATCATTCAACAATTTCTTAGTCACATCTTGTATAGCTAGTTCACTAATATTATCTGTGGCTGATTTATTTTTTCGAATCAATTCATGAGCATTTCCAGCTATTTTTATAGCTGTGTAACCTTTATGCTGTCCAACTTCCCCTTGAACTTACATAATCTTCTTCATTCTCTATGCCCGAATGGATAGCATTAAAAATTAATTAAAAAACTATAAAACACTAAAAATATCATAAATAAACAGATAATATCTAATTTACAGAGTCATATTGTAAATTGGGAAATAATAATAAATGCGTTTTTATGGAAATGTATCGTTGTATACATGTTAATTAAAATTATCAAACTATGATAGTAATAGAATTAAAAGTGTTTTCTAAGTTGAGATATTTTTAATGTTATGTTATCTTATAAAAGTAAATTCTAAAATTTAAGACTATAGATTCTAATTTATAATTTAATATTAAAAAATATACTATATTGAGGATGTAATCATTGAATTTAGAGTTAGAAAAGATAAAATTTGAGCAAGGAGGGTATCTTGGCAAAACAATTAATACAGTACCCAACCAAATATTGACAATATCAATATTAATATCATAATTTAATATTTAAAAAAAATTGGTTGACATTATTTTAATTGATTATAAAAATATTATAAATAATTAAGGATATTACCTTATATCATTAATTGAATCTTTAAAGATCATAATGCATAGAATACTCAAAATATGACGGTACTAAAGAGTGATGTTAAGTTAGGATATTAATCATGTAAAATTCATTTTCAGTATTTATGAACACATATTTTTTTCGATTTATGAAATGCTCAATAGTTTATTATTCTAAATTGAAACAGTTGACCAAAAATATGCAAAATAAAGTAAATTGAATATTCAAAATATATGGCATATATAAGGAAGTTTAGAAAAGTGACTACGACCATTTTAAACATCTTTGATTAATTACATCAATATTGAAATATTCTCTACATTATAAATGATTATTATTTAATATAATGAGGAGTCATGCCAAGCAGTTAACAATTATACAAGAAAACCATTTCCAAAACCAAATTATTGAAATAACTCAAACAATTCGTATTATAAATCTCAATCCCAAGGTTCTGGCAAGTACAGGATTGCTTTTTAACGAATAAATAAAGAATTTGAAAGATCTTTGATTATGTAAACAGGGTGGCGCATTCGTTTGCAATTATTAAGAAGAGGAATAGTTTGCCTAATCAAAATTCTCTCATCTCAATCAAGGGATGGATTTAGGCATGAAAACTAATTGCATTTATTGAGAAAGTTATAGTAATTTATTATGTTTTACTTTGAATTGCTGGAGAATTAAGCAACCGAATATAGTACTAAATTATACCTTATTTTATAGAAATATTTTATCTAAAAGAAATACTTTATCGAATCTCTTAAATTCACCTATTAATTTACTAATTATCTAAATTCCATGAAGATGTTCGTTGCATGTTATTTTGGAAACCGGAGATATATTATTAGGATGCTCGATTTAATAAAACAAAGTTTCAATACTATTTGTAGGTTGGGCATCTCCATTGCCAATTTAAATTATTTGATTCTGCAATATTCTACTATAAAGAGGCCATTGGACAATGCTAAAGTTTACTTGCTGATATCATAGCTGAAGATTTTCATTTGAAAAAACTATCTGATAAGTATTCAAAGGTGATCACTTGGATTATAACAACCTTATATATCATGACATTTGTTTATGAATTGCAGTCAGACTATAATAAATTGTTCGAAGCTTTTAGAGTGGCACTTTGGTTATCAGAATTAATTGATAATTAAGGATTAACAACCATTTTAGAGGAATAGTATCGTTTACAACAAAATTAAGTAATATATATTATCATGAACTTTTAGTATAGAACATTTATGATAGAAATTAAGGAAATAAATTAAGTACTTGCTCCTATATTTCCTTAATCCAACATAAATTAGGATAACACATAATAAAATGATTATTGGACAGATACAAATGATAGGTTCTATAAGAAATTTAATAAGGAGGTAAATATTCAACTGTATTCTATACTTTCATAACAAGAGGATATAAATTATAAAAAATAACATTAATCTCGACTTACAGAATAAGAAACAACAATCCAATCAAATATTCATACACCTCGTCAACATGAGAAATGCAAAACATTCAATTCTGTAGATGAGGTCAAACTAAGTAAATTACCTTCTGCACATCAATCACCTCAACATTCTCACAAGTCAAGTGCTACACTCTTTCACACTAAAACTAATTCATTAAAATTTACATCTGATATAGATATGATTTTAAAGAGATTTCCAAAGAGAGAAATTGAATCGTTTTCTTCTCTAAAAGCAAAAAAGGAATTGGATCTCTATTATCAATAAAAAGTGCTTTCCTCCTTTGATAATGAAGTTTAGATCAAATCTCTAAAATCATTAAGATAACAAATATCATCCTAAGAAGAACTAGATAAGGTTTGCTAATCTGATTTCATTGTGGGTAAAAAATTGTTAAAGTTTCAAAAATACACACATCAAAAAATAGCAACGAATTAAAATATTATGAAAATTACTTCAGGTATTTCCAAAGAATAAGAACATTTAGAAGGGGTCAATTCTGCTAGATTACTTATTTAAGGATCTTAAGATATTGAATAGAAAATCAGAGTTTAGATGCATTAAATCATAAAATAGAAATCAATGCACAATGAAGGAGAATTGATGGTAAATTATTAAAACATTAACATATATAGAATCTTAAAGCCTTGGTATCAGATTATGAATTAAATCTATAGAAGGCTCCTACTACCAATCGTGAACCATAAATAGAATAATCTTAAATATCCAAGTTTATAAAAGAAAAGAACTATTCCATATTAAAATCTATAGACTAAACAGCCAAGCGTACTGCACCAGAATAAATAAAAACTAGAAAATCTTTTCTATCTCGCATTCAAGAGAGTCTATTTTAAAAGTGATTATCTTAGAAATTTTATGTATAAACTTTAAATTTGCTATTTTTCATTAAATTCTAATTATTTATATATTTTATTCATTCTCTATATAGATATTACTCAGATTTAAATAAATAAATAAATGGATAAAAGTTTAAAACCTTATAATTGTCAATCCAAACTTAATTACTTATTAAATTAAACCCATTAATAATAAGATCTTCACAACCTGCTTTGGATATATTTTTAATAGTTTAATAATAAAAATTGCTTGATAATTAATTTAAACTTAAATTCTGATCTCTTTAAATAATTTATTACATTATAGCGTTTAGAGTTATGTTTAGGTTAAGCAAAAATAAAATCTGATTATTACATTTTAATTAAAGATTCTAATATTTAGTCTCGCTTCCATTAAATAAAGTTTATTGCAATGATCAAGAGAGTTTTTTGATGATTTTGTCTTATATTTAAGATTTAATCAATTTTATTTTATTCCAAATATGATTTTATAATATTATGATGAAAGTAATGATATAAATATATATATATATACTCGAATATTAATAAAATTAGATTAATTCATAAATCACGATTAATAATCTCATTAATTTTTCAAAAAATTTAATATATAGGCCCAAATTGCTAATTAATGGTCTTCTCCTTTTTTAAAGCTTTCATAGCATTCTTTTAAATAAGTTTCTTTCAAATTTTCATTATTTAAATCCCAAAAAAAATAAATCAAAATAATTGGATTAAATTCTGGATGAAATTATAATCCTAATAAATGATTGCTTTTAAAAGCATAATTCTAACAATGAGGAGCACTCAATAATAACTCAGAGTTTTTTGGGAGTTCAAAAACATAATCTCCGTGAATTTAGTATACATTAAGATTTTTTATTTGAAATTCTCCAAAGTTCAAACCTGTTAGTAAAGATAACCTCCCAACTTACATATGAGGTACAAATGTCATTTTCCTTGCTTCTCCTCCTAAACAATGAGCCAAAATTTAATGCCCAAAACATATTCCAACCATTTTTATTTAGCGTTTATCAGCTTCTCTTAAGAAATTAACCAAGGGCTCTTTCCAATTCTCTGACATGTCGAATGCTGTACTAGTTGAACCTGTAATGACGATACCATGTAAGTTTTCTAAATCTGGATATTAATTTTCTATTGCCTAAAATTACAAAAAATAATACTAAATAAACTTCCCAGTCTTCATTTACTTCTTTATAGATCCCTAAATGCAAAGCCTCCATAATATTTACATATTTATCATAATATTATGGCTCTGTAATAACTAAAGCAAATCTTTTTCTCTCCTACTATTATTTTTCTTTTCCTGATAATATATGAGGTACAATATCTGATTTAAATCCTAAATCTAAAGAAAAGTCAATCAAAATAATTTTTTCATCCTTGGTTGATTTGATTATTTCTCCTTGTATAACAACCTTAAGCAACTCTCTATATTCATTCTTATACAATATCTCCACATATTATTCTAGATTTTTAATTTCGGTTGAATATGACATTTAATACAAGAGTCGAGCTGCAGCAAAAAAATCATTAGGATCGAATTCAGGACAATAACTAATGTTAAAGAAATCAAATTCTTTCGAGTTATAAATAAAATATTCTCCGGATCTAATAATCAGAGTCACTGATTTATTTTTATTCATCATTGTATATTGAAAAATATTAAAAAATTAAATTTCAAATAATTTATCATCTTATAGAAACACACTGCAAGTAAATAGTAAGAAGTAGTTTAATTTTGATTTCTCAAGCAAGGAATATAATGTATTTTGTAATTAAAAACATATATCAAAGAAAAGTAGTATATGAAATTTCTTAAACTATTAAAACTTATTTTTTTATTTTTTTATTTAGGAGTATTTTCTATAACAATATAAAACAGACTTTTAATATAACTCTCATCAATAGATTAAATCATGTTAACAAGATATATGTTAGTATTAGTTTATTTCATTTAAAACTATTGATGTTTAATTTATTTATTGATGGATTCTTAAAATTTGGCTCTTGTAAATAGAAATGTAATATTTTTGTGGAGACTTATAGATTCTTAATTAAGTTTTCCCTAATTGATATTTACATTTTATTATTTATTTGAAGTATCAATTGAATATGTTTGATAAATAATGTCAAAAAATAAATCATAAATGGATTTTCAAATAAAATAAAATATCAATATTGCATTGGCAGCTACAATTATTAATTCACTTATTGTCGATATTTTAATATTAACGCTTAAATCAGGAGAATTATAAGTTCCCACTTGGCACACATTATTTGCTAAATCATAATAACATTCATCTTGTCTAGCATTACAATCTTCTTAAGAAATTACTAAATTGCAATGTAATTGGCAACTACCATAATAGGAACTCCATGAACATCTTGTTATATCATTACAGATTTCTGTGGTTAAAAAGGAAGTGCAGGATACTGATGCGCAGCCATTTTTTTTCCATTCGCAAATGTTCTTTGCTTAGGAACAAGTACATGGATCCACAATAAATTCACAAGGTAAACATTGAGAATCTTTCAGTAGGCAAGTAAAATTGTTGAATTAATTTCCATTACAAAGATTAGAAGATCCAAATAGGGCGCAAACTTAAGATGTACAAATAAACTCATCCTGATAAATGTTCTATTGTTGAATTACACATGTTTATGCGTTATACAATTGAAGTTGAATACATTAAGATGAACTTAATTATTAACAACTTATATTCTCTACACATTTATCACCTGACAATACGCATTTATTTCCTAATTAATTACAATTAGTCAAGTCAGAACATTTTAATGCTTCACAAATATTAGATTTCTTACAGAATTTACTAGAACAATCCGATAATTAACAATAAAGATCGTAGTTTTTTTCATTCAAACATCTAGAATTAATACCAATACATTTCTCTCCAGATTCAAATTCAATTTAGCTGCAAATTGAATGGTCAACATTTATAATATCTTCGCATTAACTTGCACTTTGGCAAACACCATTATTTAAAAAGCAAACCATATTTAGTTTAGAATTCTTACATTCACTCTAACCTAAGTCTTCACAACGTACTCTTCTGCAAGAATTATATTTATTATCGAACATACATAATTATTCCTAAACACACTAAATTTAATTCTTGTTTGCACAAATATTGGCTGTTGCAACCACATTACATTAGCATTACATAAAATCTGAATTAAAAATACAAGAGGAATTTAATTAACATGCAGATTTTGAGAGTCCAGAAATTTAACATACTTATGAACTAGTCACAGTCTTGCATTTTTTATTAAGAATATCGTAAGAGCAAGAATCCTGTAATGAAGCACATCCTAATTCATTAACATTTCTAGCTTGTTCACATGTATAATTAGAAGGTAATAATTAACATTAGCCATCAATAAATATACAAGGTTCTCTAAGAATTGATGTGCATGCAGATTGACTTAAGCCTGGTGAATCACAAAACAAGGAGTTAATATTGAATTCTGAAGTACATTTTTTTAATTCTTGATTATAAATACAAGATGTTTTTACAAGTTTACAAGTTGCTTAAGTGACTTCAAAAACTTAATCGCATTAAAAACTACTAGTTAAATGACACCCATTGTCCCAGTATGCAGCTTAGTTAAGTGACAAACAAGCAGGTTTTGATAATGTATCAATATCAGTAATGGTTCCATTAAAATCCTGACATGTTAATGAGTCCGAATCATAAATACATGACTTAGTTGGAACCATTTAACATGTTTTTTTGTTAACTAATTAATAATCTGAACAAGCTTTAGCATTATCGAACGTAACATTGTCGCATTAGTTATTAGTTTCATCATAGGTACAAGATACATCTGGTATATTTAAACAAGTAGCTTTGGATATATATCGAGTTGTACAATCCGTCACTTATTCATCTAATATAGGATTTGGTTAAAAGACATAGCCCAATTTAGAAATGCATTTTCTTTGTCTCCACAAACAGTCTTTTTCTTAACAAGCTGGGAGATTTAATTTCGAAGTGCATGAAACTGTTTATTCTTCTATAGATTTACAATCTGTATTCCAATAGCATTTCAATTATGTTGAAGTAACACAATCGAACTCTGTTAAGTTCTCAGAACAATTTGATTATACTGTCACTAAACTTGATTAAATGATATAATTAGGATTAAGTTCATAGAATACATCTGACAAATTTGAAGTGCAAACATAATTTCTATATTCACAATTTTAAGAGGCATAATATTGACAAACTTTTCTATTAATTTATTGAGTCATAGTTCCACAATTGATATTGCTTTATGTTGAATAAAAATTCTAGCATCCTTTTGTATTATCCCAATAACAAAAGAAATCAGAATCTAGACAAGCTATTCTATTATAGATCTAAACACAAGAAAGAGGTTTTGTAGGAGTACAACTAGTTAAACTACAAGGGTATTCAAAGTTATAACAGTCAGTGTTATCAGAGTTCTTTTTGTAACAACTAGTATCCTTAAAGATACATTTTGTGCTTTACCAAATACAATGAAATGGTGAAGCTTTGCAATTTTGTTCACTTAATTGTTTAGAGCATTCTTTCCTTGAATCAAATGTGGTTAGGATTGAACATTAGTTATTGCTGAATTAACATATCTATTCTGTTACATTCTGACAGCTATACTTATTAAATCCCTATTAACAAATCTTAGGAATAGTTTCAAAACTTTTACATGAATCAGTGTATTAACAAAATTAATTTGGTACATTCATACACTAATTGTAATTGGTTGCATCAGAACAATTAGTTAATGTTTTAGTAGAACATGTTTTAGTTGAATCATTCCATTAACATAAATTGTCATTAATAGCTAAACAAGTATTTTTGTTAACATCTGAATTACAATCCAAATTATCTAATTATGAATTTGAACATTTATTATTAGCCCATTTACAATATCCTGTAGTTTATTCCACACAAGCCTTTTTGTTTAATCCCATAGTTTCACAAATTTCAATTGTATAATTAAATGTAACACATCCTGTATTTGATGAATTTGCCATACATGCATTTGAATTACCTCCTTTACTACATAAACTTATTGAGTATAAAACTGTAGGATTAGCTGGAATTGATGCAGGAACGTAACAAGCAGTTTGAATAGAGGAAGTACAAGTATGCGATGCGACGTTCCATTAACAAACAAGATTTGAATTTTCTATATTTATGCAAGCGTATTTATTTAAAAGAGTACAATCATTTAATTTAGTTAGATCAATCAATTATTAACATTAATTATCAATCCATCCACAATATATATTTAAAATATCACTTGTTATTTCAATACAACTCTATTTATTTAAGTATTAACATCCTTGAACATTGACATAATTTGCTACTGTAAGTTATGCACATTGATAATTATAGATATCATAATAGTAAGCATTTCCTGTTAATTAAGTACATCCATATAAATTTAAATTAGCATTAAAAACACTAGAAGAACTACAAGTTGTAGTTTAAGCGGTAGGATTTGCTAATAAACAAGATGCATTGGCTCTGATTGCACATTCAATATTGGTTGTAAAATCAGAACAATTATTAGTTTCTTTTAATATTTTACATTTCTGAGTTGAAGATTAATACATGCATTTCTAAGTATCTTAATTGCTTATTTTAGAACATCCAGAATAATTGGTTTAATAAGATTGAACATCTGAACAAATCTAAGTTGTTACTTCTTAGCAATTAGTACCATCCCAATAACAGGCTAAAGAATCAGAAATATCAGATAAACACAATGAATTTGATAATTAAGAGCAACTTAAAGTCTAAGTTGTATCAACACAATAATATCCAAATTAGAAATCACAATTTTCGTATTTTTAACACATCATCTTACTATATTACATTAAATGAGGACATTAACTAGGATTATCACTTGTACTTTTGCATCCTTGACCTTTAACAAATGTACATATTACTTACCATTAATTTAAACAATCAAATTAATTTAAAAATGTAGTACAACCTGTTGTATAATTTATTTTATCATTTTCAATTTGACTAAGTAAACTGAAATCCTTGCATTAATTATTGATGTATTGACAGTATGGAAACTACCTACAAAATTTATAATTCGTATATTCATATTTATCACATTTAACAGTTAAATTTTAGGTATAGCATTATCCTTCATCATAAACACAGTTATAATAAAGATTATTGATACAATCTTCTTTGGTAAACTCATATTCGCATATTTTCTTTGAAATGTTCTTGCAAACACCATTTGTGAAGGAGCAATTTTATAAAGATTTCTCACAGACTGTTTTTCCAACTCCAGGAGTGTCACATTTTAGATTAATAGTAGTTGTCATTTGCTTGCAACCATTTAATATTCCATAACAATTCACTGTGCTTGAACACAGATACCATGAATAATTTGTTATTGCAGCAGGACATTTTGTTGAAGTGTTATTTTAAGTACAAACATTATTAAAATAACCACATTCCATATTCATATTTAAACAAGCTTACTTATTGAGTTAATTGCACGAAGTTACATTACTGAGATCAGAAGTGCATTTTCCATTAATGAAAGCACATTAACCATAGGTAGCCTCAAAACAGATATTAATATTGATTCCTGGTTCATCACAACTGTAATAGTTAGTATTTGATGGCACCTCACAATCAGTCTGAGCACTATTAATCTTACATCGAACTTTAGTGGCATAGGTGTTATCACTATAAACTGAATTAGCACAATATTAAATTGGATTATAGGTTGAAATATTCACTGGAAATGAGCATATAAGCTTAGGGTCAATTACGACAAAGCAAAAGTTAGAATTAAGTTAACAGATTCTGTTTTACACTTTCTTACAAGTGTTTTTGTTGGCTTAGTCACAAGTAATTGTCTTCAAATGATAATTCCAATATCGATTTGATGTTGCATCTGAAGGTTCACTTTTGCACTACTAATCAACAAATATACAATTTCCACTTGTCAACTATGAACAGGTTTATCGATTTAATAATAAATTAGCATTTCCACAAGATGCAACAGTTGCAGAAGAGGTAATAGAAGCACATAACCTATCTGGAAATTTATAAGCACAATAGTATTCATCTAGAGATTGTCTTGGAACAGGAGAAATAATACTAATGCAACCTGCCTGACTAAGTGATGTGTTAGCCAAACAATTATAACGTTATGTAGATTTAAAATAAACACATTTTTCTCCATCCCATGAACACTTTTCATTAGTATTTATAATCTATTGGCATGCCTTTTTACTAAGATAAAAACCTTCGCAAGTCAAAGTCTCATATTTAGTGGCTGATAAGGTTTAGCATGAATCTCCAGCAAAATAACAAGCCTCTGTGCTGAATTAGCATGCATATTTATTAAAATAAGTTTAACAAGTGGTTGGAGCAACTGCTACTAAAATGCATTTGTTTGTAAGGAATTGGCATTTCTCAGTTGATTATAATACACACACTTTTTAAGAGACATTATTGTAAGATGTGCAATATTGATTAAATGATGTCACTTAGGAACAAACTCCATTACTCCATTTGCATGGTTGATCAGATAAACCAAGACAGATTTCTTTTTTTATTCCTTGATCATCGCATGTTAGATTAGTGGATTATGATTGACAACTCTTTGTTTACTAATTGTATTTACAATTCATAAACTACGCACATGCTGAAGCTGAAACATTGATTAAAGCATCACAACTAGTTTGAGGAACTAGAACCTTGCAAACTTCAAATAAAACATCCCATTAGCATTTTGGAGTGTTTAAACATAATTCGTAATTAAAAGAACTGCTATCTTCAGTTTCACAGGTTTTATCTGTTTAATATTAATCACATATCATATTAGTATACTTTCTCTAACCCGTTGAATACATGCATAATTGTCTATTTACAACCATTGTTTTTGGGAAGGATTAAAATAGTTTTAATTTCTAATCCGATAAGACATTAATACATTTTCCCTCATTATCTAGCCAAATACATTCTTGTCCCATTTTTCGTATTGATCCACATGAGAATTTTGAAATGACAGCATTGCAATCAAGAATATTAAGTTAGTAGTCTTATAGTTATGTGCATTATTTATTCGTGTCGTCCCAAGAACATAAAAGTCTCATATTCACACAATAGTATTAATTAACTCCTGGCTATTTGCATCCAAATTTGGGAACACACCCAATAAATTCATTTGATTCTTGAGTCCAATTACAATTATCACTATTACACAGACTTTATTGACTTACAATGCATTCTTGGCTACAAACAGGAGGAGAGACTAAAGTATTCAAATAGCATCCTTCATTTCCAGATAAGCCTTTGCACCTTCTAAAAGTGTCCAAGGCTTCTGCAACGCAAGTAGTCTTTTGTGTGTTTAAGCCTTCAATACAACTGAATTCTTTTTCTAGTCCATCAGAGTTCAAGGTTTAGGGAAGACAATTTAGGTTGATGTACGAACACCTATTCCTATCTACATATCTACAAAAGATCTCATTTGCAGTTAGGAATTGTTAGTCCTATAATTATAATTCTTGAGATATTAAAAGGCATTTTTAATGAGTAAATATTCCTTTAATATATCTGCAATAAATATGGTTAACACCTACTTCCTGAATTTTGGTAGAGAATAGCATTTAATAATCATTGTCATCGACTATCTCTAATGCTATACAGCCTTCCCGTTCTCTGTCACTAATTTTCACTATGTTAAAATTATTTTATACAATTGCTTAATCCACTTCCAAGTGGCTGACCTAATTCATACCATTGAAAGTAACCACCAGAGCTTACGAAATTATTTTTTAAAGTTCCTGTTTCATATACTTTGCTATCAGCTTCTACTTACAAGCCTAAGTCTTTCCTGTAAAGGCGCTCTGATTCTAAAACGAAATTTGGTTTATACTGGGTTAGTGTCCACAATAACGTATGGTGTATTATGAGATAATCTAATTAGATTCAAAACATACTTTCGATCCTTCCACAAACAGATGCACTATATAATTTATTCTAAAAGTCTTTCAAATTATCCATTTGAGAAACATAATCACAACTGTATGTGTTTTCATTCCATTCACAAAGCTCCGATGTTTTTTGAATGGACATGCATCCATGTTTAGAAAGACTGTCCTAACAATTGACTTAACTCAAATCCTATATTGGTTAACACTTCGATATAAAAATGCCTAAGAGAAAACATTTATTGCATACATTTGGCTAATTCTCCTGAGGCATAAGCCAATTATTTATTACAGGCCTTCTTGTTTAACAACTCAGAACAACCAAGTTCTAAGTTTTTTGTAAAATTACAAGCATCAGAGTCCCAAATGCCTATTAATTATATAAAATATAAATACATTGGTCATCTATACTTCTAATGCAATCATCATAAGTTCTATATTCTATGCATCTATCAGCACATTGCACTTGTAATAAAGAAAATAGGATTAGGAATACAATTAGTACAAACCTATATGAATGAGTCATAAAACAATAAAATAATGTTAAAGTTGAAATTTGGAAATGAAAATATATAAAGTCACTTTTAATTTTGATTAAATAAACTATGTATATTTAAGATATTAAAAATGGATTTAATGGCATCCGTTTTTTAAATTTTACTTTCTCATCCATATAGACTCATGCTTCTTGAAAAAATGTAGGATTGAAAGCATTCCGTTATTTTTGGGGTCAATCAAAATTAAGAATTAAAATGAATTAGCCACAAATATTTATAGAATTGATTGGATAAACGCTTTTTAATGATATAATAATTATTCTGAATATTAATCTCTATATGGTTGATACATGTAAAACAATTAACTTAAATTTATTAATTCAGATAAATCAAAATACAGCAAGAAAGAATGTTGGAATCATCAACAGGACCATTTAATATGTTGTTGATATTTCTATAGTAATGCTAAGACTTGGAGGACTAAAAGTTCCTGTTTCGCATAAATTAGTTGCTTCATCGTAATAACATTCATTGGTTCTGGAATTACATTCATCTTCATCTATAATTTTGCTACAATGAATTAAACATTAGTTATTAAGAGTGCTCCAAAGACATCTACTTATAGCATTACATTATTCTTTCTGTGTCAATTCTTTGCATAAAAAAGAACGACAAGTGTTGTCATCCCACAAACATATTTCAATCTTCTCGTTACATTGACATGCATCCCTTATCTATTCGCAAGGCTAACATTTTTGGTCAACCAATGCACAAGCGTAATTCCCATATTAATTCCCATCACACAATTCTGATATTCCATATAAAGCACATACTTAGGATGTACATAACACATCATTTAAATAAATATTGTACTTCTAAAGAGAGCATGTGTCCATAGTACGAATAGTTAATCCATCACAAATCTCAGAGTCTAATTATTAGCAACTTTAGTTTTCTACGCAAGTTCCATTTGATAAAATCTAACAATAATTACCTAATTGATAGCAATTGTTTAATTCAGAACATTTTTTGACTTAACAAATCTTCTATTCATTATAACTGCAGAAGTTATTTTGACAATCAGAATTTTAACAATATTCTAGATAATTGTTGTACGTGAAACATCTATTATTTGTACCTATACAAGGCACTCCATCAAAAATTACATTTTCACATTAGGAACTGCTATAATTAAAGATATCTTCACATTTTCGTGCTGATTAACAGGAATATCCAGTATAATAGCATGTTTGATTATTTAATTTGCCAAAACATTCAGATTTATTTAGATCCTCACAATGCTTTGTTCTACAAATCTTTAAATTTTAATCAAAGTAGCATTTGGCATTTTTTTAGCAATTGTCTTTTGAGAGATCACTACAGATTTAAGGAGATGCAACAAGTGAGCATTCACATTTCAACAAGTCATTATTAAATTTACAGGATGGATTGTACAAACATGCTTTTTTTGAAAGTCCTAATGTAGAACATTTTTAGCTGGTGGAGACTACTTAACACTGTTTTGTCAATTAGTCATAAGAACATGCTTAATTGAGTGAAGCGCAAGCCATTTCATTTACTAAATGTGCTTAGTCACAGGAGTAAGATGATGGTATCCTTTAACATTTATTTAACTTGAATATGCAAGGTTCCCTGATTATTTATGTACAGGTTTCACTACTCACTCCTGGAGTATCACAAAAGACGGCATTTATATTATATTAGGAAATGCAAGCTTATTTTTTGTCATCATAAATACAGGGTGTTTCTGCTAAAACACAAGCAGCTGAAGAACTCTAAAATTTTTGATCGCATTCGAAAACAGTTACAGGAACGCATTAATCATCCCAATAGGCTGCAACTGAAAGCGATAGACATGCTGATTTAGAAAGTCCACTATAATCAGTAACAACAGTTTGGGCAGTGACGCAAGAATTTACAACCTCATTAAAATCGCAGCTAGATCTTGTCAATAATTAGCATGTTCTTTTGTTTACATTTGAATAGGATGAACATGGTTAGTTTAAACTAGAAACCTTCTTGCAAGTTAAAGTAGTGCTGTCATATTAACAAGGTTAAGCTGTTATGTTTAAGCATGTTTATTTAGAGATCAATTTTGTTTCGCATGATGTTATTTCTTTATCCAAAAATTCATTAAAATTTTAAATAGATGAGAATCTAAAGCATTGTCTGTCTCTCCATTGTAAATTAAACTTGTTACAGCCATTTATGTTTAAACTTTGAGCATCCAAAGAGGTTTCATTAGTAATTTATATGCAAGATCCATTCCAATAGCATTCAAATGCAGTTGATAATATGCAATCTTAAATTGTAAAATAGGAATCACAAGTTTGAGTCTCAATTTAATGGCTTATTTCAGTACTTGCTAATGTTTGATAAGGATTTTTAATAAAATAATAATCAGTGATACGAGGAGAACAACTATCTGTTTTGAATTCACAAAACTTAGGAGCGTATTTATCACATACATTCCTATTAACTTTTAGTGTTTCTAGACATTAAATTTCTGATAAATATGTAGAATACGAAGTGCATCCTTAACTATCATCCCATTAACAATATAAACTCGAACTTAAGCATCCATATTTATTATAAATTTAAATGCATGCTTAAGGTAAATAATTATCACAAGGATTCAACTTATAAGGTAAATAATCAACCATTATTGAAGGAGTAACATTATTACATATTGTTAGTGAAATACATTTTGAATCTTGCCATTCACAATTATTTGATTAACAGAGGGGTTGAGATGCGTATTTGGAGCATCTTTGCCAAGAGTCAATCTAGAATAGGACAGTGCACTTAAGATCTTAAAATTAACATGTCACGCCTTCAACATATTTGCAAGCATATTTATTATATCCAAGTTTACAAGCTTGTGAAATTTTGTCAAGCTAAACACAAATTTAATTGGTAAATTAACAAAATTAATTTGGTACATTCATACACTAATTGTAATTGGTTGCGTCAGAACAATTAGTTAATGTTTTAGTAGAACATGTTTTAGTTGAATCATTCCATTAACATAAATTGTCATTAATAGCTAAACAAGTATTTTTGTTAACATCTGAATTACAATCCAAATTATCTAATTATGAATTTGAACATTTATTATTAGCCCATTTACAATATCCTGTAGTTTATTCCACACAAGCCTTTTTGTTTAATCCCATATTTTCACAAACTTCAATTGTATAATTAAATATAACACATCCTGTATTTGATGAATTTGCCATACATGCATTTGAATTACCTCCCTTACTACATAAACTTAATGAGTACAAAAATACAGGATTAGTTGGAATTGATGCAGGAACGTAACAAGCAGTTTGAATAGAGGAAGTACAAGTATGCGATGCGACATTCCATTAACAAACAAGATTTGAATTTTCTATATTTATGCAAGCGTATTTATTTAAAAGAGTACAATCATTCAATTTAGTTAGATCAATCAATTATTAACATTAATTATCAATCCATCCACAATATATATTTAAGATAATACTTGTAATTTCAATACAACTTTATTTATTTAAGTATTAACATCCTTGAACATTGACATAATTTGCTACTGTAAGTTATGCACATTGATAATTATAGATATCATAATAGTAAGCATTTCCTGTTAATTAAGTACATCCATATAAATTTAAATTAGCATTAAAAACACTAGAAGAACTACAAGTGGTAGTTTAAGCGGTAGGATTTGCTAATAAACAAGATGCATTGGCTCTGATTGCACATTCAATATTGGTTGTAAAATCAGAACAATTATTAGTTTCTTTTAATATTTTACATTTCTGAGTTGAAGATTAATACATGCATTTCTAAGTATCTTAATTGCTTATTTTAGAACATCCAGAATAATTGGTTTAATAAGATTGAACATCTGAACAAATCTAAGTTGTTACTTCTTAGCAATTAGTACCATCCCAATAACAGGCTAAAGAATCAGAAATATCAGATAAACACAATGAATTTGATAATTAAGAGCAACTTAAAGTCTAAGTTATATCAACACAATAATATCCAAATTAGAAATCACAATTTTCGTATTTTTAACACATCATCTTACTATATTACATTAAATGAGGACATTAACTAGGATTATCACTTGTACTCTGACATCCTAATGCTTGAGTATAAGTACATATTACTTACCATTAACTCAAACAATCAAATTAATTCAAAAATGCACTACAATCTATTGTATTATATTTAATTAAATTATTCTAGATGCCTTTATGCAATGTTAAGTCAACACAGTTCAGCAAATTAAAATTGTATTTACAATTTGGGAATTATCGACAAAATTTATAATTTGTTGATTCATAAATATCACATTTATTGACTTTATTTTGTGTATAGCATTTATTATTGATAAAAACACAGTTGTAATATACATTATTTGCACATTACTCCATGGTTAATGAGTATTCACACAAATCTTTTGATATTACTTAACACTTTGAGTTAAAGAATTAACAATACATATTAGATTGATAACATACTGCCTTACCAATTTATGGACTATTGCAACTTGTTGGTGAGACTTATGAAGCGGATATACTATAACAACTAAATTGATTAGCATAACAATTATCTATTAATGAGCAACTTTAATAATCTTAAACATCACATGTTAAGGTCAAATCAATTCTTCTGTCGCGACAAACTTCATCTTCTTTGACGTACTATTAGACACAATTTCGACTTGAATTTAGGCAAGCCCATTTATTTAAATTACCACACTCTTCATTTCTTAAAGTGGCATCAACGCATACATAATTAACAAATGCGCATTAACCATATGTTTAGCTCATACATATCCATTTATTTATTCCCAAAGCATTACATGAAAAACGACTAGATAATGATCCCTTAATACATTTCTGTGTAGCTGAATCATAAAGACATGGGGTAAGATCCAAACCTTGAATTTATGCACAAACTTAAGGATTGAATTAACCTGCAGCTTCTTATAAAACAAAAGAGTCATAGCTACGGATGTAGTCTTATGCACCTCCACAAGGAATTGGAGATGTTTTAATTTCTCCGCATCTCACATCCTAGTAGGAATTCCAAGTTTAATTGATCTTCTAGCAAATCTTTCCTCTGACAAGTCTACAAATTTGCAAACTAGCTTGAGCACAATCTATAGTATCAAGTTAGCTATCCCAATACTTATGAGTTAAGTCTATGGACATGCATTTCAAATCCTTATAGATACATTGACCAGAGGAGTAAGCACTGCATCTATGAATATTAACATTTGGATTTGATTCACATCCTGAAATGGTGTTTGTTGAAGTTTCACAAATTTTAAGGAATGCGTTGTATTCGCAATAATATTATGGACTCAAATAGCCTTTAATTTCAGCTGCTATGCCAATGCAACCCCACTTATTTATTTTTTGTGTTTGTAGGCAATTAAGCCTTTCTGTAATGTACTTACATTAATTATTCTACCAAATACATTATTAGCCTGGTGTTTCAAGAGCAAGACAAGCAGATTGACTCAGAAAGTAGCCTTCGCATAATTGATCTATTGAGTAAAATGTTTAGCATCTGTCCCTAAAATAACAACTATATTGACTTGCCTAGCAAGCTAGTTTGTTCAGCAAATTTGAGCAATCATCAGGTTGAGATTCAACTAACTCACAATTTCCATTATTATATCTACATAATTAGGTTTCCTATAAAACACACACAGATTATGTCACAGACCTATAAGATGAACAAGGTTCTCTGAATAGAAATACTTCAACGCATTAAGATCCAACCCATTAGCAATTTTGATTGCTTAAAGCTAAACACGCACTTTTAGAGATTCCAGGAGTTGTACAAAAAATTTGAGAAGTTAGTGACACACAACTAGCTTTGGATACATCATAAATGCAATCATTGAATTAAGTACAGCAATCAGGAGAAACACTAGTCATCTAATCGCAAGAAGATTTTAAGACTGCCTGTTCACATGCTTATGTTTAAACATTCCAATGACATTTTTAAGTTGCCAAACAGAGTTCTTTGCCAAAGTTTCCTGTGTCTTCGCTTTCACAACTTATGGGACTGGAATCAATAGTACAAATAAAATCCTTATATATATGTTTTCCCTTTTAATTCATGCAAAGTTCTCTATTCACAACATATTTTGTGGGAAAGGATTCAAATTTTTTCAACTCTGGAACATTTAAGATATTCAGGCATTTTAAATCTTCATCAATCCAAATACACTCCTATCCAAATGTCTTAATATTTCCACATAAATATTTGCAATTGGCTTCCGAACATTTTAGATTGAAAAGTTAGTAATACTTGATCGAATAGCAACGATTCTCTATCACATCCCATTAACAAAGTTATGCCATAGTCTTACAGTAATTTAAATTCAATCCTGGATGATCACAACCATACTTAGGAGTACATCCATAAAATCCTTATCCTTAATTGGCCCAATTACAAGATGTGAGATCACAATTACTCTATTCAAGTACATAACATTTAGAGCTACAAGCTGGTGGGGATATATCGAAATCCAAATAGATTCCAATCGTTAGATTTGGATCTGAAATACAATCTCTGTAGGTCTAATACACTTGAACATTTGATAAACATCCTTAAGCACTTATCAATTAATTTTAAGTGGCAACACAGGTAATTATTTGTTCGTTTTAACCATCTTTAATAACTGGATAACAATTTTCAGTAACAACTGCGCATTCCTTAATGTTTAATTAATAACAATTTATTTAATTTCCTTGTAAAAACGAAGGATTTGTTAGAATGGTTATATCATCATAATAAAAGCACCTATTATTAATAAAGATTCCTCCTTGATATCTGCAATAAATTTTATTCACTCCCACAGTTTCCTTCTTTTTTGAAAATAATAAATTATAATCATCATCATCCGTTATTTAAATTGCAATGCATCCCTCTCGCTTCCTGTCGCTTATTTTTACTATTAGATTATAATTGATATACTCTTACAGTTTTTAATTTGTTTTCCTTGAAGGTCATTTAAAATATACCACTAAAAATAAGATACTTAGTTCGGTTCATCACAAACATTATAAACGTAATTATTTACTAGCTAACCTTTTTCATAAGAAAGGTCATTCTCTTCTATCCCCAATCCTAAATCCTAATTGTAAATAGCCTCTGACTCAGTTACGAAGTCAGGTGTATAAGAGATAGCATCCCAAATTATCGAACTATGAATTACCAAATAGTCTAAATAATTTTCTTTAATAAATACTTTCAATTCTGCTACAAACAGATGCACTATACAAAACATCCTAAAAGTCGCTCTAATAACTCTCTTTAGCTACTTTCATACATTAATATGTTAATGGATCCCAATAACATAATTGATCAATATTGGTTATATCCAAGCAAGCATGCTTCGTTATGGCATCATTGCAAGTTAACACAGATAATTCAATAACAGGCTAACAAGCATTCTTAAAGATACCTATTCAATTATATATATTTATTTGTACATCTGGCTCTCTCGTTTAAGGAATTAGATAACTATTTTACACATGCCATTTTATTTAAAAACCTTGAACACCCTAGTTATAAGTTTTTAGTGAATTCGCAATACTCTTAATTCCAAAAACCTTTTAACTTATTAAATTTCATTACATTGACTGTCACTACTCAGAATACAATCTGAATAAGTTCTATACTCTAGACATTTGTCTATGGAATAAACAATCAGAACTAAATTAGATATAAGAAGCAATTTCATTAGTTAATTTAAAATTTAATAAGACAATAGTAAGATTCACAATAAGCTAAAGGAAAATTATAATATACATCCTATAATTTAAGCACCAATTAATAATTTTGATTGAACAAATCAAAAGCACTTAACATGAAATTTTCAGTTTAAACTATCATAGTTTAATTTTTTATTCAAACCTATCATATTTTTATGGTAGAATCTATAAATTCAGTTATAATTTATATATGAGTAGATTCATTATATTCAAATGCTATTATTTTTGGAAAGTAGGAAAGTGTTGCTTAATTAAAAATATAATTAGAATGTTCTCAATACATTTATAAGCAAATAATATAAAATATTAATAATTTTATATAAATAATGTCAAATTAGGATATTGATTTCCTTACAGTAACTCCAGAAGTTAGAGAATTATATTCCATTCCTACCGATTAAACGATAGTCGACTCTTATAAATTCAAGATTAATTCTGAATGCCTATCATTCAGTCAAAAATTCTTTAATTCTAATGTAATAAGGAAATAATTAAACACTAGTTTATTTCACCAATTGCTTCTGTTTTATCTGCTGGCATATGCACTATCTCATACGTATATTTGAGATAACCAGCTGGAGATGTTGCAAGACAAATCAAATTTGAGAGAATGAATCCAGCCAAAAGAATGGTTCTGTAATTTATAATTATTATAATATATAGCCGGGGAGTGCCAGCTTTATCTTTGTTTGCCACAGTATATTTTGCTAGATAATGCAAACCATATTGATAAAATATGTATAAAAAAGTACCAAAATTATTATTATTTAATCACTTCTGTGCTCATTAATTTAAGCATTATTACCCATTCTCTTATTTATAAAGCTACAATATATTTTGATAAAAAGGTTGAAAATAATTAAAAGCCGATTCTTATACTTAAATTTTCACTTTTCAACAAAGAATTATTTAACTTCTTCAATTAAATATATTACTATAAATTTATATTTTATATATATAATATCAGTAAGCTATCAATAAGCTATCAATTATTTTTACATTTAATACTATTTTGATCAAAAAGGTGCTTCTTTTATGATAGATGTTATGAACTGTTTGACAATTTCCTTTCTGGGTTATAATTTTGATTATTTGACAAATCTCCTATCATTTGTTTCAATTTCGAAATTTCTTTCTGCTATGTTGAATTTTCCCTCTCAATTTCATCTATCTTTCTATTATTTTTAGATGTTATAAACCCAGGTTTTGGTTGTTCAGAATAAAAATTTTCGCATTATTAACTAATAGTAATAGATTATCTTCTTAAGACCATATTATCCCTATTTTATTCCTTTGTCTAAATATTTTCTTCTAATTTTGAGGTTAATTTTTAATTATTGTCTCTTAGATTTACATTTTCTTTTTAAAGTTCTATAATAATCTCATGTAAATCAGCATTTTCACTTTGCACTCTTTCTAACTAGCTTCTCAATTGATTGTTGGCTTATTATATTGCTTAATTTTTCTACATATCTTTATGCAGTTCTTTTTTTTAATTTTCTATCTTTTCTTAACTCATAATTAATAACTAATTAATTTTATCAATTTCGAGTTAATTCATATCACTTAAGCTTACTTTTTATTATTTAATATTTTATATTTCTATCTCTTTCTCATCTAAAGAAGTTTTTTATTTTGATATAGTGGTTTATAGATGTTTTTTCATTTACTCGTATTCAGACTTTTGCAATTCGATTTAAAGATTACTCGATTATTATTCAATTAAAAGATTCTAATACTAGAAATTAATTTTATCTAACTATTAATTTAATTGTTTAATTATTTCGCTTTACTATTGTACTTTTTTTTGGAGTGAATTAATGTCATCTTTGCTAGTTTGTATTTCATAGGCAGTTAAATTGTTAGGTTTCTTTAGATATTTATTATCTTATTCTCTTTATCTAACCTATTAATTAATAAGTAAAGTTAAATGATTATAGCCTTTAGTAGAGGTTGTTTCATTATATTCACGTTAATCGATTTACTTTTATTAAAACAATGCATTCTCATCTTTTAGAACTTTCTTAAACTCATTTTCGTATTGATTTATCTACTCTTTTTACTTTTATGTGATTAGCTCTAACTATAATAATTAAGACTTCAAAATACAAATCTGATTATTCTAATCTTAATTTATTTAAATTAGTTCATCAATTTATTATTTTTGAATGACCAAATCTTAGTTATTTTAATGCAATTTCTACATTAATTGATTTCTTTCCGTATTCACTTAATCATAAATAATTGGAATGGAATCATTTTCGAGAATAACTTAATCAAGTTATTATTATTAATAATACATATCTTGAATTTGTTGCTCATCCATAAGAATTCCGGATAAATCTAATTTTAACGATTTACATTTATCACATTTATAATTTTAATCTGATTTCAATTTGGTTAATATTAAAGTTTACTTCGAAAATTTATTTTTGAAATCCCCAATCTCTTCTTCTAATTTTTAATTTGTTTATTGTAACTAAATTATCTATTTATTCTATTCATTTATTGTATTATTGGCTTTTTATAACTGTTTAGTAATGTCTTAGTCTAGCTATTAAAAGCCATTGCTGTTTCCCAGCATAACTTTTTATTTTAATTATAAATCTTGCTATATTTAGAGATTTTCAATATTTTATGAATTGCTTCGATATTTTTCTAATGATTACAAGTCTTCAATTTATATTATAGAGTTTTCTTTATATTAACTAAATTCTTTTTACAATATAGCATAATTTAATTCTATTCTTTCCCTTAATTAATATTCAGATTAATATTAAGATTGAATTATTTGTATTTGACTTTGTGCTTCATTCAGGTTTTTTAGAGTATCATCAAATTATCTCTTAATTTATTGGTATTATTAATTGACTTTTTCAATTTCTTAATTCAAGTCCAATTCCTATTTTTTCATTTGATTAATTTGTATTTCGTACTGGTCATTTTTATTTTTATAATTAAGAACTTTTTGACTAATATTTATAATTTCTAATTATTTCTCTTCTAATTGCTTCTTGAATTGTTAGCTTTAATTATCTTGCTCTGATTTTGCAGACTCCTTTAATTTTTCTTATAATAATCTTTTACTTTCATAAAATTGCTATTCAAGTAAGTTATATTTACGCTATTGATCCTAAATACAAGATTCATAATGTATTTTTTAAGACTAGAGATCTTCTTCAAATTTTATAATATCATTTTGAATGTTGTTTTTAATATGCTCATTTTTTTTTAACTCTTCAACTTGATTGCGAAATTCTAGAAGAAGTTTTTCATTTTTTTCAATAACAGTAGATTTCTCATACTCAAGTTACGATATTTTATTAAGAGATTCTTAAATAGTATTTTTTTAGGAATTTATCTCGTTTTTAAGTTGCTCTAATTCTTGTAATAATTAAGAGGTATTAGAGAATTAATAATTAGGAGATGAGATACTGTTTTTCTCGAAGTATTTAATTTGATTTTCTTTGCTTTGATGTTATCCATTTTATTGTTTCAATTCTGTTATCGAAGATAAAGATTTTCTTTGTATCATATTATTCTCTTTCAACTGATTATGGGTTTTAAAAGAATCCTTTGTGTCTATAGATTTGTTTTTTAAATCGAATTAATTCTTAACATCTTAGCTTTCTTAGGGAATAGAATTGAATTTCAAACATGGAAAACTTTAATTATTGAATTTAGGCGAACTACTCTCATGTGTGAGTCCTTTGCTTGGAACTTGATATAATTTATCTTAGTGATTAGGTCTATAAATAATTGAATTCAATGCCCCTTCCTAATTAGGTGTTTACGACCTTCTATTTTAAGAAGTTGAATATTATTCACTTTATTTTATGTTGGTGTACTAAGATGTTGACTAACAAGGTTAAGTATAGTCTATTTATTGATTTGAAGTTATTGGTTATGTTTATTCTAAATAAGGAGAAGGCTAATTGTTTTAGTGTTGAGAACATTATTATTCTAACAGTTCTTCAAGTTGTTAAATCTAATTTTATAATTATTGTTTTTCTTTTAAATATTACTATTCCATCATTTCTTTTTGTTAGATCAGTTTATCATTTTTCAATTTGTCAGATTAAGACAAATTTCTGGTGTGATTTTTAATTCTAATATCCGTTAAGGCTTCTTCCTTTAAATCCAATACTTTCTTAAGTCTTGATGATAATTTAACGTTTTACTTAGAGATTTCTTTCCTAGCAAGAGATAGTTCTCCTTTGAATTTGGCTACAGACTCAGTTTAGAGAGAAACCTATTGCATGAGTTTTTTATTTTCTTGGATCAAATTTTCGCATTTTATTTTAATAGAAGAATCTTATTCAAGATTAAGAATTCTGGTTTCCAATTCTATCAGCTATTATTCATTGGGTGTATTTATAGGAGATTCTTTATTGAATGTTGAAGTATGATGCGAACTTGCCACTAATAGTTATTTACTTTCTGTCTACCTCTGTCAACCATCACTGGAGTGTTCATTACGGGCATAGGAGCTGGAGGTAGTGATCTAGAAACTTATAATGGATTAACAGCCATTCTCATTAAAACTAATATTATTATAAATTTCAAGGTAAACAAAATAATATATTATTTGACAATTTGTGTGTAATCTCCTCCTTTCAATGTCTAGATATATTAGTTATTAAATATATGTAATTGAGTTGTGCTTATAATGATATTGATAATGTACTCATTTTTTAATTAAATTCATTTTTCCTAACTCTTTTTTAATTCACTCACATAGACAGCCTCACAAGCATCCAAATATGTATTCACTAAAGTCTTGTACTTCACAAACATCTAATACTTGGCTAGTTCATATTGAAATAACCCAATAGCTCCTCCGACACATGCTCCATATAATAGCAAAGGTGGTTTTGCCATTTTGGCCAGTCTTTAGTAGAAAAGAGCATTTCCTTCAGGAGACTGATTTAAATGTTTGGAATGCATACTTCAAGTGGGTTTCTGAAGAATTTTGGGAAGCTCAAAAATCTAGTGGATGCCAGGATTACAGCGGATATAGCAAATGCTGCTGCGGGATATGTAAAAACCAGACGATATTTATCATTCAGAATTTCGATATCTAAAGATATAATTAGAAACACACCTTCTTGACTAATTTGATATTGAGTTTCAGTCTCCATAAATAATTAATAAACAAAAAAGAGTCACAACTTTTGAACAAACCAATTGTCAGCGGCGAATTCCAATCAGTTTAATTTCGTTATCTCTTTCTTCCTCCTCATTCTCTTCATAAATGCTCCACATACGAGAAGCTTCCAAATATCTTGAAGATTTTGGTGAACTATTTCTTGGAGAACCTTGTCTATGCGATTCCACATATTTTTTTATTTCGTGAACCATATACACTTATTTATCCATTAAAGATGAACGATAAATGGCCTGCAGTTAAAACATCAATTCCGATTGAGATTCGAGTACCATAACTAAAGTTAAAAATTTAAGTACATTTTAAATCATCCTTCTCTTATTTATTAATTAGATCCTACTAAAATAGTAACGATATGATTTTGAACATATCGTAATAAAAATGAGATTATTGCATATATATTTATTATAATTTAGTATATCATCATTTAGAAAATCTATTCCAATGCAAGATTTACACAAATTCCTTCTTTTTCTTAAAGTTAATATCAAAGATTTTGTGTCATCTCAAATCATACCACATGAAGGTTAATTTTGCATATACTCTGAATGAGTACACCAATTTAAATCATATATTTGATAGCATGAAAATAACAACAGATATATGTTCACAACTATTTTCATCTCTTAAAAATCACTTATTAATACTTAACATTTCATAATTTTGGTTTAAAATTAATAAAGATACATAATTTTGAAACAAAGCATATATTAGTTAATATACAAATTCAATTTTCTTAGAGCAAGATTTCTGGGCCACTGCTAAAGTATAGTGTTGATATAAATTTCCAAACGAATTTATTAACCAATATAAAATCCTTATCTATTTGGAGATTGTCTTTTAATTGATTGTCTTACACAGTTTTAATTATTACTTATTGAAGACTTCGGGAGTTCTTAAGTAAGACATTATTGTTAATATAAAATATCCCATATTTGTTTTTGTCAGTAAGTCTCTAAAAATACTTTTGTAAATCTCTGCTGTTCACCATATTGCATTTTGATAACTCATTTATCGACATAAGTTCTTAAACATATTTTAATTCGACTTAACAAACATCTAAATGCTATTTGTGGCTTCTGATATAATCTATAGTTTCTTATACTTTCTTTTTCAAGTCTTATTCATCCTGGTAATTCTTAGAAACAACAATGTTATCCATTTTGTACATCGTTTATGAATCAAGCAACAATTTATTGATTGTTTACAATTATGCAATTAATTGATTTAGATAAAATTTAGAGAAGTTTTAGTTTTCTTATGTTTTTTTGCTAAAATACAATACTTTTTTTTATTCTTCCTAGAGGGCTGATTAGTTAAATTAAAATAATTATTCAACATATTTAAATTCCAACCATTTTAATTAGTTCTTTATATGTTCCATTTCATTGTTAAATTCCTTCCAAAGAGGATGGTTAACAGTTTTTTCATCTAAATATTTCTAAATCTTTAATTGATCTTTGTCTTATTTTTATATTGCATATTATTATTATTCTTCTTTTTTTTCAGGCTCTAACTTATTTATGACCATATTAGCCTTTGGTGTTTCAAATGCTGCCTCTTTATTTTCATTTTATTATCTTAACTTGTTGTATAAGTTATGATATTTCTCAATTTAACCTTCCAAGAATTCTATTTTCTTCTTTTATTCTTCAATTTCCATTTATTAATTAACGTAGGGCTGTTAAATCTCTTACCCAATGTCTTACTTTGTTTACAAGCTCTCTTTTGATACAAACTCTTAATTTTTTTTAGGTTCTTCTTAGGTTACAACTTCAGTTTAATCAATTGGATTCAGTTCTTTCTCAAGTATTTTTTAATTAAGCAAAAGACTTGTTTTTTATAAAATTTGGGCATATTTACTAATGTAATTTTGCCATTATCCATTGACTCTAGGCTAGAATTGATCTTCTTATTTGACAATGTAAATTCCTAGTCTCACAGCCATTTATTTTAGGTCATCTATATTGAATTAAGTAGCCCCTTTAATTTAATTTAGCCATTCTATCAGTTTATCTGAACTGCTATTCATAGATTCTACTAGTTTTTCCATGTTATCTAGTATTTTATTGACTTAATTTCTAAATTGATTTAATGTATGCATAAAGTCGATCTTTAGTTATTGTTTCATATCGTCCTCATTGTTTCCATTATTCAACTTATCAAGCAGTTCTTCCGCTAATTCAAAGTCAATAAAATTTGCCCCCATGCATGATGAGCATCCTATTCTCTATTCTATAGAACAACCCTATCCGATGTTCAAATATTTGATGGCCTTTTTGTGCATAGGACAAGTTATTGATTGTACTTTGTCTGCAATTCGAAACATTTTCTTAATTTAATTTAACAATAATAAAATTAAGACTCAAATTTAACTAATAATAATATTTTACGTTAAATCAGTCCTAGAATTTGAGTAATAGATTAATCTCAAAGATTTAGACTGAAAGTATATTTTTAATAATATTGTAATTTATTATTCATAATCAACTTAGTAATTCAGCTTCCAATCTCTTCTGCTCTCCAAAAGGAACTGCATTATCTTCAACTGACAAAGTAGACATGTGACATGGCAAATCCACTTACTCATCATACTTTATGGCTTCCTAAGTAACTTGATCATGCATTTAACGTAATATTAAGGCTGCACTTTTTCCAGTCATATCGCAAGGTCTTACACAATGCTTGATAGCATTGGCAGCATAGGATCCTTCCTCCATACATAGGATACATCTTAAAAATATAAAAATTAATAGATACCCTCTTGGTAAAGGAACAGCAAATGCTCCATTGCAAAATCCATAGAATTGACTTCCAAAAGACAATCTGCAATCTGAAAATACTCTAATAGTAAAGATTGGTTGTTTGAATCTAACAGCATCATCAAAATGTTATGCCAATCCTTCCTTTCCATCATGATACACATTACAGGCAATAGAATTAATGAACTTCTTAGGTACTACATTATCATTTTCAAGTTTAGTAATGAGATTTCTCATCCACAATGGAGGAGCTGATACATCTCTTCTAACACCAGCAGCAACCATTGAATGTGGTTCTGCTAATTAACATTTAGTCCACATATATCTATAACCAAAAAAGAATTTAGTTCTACGTACACTTGAATGATGATTTGATTAAGCATGTGAAATTTATGCAGTCATAGGTAAATAGTGACCTTTAAATAAATAAATATTTAGTATTACCATCGAATCCTTTTAATTCCATTTCATAAATGTCTTTTTCCATCTTCAATAATTCTTCATTTGTAAAATAACCTACATATGCATGTGCTCCAACTTAGTATTCTGGGAACATTGGTAAAAATGATTTGAAATTGCATGGACAATTGTTGGGCTCAAAAAAGAAATCCAATCTAATTGATATATATATTATAATACCTATCTACTAATCTATCTCCTAATTTAACTTTGGTTACCTTAGTAATTAAGTCGAATGCAAAACTATCTCTAGTTGTTATACAATATAATGGTTATTTAAGAAAACTTAATTCTTTCATTTTAAGGATGTCTAGAGATATGGGCTAGTACTTCTTGCTTAATTTGTATGATGACAGATTTGTAAAGTTTTCTGGTGTGAATTTTGATGTCCAATTAATTGACTTTTTGTTCTACTTTATCTACACATTATCAGTTGGGATTTCGTAGATCTTATTACTTCTTCTAATTATATAATCCTATCCCTTTTCGTTGGCTTTAAATCTCTTATTCATCATTTTAATCAAGTATGAACTAGTAACATGATGTTCAACTCTCTTGATGAAAGCATTAAGTAAATCCTTGTTGTGATCATTAGCTGATTTCCATTTCTCTTCTGCTACATACATCTCCATCCTTATACTACAAGTGTTAATATTATGATTTCCATCTTCTTTTATAAGATAATTTATCAATTAATCACTGGCTCCTCCATCTTTTCTTACATCAGTTGATGATAAGATCTTTGCCCTCTTTTTCTTTTTGGTTTATTTCTCATTATTAGGACTTTGTTATTGAGTTTATGGAGCCTGGGTTTAGGATCTGGCCTCTAAAACATAATTTTCTTATTGTTAGATAATATTAGTAAATTCTTAGAATATACTTTAGGGAGTTGAATTGCTATTGATTGGTACTTTGGGAACTGATATAACAAATTTAGTTTATATGTCCTCTCTTTGTGTTTCTGTGCAGACAGAAGAGTTGTCGTTTCCTTCATTCCACAATCCAACACTTTTCAAGAATGCTTTTCTGCCTGATACACTTTTTTTGAATAATAAACATATGGAAATCTCTGATTCACAAACAAAGTCCACTAATTATTACTTGATATCCTCCGATTCATTCAATTAAATTGGTCTTAATAATTAGTTTCTATTAATTATATTATTATTTATACTCGTCATAGTTATAGTGAATCACTAAACATAAGGCATCTTAAAATAACATCCATAAATTCAAGAATTTTCTAGCCAACATGACTCTTTCTCTTGAAATCTTATTTCTAAGGTGTGGAAATAGTAGGTACTCTCTCAAGGCACTTTCATCCTAGGAGTTGAAAAGTGTAAACACAATCAAGTTCTTTCCGTTTAAAAGATTATAAAACAGGTTATCAAAGGCTTCATCATATCCAGCTATTGGTTAACAGCCTGATGAACACTAATAAACAAGTGGAGGAAGTCTTAATAAAATTCAATCAGTACTTTTTAAAAATGTGATTAACATCCTTCTGTTCACTTTCACTCTTCTTGACATACGAAACTCCACATGTTCTTTTCAAATTCAAATTGGCTTGTGATTGTTTTTGTCTAATGAAGTGTTATTTCTTGGTGTAATCTTCAGGATCCTTATGTCTGTTTTAGATCTCAACTGGAGCGTAACCAGATTGATAATTGAGTTTGTAGCCTCCCTATTTGAAGTGTTTGTCTCTTTCCTTGTAATCCATGCAGTTTGGTATGGCTTAAAACAACTACTCAAGGGTTGGCTTCCCTTTCAAATTTAATTTTTCCAAAGTATAGGCAGCAGGTCTGGATGGAACATCGATTAGTATCTTTTAGTTGGTATTGGTGACCACTTCGAGCTTTTCGAAGGTTTCGTTGTGTCTGATAGCCTATTCTGGAAAAGGGGTCTTAAAAAGAGTCTCAAAATCCAAAGTAGGTGGAACAACCTGTTCTGAAGCGATCCAAAAGGTTGGGTTGACATTAAAATTACTGACAATGCGTTTCTTAACGATAGTTTCTTCATCCGATGATTTTGTTGGATAGACAATTTCAATGAAGGTTCCCTTTTTCTATAACTTAAGCTTAAGGCAATCTATATAAGTTAAGAATAGACATTAATATATATGGGATTTTGCAAGTGGTTTGTGTTAGGGGGTGTGCCTAGATTAAAGTAATTGTAATTGAAAAGCAATTAATAAATTAATTATTTGTAATTCAGACACACTCCCTATCACAAACCTGAAAATGATGATGTTGTACCTCTTTTATTCATGTGTCTCATTTGCATAATTAAAAAATTGTTATACTCAGGGTCATTGATGTTGGTCCCTTTTTTAGCAGTATATTTGTAAGAATACCCCCCTTATTGTTAAAAAAGATTTGAGTCTTATATTTAATTAATATATAAAATAATCATAATTTCTATATGAGACGAAGTATGTCAGCTGAAAACTTATCTCTTACATCAAAGTGTGTGTATCCACTTTATTAGAACTAAAGTTATTAACAATAGAATTACTGATTCGTCACTTCCAGGCACAATGCAAGTGTTTTTTTGGTTCACAATACAGTTGTACTTGATGATATCGTCGTTTGGAGACCAGAAAGAATAAATTTTGGCACCTTCTCTACGAGTTTTTGAGTTCAAGGAAGAGAGCATTTGTGATGATGGTGAAAATCCATTGTATGTGCTGCATGTGGGTAATCCAGTTGCATAAGTGCAATCGACTAATCCATAGTTAGCACCGGCTAATCCGAAGAAGGCAGCAATGGAACTGGTGATGGGACTTCCAACGGTAAATTTAGTTAGCAATGATTCTGAATAGGTTCCACCAATGATGGCAGCTCTTGCCAAAGTGACTCCCATTGAATGACCAATGACAATAACTTTGCTGGCTTTGGTATAAGCAAGGACTCCTTCGATGAAACGTCTAGTAGTCATCACATATTTTTCATTGTGACTGTTTTAAGATGCCAAATTTGGATTGGCAGGACCTACAAATTTATTATTATAAAAATTACCCCAAGTTGTTACGTACAAATCAGCCTTTGTGTATCCTCCATTGGTTTATAGATATTCAATAAGTTATGTGAATCCAGTCTACCATCCTACAGTTCCACCATTACCAGCTCCAATATCAGAGTTTCCATGAATAAAAACGATAGGATATTTGGATGGAGCAGTGGTTGGTCTAGTTTCGGCACCTCTAGAAGGAATAATAGATCAATTGCTTACCCATATGTGGACCAAGTGATATCGGATCTGATGAAATCATATTTGGAATCAAAAGATTTTATAAACGATGCAAAATCTGCTGTGAACCCGTGATCTATAGTGCTAACGTTGCTATCATAGTTCATGTAGGCTGTGGCTCCCAAAACCATCAATACTCCCAAGGTAAGCAATAGTGTTTATGATGTCATTGAATTGAAATAAATATCTAATTGCAGACCGGATGTGTTATTAATTTGCGAACAAAGATATTCCGTCATTATTAATTGCGTAATGCATAATACTTTTGCCATTCACATTTATTATAAAATATTATTATAAAAAATCATAAATGTTATCCTAATTCTTTAAACATTTGAGCCATATCTGCCAATTGATTTTTCTTGGGCATCGCTACTCTTGGAGGTTAGCTATCTTCTAAACTGAACAATTATTTCTCAGCCAACTCTTTTTTAATGTACATCAGATAAGTTGACCTGCTCATATCTGAAAATTTCGGTGTGAATTTCAAAAATGTTTTCTCATCATCATCTATATATTACTTCTATCCTCCCTTCTGTTTGAACAACATCTTACTAAGTTCCTTATTCTCAATGTCCATTTTCCTTTCCACTCCATCTATTATCATACCAATCACTTGATGGGATTTCTTTTATTGTTTTTCAACTTGATCTCTTATCTGTTTCTACACTTTTTGTTGTTTCTCCTATTATAATATCAAATCTGTCCCTTGAGCCTCCAAATGTGTAACAGATTGACTCACCTATGAACTTTTTTAAGTTTCAGGAGCCTTCTTTAAAATCGACTTAGGCATTGAACTTGATTTTTATTGTGTGAGATTTTTGGTTGATTATGCCTTCACATCATCTAACAAAAGTAGAGAATTTCTACCCTAAGAGGGCTGAAGAGAAGTTTGATGATTTAGAGGCTTTTTATCAATTTCTTATACCAGAATTCTAACATTTTTTCTATGTCGAGTAGACTATTGTTATTACTATACATTCTGATTTTCGTGCACTTCCACTAAAGTTTCCTTCTCAAAAGCTGACTTTAATTTTTATATCCTTTCCTTTTCCTTTTATTCTCTATGCAAATTTGCAAAAAACTTAGATAAACCTAAGGCTTCCCGATGTTTATAAATAAAATCTTTTAGTTTCTTCTTCTTGCTTTTCTCCAATACCTTTCTCAAGTAAATAGTCTCCTCTTCATCCTTCAGATCAATATTCACATTAGTTTATACTATCTTTTTGCCTGCTACCATCTTATCAATCTTCTTTCTTTTTAATTCCTTTAACTCTTTCTCTGCTGTTACTTTACCATCTATAATATGAGCTTAATCCCTAACCTTTGTATCTATCTCCACTTTTACTGGTGGCGAGTTGAATTGCACCTAATAAAACATGATCTCTTCCTTAGCTTTCAAATTGAGCATTTTTCTACCAAAATTAAACTCCTTCTTGTCAAAGTCCTCCTTCTTTCTTAAACTAAACAGTTATCCTAAAATGTCATTGTAATCTTAAAATTCATTAGTTTCAATCTTCCCAGTAACCATCTTATTAACATAAACATCCAAATCTTATTTATGATGTTCATCCCTATCTGGATGTTCTCTATATTCTATATTTTCTAATTGTCTTTTTAATTATGTGCCCACATTGCTTAAGCTTTTCTCCTCCTACTTTTTTGGCTTCGAAAATTCATTGAAATACTAATTAGTAGTTAGAATTTTAGACTTGTGATCTAGGGGTCTTTCAAAGCCTATTTTAATCAAACCAACCGATTTTCCCAATTTTCTATTTAGTCTCAATAGTTTTCTGTTATTAGTTATAGGCTTCTTTGCCACTGATTGCGTTCTTTTCTTTTCAAAGATATCATTATCAAATTATAAATTGTCTATTGAAGGAGCAAAAAAACTCCCATCAAAAAAGCTATCTTAGCTATTTGAGTCACTATCGAATATATCGATTGAAGCATCTGTTCCATGGGGTTAAGATTGCTCAATAACTTTCTAATCAAATTATTTATTTATTTTCTGCTCTTGTTTGACCTATGTTTTCAAATACAATTATTTATTTAAAGGTTTAATTTGAAAGAGATGATACATATCATTGTTAAATTTCTTAAGATATTAAGATTCTGATTATTCCTTTTAATCTCTATGTTTTTTCTTGACTTTATTTAACTCTGAATCAAGTGTTGACTCAGCTATAAAACTCAAATCAGCTAAATCCTTGAGATTCTACTCAACTCTATGCTTCCCTTCACTTGCCAATTTTATAATATGTTTCTTAAACTCATCTATCCCTTAGATATATTTTTCTGCTAACCAACTAGCCGTTGTTAATGACTCTACAATCCTATGATAATTATTCTAAGCTTCATAATTACACATCATAGTAACCAAGGCAGATAAAGTTGTTATAACGCATCTCTTCATCCTTTTTCTTTCTCTGTTTTTGTACTTTCTTTATGTAAATTTCTCTTGATTTATTCTAATTCTCATTTCTCCACATAAGATTACTATTGCTTCTTCAGCAACCTTTAATGATTCTTCATATTCACTTATTTCATAATAATAATTTGCTAAATAAACCTTTGCCTTAGCACATGCATTGACTAGATTTGGATTTGGAGTGTCAAGCATTTATTTTGCTATTCTTTGAGCTTCCAACAAATAATAATAAGCGACTTTAGGCTTATTAGCTTTTTTAAAAACCAAATTTGAGATAAGTAGCAATTCAATTAAATTGTAGAAGTATTAATCCAATTCAAATTATATATTCAATGGTTTTAATGTTTTGACAATCATATTTGCTATACGACTTGACTCTGATATTTCTTATTCATAAATGTTGACTTCTTTTGCCTACTTTTTGGTTCTCTCTTTTTTTGGCTTTTCATATTCGTTAATCTTGTAGAATAAAACAGTAACTTCATGTTCCTTGATTTTTTCTTAAGCTTCTTCATCCGAACTTGTTAAATGGGATACGTCTTCTAAACTAAAAATTGAATTCATTTAATTACACAACTCCTTTCATTTCATTTGGGATAACTTTCTATAAGTAGAGATTCAAGTATTTGTATAAATCGAATATTGCTTAGGTTCCTCTTTGAGTAATCAAGATCATAACTTCTGGTCTATCTTGTTCTATGTCAGGTTTCAACAATCCTTTTTTTAAGATTTTATTAATGCAATTAATTATCCTACGATTCAACATAACCATCTCACTCAATTCCAAATCTTTACGCTGACTAGCAAACTTATCCAAAAGTTGAAATGCTTTCTTATAGAGTTTCTAATTGATTTAATAAATCAAGATACTTTTTATATCATTTTTCCAGTTTCTCTGTGAATGTAATCATAGCTACCCTACAATAGACTTTTTAATTTACTCTCTTCTTTGTTTTAATGAGATTATTATTATTAGTGAGATGTATTGACAGAAGAAGTTTCTTTTTAATTCATTAAAATTAATGTTAAAATGACTTTTGATTTTTATTTACTATATTTCCAAAGCATTATATTTTTGTGTAAGCCAGATGAAGATGTTAAATATAGATTTTGACCTCCTTTCTGAATTCTAAATATATTATTGATTGATCTATATTAAATATATATAAAAACATAAGGATTCATTATTGTTTACTCTCTATCACCGTTGTGATATCCGATTCAATATTTTTATATTAATCAGCCAACAATTAAGGCAACTGTCCTATGTCCTTTAAAGAATTCATAAAGTAGTCCAACTCTTCTTTGATCCTCGTAAACCCAATTCTAAGAAGATCAACAATATTCTTACTTGGATGTTATGTTAAGCTACTTGAATATCTTTACAAAATCTGAATTGAGGATGGATACAATATGTCCAAACACCTTGCAAAGATCCTCCTTTGTGATAATATCCTCAATGGCAACATAAAGAGACCGAGTATTCTAACAGATTTGATTAGTCATCTTAGTGGGAACAGTAATTTTTGTTTAAGAGTCCTAAAGGCTTATATTTCAATATTACATTCCACTCTAATTTGGCAATGTCTTCGAAATGCTTATAAAATCTATCCTACACTATGGTAGTAAGTTTGGCCATTACTTCAGCATTATGATTTTCATAATCTACCTTGATTGTCGCAAAATCATTCTGGATTTATTGTAGATTAGTAAACTCTGTTTGTTATTGTTGGCTAATATATAAGTATAATGTGCTTACTTAATTACTTTAAATAATTTATTAGATAAGGGATCTAACAAGTATAGGAAGAGTCTCAAACATATTGATGATATTGCCAAATTCTTAGCTGTAATTGTCGATATTTTACCAAAATGAACAGCGCCTGCCCCCAAAATATATTAGGTGGCTAAAGAATTATAACTTTTTATTAATTCTACCAACTTTTACGCTTATTCATAATTGATAACTGAGTATGACTCAAATAAATGCAAATATTGACTAATAGCTTATAAAAAAAATAGGAATGCTTGTGTTACTTTATATTTGGAATTGTCTTTTAAGATGATAATTTCAGTTTTAATTATTTTGAAATGTGAATTATTCACGTAGGAAGGCAATAGGTTCTTCCCAGCCATAGTACTATTATTAAGAAGAACACTCTCATCTAACTATTCAACTTATTTCAAGTCTTCTAGGTCCAATAAATAAGTAATTATTTCGTAATTGTCAAAAGACACATCTGATGCCAACCAAGTTTCATTCTCTAGATATTTATTCAATTGCGTTTTCTTCTCTTTATGAAAATTTTAGAGATATTGCTTTTCCTAAGCACTTCTCATATAAATTAATTGATTGATAGAACATTTCTAATATTATCCTCTAATTTTTTACATTATTTTATCGTTGATTTGTAAATCATCATTAATTCTAGACATTTCTTATTACAAAAATGAATCCCAAAACTTATATATTTACAGTAGATCGATAAAATCTTTAACTGAAGATTCAGAAGCAATCCTCTTAGATGACAACAATAAAGCAACCTTTTCATTAGCAAATTTGAGCATTGCTACAGGAATAGAAAAATGCTCTTCTATTATTTCCATATGTTTGGGCTGATCTAATACATTTTTGGCAATAGATTGAGCTAGTGCAATTTAGAGATTAATTGTCTTTTTTAAATTTTCAGAAAAGAATTAAACAATTTTGATAAAGATGCTTAATGGTTGTTCTTCCATGTATTAAGATAGTTATTCCATCGTAGATTACTCATCGAATTTACTTTATTATTAGGAATCCTCTTAATTGAAGAAATTCTTTAATGCAATGAGAAATTCCTAATAATATCCTTGCAATTCCTCCAGAACCTTTTATTTAAATATTTTATCGCCCATATCAATAATGCCTGATGAGGATAAAAGAGTTTTAATAAAACTATCATCAGATTGTTTATTTATAGATATGATTTATTACTGTTATTATTCAAACCAACTATCATTTACATAAGAATTGGCAAGCACAGAATCATCATGATCATTCAATTAATGAGTCAATTAATTAATGAGTTATTTGTTTGGTGTTAATAATTATGTCATTTGAGTAAGCATTATTGATAGAAGATGATTCAAAATTGTTGTGTATAGATTCTTTTGTAGAAGTTCCAGTTTCTAAGGTATGAACTTTAAACTTGTTATTGATTTAATAGTTTAATATGTCTATTCACTTACTTTAAGCAATTAGACTGCTTAGGAATATTTCTTAGTATTGATAAGTTCTGTTAATGTAAGGAAACTCTTTTAAATCGACTAAATACGTTTAAGAGTGAATAAAATGTTCTCAACTTTTTCAATTGTCTAAACTCAATAAGAATTAATACTTGTTTCTTCTTTGTGATTTCCGTGCTCTTTTTTATCATATGTTCTCTAGTTACACTATATATTTCACGTATTCGCTTGACTTTTTTAATATTCTGGTCTATGATTTAATTCATCTCATTCAAATTTAATATTACACTAAGAAACTTATCGAAGCGAGAATTAATTTAGAAGAATAGGGTAATCTCTACATCATCTAAATGATCCTTGATCTCCTCTAAATACTGATTAATTTTATCCTTGCCCAATGAGAATAGTTGATAGTTGAATCGGAACGGCTAATCAAAAAAATATGCAGGCACTGTATTGTAACAACCTAAAACCATTTCATCTAAATCATCAGGAATATCTGGGGTTTGCACTTGTTTTTGAAATTTTCTATACTCGATATAAACATCCCTTATAGATTGCAAGTAGCCAACAAAATCTTTGAATCCCAATTCTTTAATTTACTACAAGTCTGATGATCTCGAAGCTGTGTTCACTATTGCTTAAGCTTCCTTCAATGATATTTGATGCTAGGGTTCTTGGGTTTTTCTGAGTACTCTCTTGAGCAATTGATCGAAGTAGCCTTCTTCTATTACAGAAAAGACCAGTTGTTATTCTTACTTGTTTTCCTCACTAATTATTCCATGAAGAATACCTCATTTCGATTGCTTAAATTAATCAATTTATATATTATAATATATCACTTAATTCAGATTATTTTAGTATTTCCTATAATTAAGGATCATTTCGATATTTCTTCACAGCCTTAAGCAATTTGAGTCTAAATAATAATCAAATTTACTTATTCGAATTATCGATATGATAAGATTTGGCATTGATAATATCTGTGTTTTCAGAATGTTCCAATAACTATCTTTGCAATTATATATTCGACTCATTCTTGAAACTAAAAAAACAACTTGAATCCTTGACATCATCAAGTAAATTAAAGGGAGACTACTAGAGTTATTTAACTAATTGTTAATGTTCAATTTTTGAGGCAAATTTTATATTTAATTTTTGTTAAGGTTTTTTCATTTGATTGAAATAATTAGCAAGATTGTCACAATAAGGAGGATCTAAAGAGTAGAGATCATTCTCACTCCACTTGCTAACCATCTAATTGATAATCTTATTTTTCAACTTAATGTTATCATCTATACATTTATAAGTTTTGGCGAACGTAATATACACAATACTTAGTGTTCTACTCCAACTGCTTAATACTCTAACTGCTGGGTAATTGGTCATATATTCAACTGGTTTCTATTGGTATTATAGGCAGGAATTAGTCCCCCACCAATAAACCTTTTTTGTGTCCAATATTACAATCGACTGTTTATGACCAGCCATCACCTAAAGAACCTTTGATTCGAATGGTAACATCTTTGGAAAGGCTTCATCCTTAAGGTTCCCATGTCCTAATTGTCCCATTTGACCCCAACCCCAAGTGTAAACCTTCCCTAAAGTGGACTTGGCTATTGTATGCTTCATTCCACAATGTACTTCAGCGATTTTATCAGACAATTCAATTAAAGTTAATTCATTCTTCGAATGACCTCTATTTATTCCTAGTTCCCCAACTGTATTTTCACCCATAGAGAACATCATTCCATTAGTGGATAATACAATAAAGAATTGCAAACCATGTGATATTTGATGGACTTAAATCTTTTATTATATTTAACTCATTCTGATGAATGTAGTCCATGATTTTAATTCAGCTGGCTTTTTTTATTTCTTTTTCCATATATAAATTAAATTGTTCTCATCAACAGCCACATTATCATCATTGTAAACTGAAAACAACTTAATATTCTTTAAAATACACTGTTTTTCATCAGTTGAATATAAAATATTGTCTTAACTTAAAATCAACCCATGATTGGCTCCAGATTTAATTGACTTGACTTTGAATTAAAATTGTATTTAATTAATTTTATTTGCATTTTATTTAAGCAATCCCTGCTATAATTAATCATTCAATCCCCAAGAATAGACTTTATTTTGCAATGTTCCTACATATGCATGGCATTCTCCTATCGAATATGTAGAAATGTAATTCTACTTTTCGTAACATTCTTTAAAGCATCTTTTATATAAGGAAGTCCATAAAGTATCATATATTTCACTCACATCTGTCAATATTTCTAAATCTATTACTTAACTAAATAAATCAATCTTTTTTCCAGGAGTATTTTCCTATTCAGTTTCCAAAACAGATTCAATATAGCTATCATGCAAATTCATGAATTCTTATTCTCTTATCCTGTTCAATTCATTTTCCAAAGGTTTCAAAATCATGTCCTCATACTTCTTTTATTATCTGTATTAATTAAAATACTTTCTCACTCCTCTTTAAATTACTATGGCAGCATATCTGATTCTCTGAAATAGATCAGATAACCATTTGCTTCTAATCCATCCCTAAATGTAAGCAGTGGCTGTTTTTAATGATTTGAAATATCTTCTTTATTAGTTTCTTCTGACATATTTTTAGATTATAATAGCAGCTTAATTGGCTGTAACTAAAAACCCTGCCAATTTAATTGATTAGATATTATCTTCATTATTTTTGCGTGTTATGTAACCCTTCCATGTTTTCTGAATTTTTGTTGCAGCTCTATAAACAATAACTTTCCATGCTTAATCTGTAACTTTAATCAATAATTTTTTAATGTCATTTTCAACTTATTAGTCTTATTACTATTGCTTTTATCTTACAAATCTCTATATTTTTATTACACACTGTTCTTCAACAATCATTTATTTAATTGCACATATTCTCTTAAAATAGGTTTGTACTACTTTTGATGCTTATAAATATCTTTTATAACTTATCCTTTTTAAATACTCTTTTATTTTGAATTAGATAAAAACAATAGACTGCATGAATCTAATATATCTTTACCTTGATAAATATCCTCTAATATGAGATTAAATATAAATAACTCTACATTAAAATTCTCTAAAGATCATTTTGTTTTTGTAACAAATCCAAGCATTCTATAATTTGGAAGCAGCCTTTTATTTTATACTTTACTGTTTATTAATCTCTTATTAAATAATCCTATAAGATTGATATCTAAAGAAAACCATTCGACTACCAAATAAAATCTAATCATCAGTAAATGCAAAGTTTCTCTTAATGTAGTTAATTACAGCTGTTTTCTAATCTACTTTTTTCTATTAGTTCACTCCAAAATACTCTGCGTAACATTGCTAATAAGTTCTTCTGAAAGCATAGCCCTCCTTCCTCATTTACAAGCATTCCACTATACAAGAATACTTAATCTAATTTAGCACCAATTATTGATTAAATTAGTCTTGTATTAATGAATCATTTGGTTTTATGCATTTTATGAAATAGTTATTGCAATCTTTTAGAGATCCAATAATATTTTATAATTCTGCCCTTGCCACTGTTCCTACATACTTTTACGTAATGATTTGCTAATATATTGTCGATATATATTAAATCTTTGATTTTTATAGCAGAATTTAAAACTATTTATTCACCTCATCTTTATTTTTAATTCTAAATCCAATGACATTATATTCCACTTCTCTGATAAAATGACGAATCCTAAATATCGGTTAAGATGAAGATTTTGAATATGTGATAATCTGATTGTGCACATAAGCATTCTTAACTTTAGTTAAAAATGTTTCATCAGTTCCTGCCACTGCGCAACTATCATCTAAGATATTCAAAATTCCCAAAGGAGCTCTTTCTAAACTCTCTAAAATATGGATATTATTTATATGATTTGTTGGTCCTTGATTGTTAGTCAAACCTTCCTATTGGAAGACTTTGTTATCTCCTTGAAATGTATCAAACAAATAAAATTGGTGTATCTTTTCTTAAGAATAATTGATTATCAGCTATTCAAAACTATTAAAACTATTTTATTCGAATCCAAAATAATCAAGGATGCTGATATGATACTTATTTGTTTATGTGGCCATTTAAATATTAATGGAATCAATCAAGAATTCGAATAATCTTTCATATAGTTGTTTAATGACATTTTATTGTTAATTTATACATTCTATTCTACTTAAAGGAGTATCGATGACTTCATTTTTAGACATTTATCTCTATTTGTAACATAAGCATCTAACTAATTCTTTATCTGAAATTCCTAATAAATGACTTATCTGCAGAATCGATTTCTAATCTTGAATAGTGCAATTATTATCATGATCTTCAAACTAAATGTTACCTAATTTAATTATAGAAGCCAATATTCCTAAAACTACATCTATATTGATATTGAATAGCTTGAGAGCATCAAGAGTATCTTGGAATTGTTAGGCCTCTTTTTAAGACAATTACTAAGGTTATTTAGAATTCAACGGATTTGGTATCAAGGTTTATTGTTGATTTGTATTGATATTAAATATTGACAATTATCCATAATTCAAGAATTAATAAAAGATGTTGAAATTACTTTCTCCATGTGGTACATTGTAGATGCGTGATTTTTCAAGGGAAACAGCAGTTATATGAACACCACATAACTTTTATTCTTTATCAAAAAGCATTTTAGTAAATCTTCCATAACGTGAGGAATTGAAATTTCTCTGGGTTTTGGCATTTCCAAAGGCTTCTATAATTTAATTGCAGGCCAATAATTTAGTGTGGAGATTTCCAAATTTAGATAGTTACAATTAAATTTGTTTACTAATTTCAGATTTACCTGATCCTGATTCCCCAGTAATAATAATTGATTATGGTAGGTCAATCATTTGATGGAAAACATTTAGTGTAGCTTGTTAAAGTAGTTAAGATTTAAAGTTTTCCTTCTGAATTGGATTGATACTGAGAAAAGATGATCCACAAAAAATTTGAAATTTTTTTTGTTAAAACCTTATGTGTAATGCATTAAGAACTTCAGCCTCATTTAAAATTGATAGATCAATTAAATCTTCAAGTTCTTGTAAATTATCCAAACTTCTTTGATATACATTTTTGGAATCTGCTATATTACCTTCTGCAGTTTTAATCAAAATAGGGGACGCTTAAAGAACAACTCCAGGAATTAATTTTTAGTCATTGAATATCCAACAAGGAGTATCTAGCTTAAATTTTATATTAGATTACTAATCTAGGCCCATTTAATTGGTTAGAGCATTTAATTGTTATATAATTTAAATATAATAGTTAAATATAATTAAAATTGGTGTCCAAATAAAGATAAAATTGTTGTAGAACATAGATGAAATTCAAATATTGGAGTAGAATATGAAATTTGAAGAATGTATTATAAAAATTATGTATTATTAATACTCAATGGCAATCTTCTTTCATCAATCAGTATCTCCAATTTTAAGGTACTAATATCATTTAATAGTATTTGAATGTCAAATACTTATTGAAGATACCATCAAGGTTATGAATATCTCTCTCAGCTTCAGGTATATCTTGGAGCTTGAGCAGTTGTAGATGGCGAACGACTTTATCTGATTTAGTCATCTTGGAGGCGTTCTTAAAATGAAATATACATTAACCTCTATCGTTTGTAAACCACCCTTTGATTTTTTTGAAGGTGCTTGCTATGCAATTGATTAATACTCAACACATTAAAATTATAAATAATGAAATTTACAAGTACTGACAACATCGAAGTGGATAGACAAGACTAATAGAAAATCAACTCCTTTAGCAGATTAAATTTGCAATATCATGAACTTATTCGATTGAATTAAGCGTATAGAATGATAAAAATAGGGCAGTCGAAAAGATGAATTAACTCGTTTGTCAGATGGTAAAGATGAAATGGAATTAATGGAGGATGATGAGAAAATTCCATACAGATTTGGTGATTCTTTCATTAGAGTGAATGTTGAAAAAGTAAGGAACTTCACTTTATAAATATAGGCAAGATCATTGATTGATGAATAAGTAACAAATATCAAGAAATAATTTGAAGAGGATACTAAGAAAATTGAGGAGACACTTAAATAGATGAATAATCTGAAAGCTAAGTTATATGCCAAATTCGGTAGTCAAATTAATTTGGATGATGAATGAGCATCTAATAAAATATATAAATTTAAATTATTCAAATATAAAATAATACTCCTTTTTTAACTAATTCCTCGACAGGAATGAAGGGATCCTTATCATTTCTTTAGTATCTGGAACCAATAAATTCACTTAAACAATGTGCATACCGAACAGGAGCTGGTATCTTTATTGGACCAGCAAAGTTATAATACAGCCAACATAATTTATATGTAAGAACTTTGATATCATCTTCGATATTAGGTAAATCTGAATGCAATATCTTGTAAAGAGTAGGCTGTGAAGTACCTTATCTGGTAATTTAGGAGATCAAATAAAAATTCGGTTATTACCCTTCGCAAATCTCCTTGCTGTCTACAATAGTTCCAGAAGCAGGATTATCAGGTCTATGTCCAGCCTGATAGAACTTTCCGGCTACTCTTTTATTGCAGACAACAAGTATTAATTTACTTTAAGGATTTATCAATTTGATTGCCTAATCATATTGAGGAAATTCATCTCCAAGAACTACAGGGATTTGTCCATCTGACACACCATCCCTGTAAATTATTACTATTTGTGGAAAAACAGTATTTTTTTCTTTGTAAACTTCCATGGCAGAGATTAAACACTTCTTTAAATTGTCTCCTTTGTAATCAGCCCCTTTTAATATTTGACTATGATATTTGGTCATATTCTTATCAACTGTGGAACAAAAGGCCAAATGTTTAATTTGATGTAATCTATCGTAACATTCAGCTGCACATATCATTGTATGCTATTACTAAAAGAGTCTAGGTAATTTATCAATTGCCCATGGAACTCCTCCCAATTTGGCACAAATTTAAACCATTATTTTATTAACTATAGAGCGAGTATTTTTAGTTAAAGTGTCTTCTAAGACAACCTAACTTGGACAAGCTATTTTTTATAAGGATATAAACTTAGCACATCTATATAGACGACTATTTCTCTTCTATCCAGGTAATAAAAAGATTATGAATTCTATGTTCTGCTATTTTTATTCACATTCCTACTTTAAATCATCACATAATTGTATTAATGCTTTTTCTCTCTCTTCCTAGAGTTATTTGATCACTGGCTAAGAGTAAAATCCATAAAATTAATATTCAGATATAGCTTATTTGATATTTTCTAACAGCAGTTTTTTGGCTTCCTGTCCTCTTTCTTTATAATAATGGATAAGCACCCATACTAACTTTTTATCTGGCATTTGATACATCTTCTTCTGAGTCTGCTGATCTAAGTTCAGATTTTATGAGGACAAATCAATATCATCATTACCCATCATTAATGTTCCTGGAAGTACAGTTTTCGCTTCAACATTCATAGATACATTATTCAATTTCAAACCCCACGTATCTAATAGGTTGGCATTTGTCCCTTTCTTGACAGTCGAATTTATTTATTTAGCGAATTTCTCTGATAAATCAATTCTGTCATATGCATTTGGTTTTGTTATTTTGGCAACATCCCTCATCACTGAAAAATTCTATATTACATAATAACTTATACATTCTTTACAGTGTCATTCAAACCAGTCAATTAACACAATTCTGGAATCAGATAGATAACTTTCTCTTCTTATTTACCTTTGAGTTTTAACATAGTTTTAATTAATGGCTGTTTATCTGTTAATTTAATATTGTATCTTTGTTTATAGTACTCTTTGAAGGTCGTTTCTTATCCATTCTCTGTGATAAATAAATCTTTAGGAGACATTCCAGTTTCAATCAGATCAACCTTATAAAATTTCTAATTGTATTTGGTCATCACTATCATTCCTTCGTAACGATCCACTTCTTTGGTAATTAATAGATCATCAAGCAATGTATTTTATCTCAATATTTTATACGCACAATCAATTACGACTCCGAATTGCTTTTGCACTATTTGTACTCCTTCCCAAATCTCAAATTTATGTTCATGAAAAGAGTGAGACTTTTTTGGCCAAAATAATTTGTCTTTGCCAATCTATACCATCCCTTATTGTGTGCTAATAATTTGCTTTACTATTTTTGCTAATATTTATTGAAGTTTAGTTCCATTATCAATAGATTCAACATATTTTAATGTGGCAACATTCTAAACTTCATTGCCTTCATTCAACCCTCCTAATACTTATGTTGCAATTTTGACAGGAGAGTAAATATTGAAATTTATGCAATAAAATGTTATTAAACTTTCTGTTAACTTTTGTCTATAGATTGTGATTGCATTTTGGGCATTAATGTCAGAATAATTAGTTAATTCAATTTTATATCTATGGATTTAGCGATTAGGTAATAATTGAAACTGATGAAAATTAGATTTCACTTTCACAGTCTTAAATTATTTATCCTGCTAATGCATCTATAAAATAAAATTATTTATTGTTATTTGAGTTTTCATCTTAATATATTTGATAAAATGAAAAAATGTCTATATAATTATTTCTTACAATCTATAGAATTTTAGAATAAAAATACGAGTTTTTGAATATAATATTAATTTAAAAAGTAGAACAAAAAATAAATTTAATTCACCCACTCACAAGACTTAATAGATACTCATCAAAAGTTTTTGTATTGTTTATTGCTTTGTCAATCATATCCTTCAATTGCTATGATTTTTGTTGCGTAGATTGTTGTTTCATACTGAAACTTCTGCATTTCGGCAAAGCTGTGGCCTGCTCGTTAGAAGAGTCCATTGATTAGAAAAAGGTACTGTTCCCTTATTGTTTTCGATATGAATACTCCCATTCTCTGTTCACAACCTTATAACAATAATTAAAATTACCTATTTACGCTTGGTTTGAGTGGGAGATGTTATTTCCTGAAGCACATCCATCAATTGATTCTTGGAGATTCTTGAGATTTTGTTGTTGCTTCTCATTTTGGAATTTAGATGAAAAGAATTAGTTTTTTTGAGTACTACATCAATAATTGGTTGTTGTATGTTCTCTTTGGCTTGATCACAACTTTAATAAAATGTGCTGAGATTGCTGATTTCTGATTGCTGAGACTGCATCTTTGCGTCTGTTTAACTCAAAGTCAAGGATGTGTCAACACTCCCTCTTGTCTGTAATAAATGCTAAACTTTAACAAACATTGTGCGAGGCTAGTATCTGATGACTGGAGGTTCAATTTTTTTTAAACAAATGTACTTTGGAGTGCGGAATTCGATCATTCCGTTATTATTATATTTTAATATGAAAACTTTGTTTACAGAAATGGATTCTAAATCAGACTAGTAACTAGTGAAGGAAATCAATTCTCTTACTCTGCGTCTCAACTTCGAATCCCCTCGCACTCAACAAGCCATGAAAGAACTCAACCTAACCAAACAACAATGTCAACTCAAGTAAACCAATGTGTAAATTATCATACAAGAAGTCTCTCAGAATTTCTGCAATATACCAATGAAGTCGATGCCATGTATCTGAATCATTTGCAACTTTTGAAAGGTAATTCGATTTTTCCTCTACTCGTATCTTAGATAATCTCTCAAATCTTGCGAATCGAAGAAGGGAAATTGTTGGCCCTTCGATCAAAATAGTATTCACCACTCCCAAACAATCCAAGCAATTCAATTTTCTCAAAAGAATCTTCGATCACGACCTTAAGCAGTTATATCAATCAGAAATGCTTATTAAATAATAATAATAAAGAACCACAGACAAAAGTTTTAAATCAGTCGAGGACAATCTGAAATCCATCTCTAACAAAGCCAAAGCCCATAACACTACTGTTGAACGGAGACTCTCTCTCTTAAAGTAAACCAGAGAAGATGATTTGGATGATAGATTAAATAAGAGTCTCGATTTCGATTCCAAATTTGAACCTATCCAAAAATCCATACAAGAATCTAAAACTAAATTCAAAGTCATGATGTCATCAAAAACACAATAAATATTGGATTATCATCTAGAAAAAAAGAAGAACATTAGTGATCAAGAGGAATTGCGGAGAACTAACTTATAATTCAATACAATGGAAAAGTCGTAAAGAAGTACACACTTTAAATAAGGCATTTCTAGTCAAGGTCGCAAAGAATTAGTATAAAAATAAGAGGAAGAACAATAGCAAAATGTAATCAACAAAATCGTTAAATCAAACCAAAGGACTTCCAGTTAGACCTAGTAGAATTAATCGAATATGCAAAATGTTATCTAGAAAATGAAAGAAGAATAAGATAAAAAGATAACCAAGGTGCAATAAAATCTTACTTCAAAATCTCTATTCTAATCAGAACGCGAAAATGCAATGACCTAGGATATTAAAGAAAAACTAACATCAAGCAATTCAAAAGCAAAACAACGCTTATTGGATATCCAATTGAAGCTAAAAAGTTTAAGTTAATAAAAATAAGAAAAATAATAAGAATTACTTAATAATTATACTAGTAAAATGGAGAAGAGAAATGAAACCATTATTGAAAAGCATCTCAAATTAAGGCAGAAACTAAAAAAGAACCAAAAAAGCAATTCTAATATGGTTTAATAAATGCATTAATTAATTATTGAAAAGGACTAGCTTAATCAAAATATCACCAAAGCTTAAAGATTAATAGTTACGAAGCCAACTAACAATATTGAAGAATTACTCAACCACGTTCTTTTTAATTGAATTTTTAATTATATTTTATGTTTGTATCTCATAACAAAATCACAGAGCAACTTATTAGAAGTTAAGGGGAAGAACCTACTAAAACATCAAAATTATCTTTGCGTTCTATGAAACTGAGTGTAATAACAATATTTTATATAGAAAATAGAAAATTTAGATTAATTATTGCTCTTATAGGAATTGAACCTTAGTCATAATAATATAACAAAAATAGAGAATTTGAGATTGCCAGCACTTAAAGAACTCAATCTCTCCGATAATTTTATCAAATCCATGCAAGGATTAGAGTTTTTGCCATCTTTGATTAATTTGAATTTAAATGGCAATCAAATCAGTGAGATTAGCTTAACAAATCATACTTTAGAAACTCTAAAGTTATCAAGAAATTAAATCAAAGACCCTCTATAATTATTAAACCTTAAACCCCTTTTAAATTTGAAAATACTTTCTATCAGTGATAATCCTTTTTGTAGAACATTCAGTTACATAGAATATCTCTGTTTTTTAACTCCTACCCTTTAAGTCTTAGACAATAAAGTCATTTCTAATTAACATGAAATTGCTAGGTAATTGTATGGAGAACCAATTCCAAGTGATCATTAACAAATACTCCAAAATATTAGACTGGTTCAACTGAAAAAACAAGAAATTGATGCTGAAATAGCCTAAATAGAGAATAAAATGTAAAGAGCTTCTAGTTTACTTCAAACCTATTAAAATGATTCTGATAGCGAGGATGAATCGGACAGATAGGTTACTAACAAAGCATTTCTTTCTCTTAAATCTTAGTTAGAAGAGCACTACTAGATTCGTTAAGAAACAGATGAGGCTTTGAAGGAATTAAAACAATAACTTGAATCGTTTAAGTAACAACCAAGGGAAAAATTACCAACTGAATAATTAAATAGAATTAACTCTCTTTTTGTTAGACTTCAAGCAGTGCTTTAAACAGATTTAACTTAATGTTAAAGATCTCTATTTGAAATGGCTTTGTAGGGAAGCATAGAGTAGGTTTTGCAAAGCATAGTGGATTTACTAGAAACAGTTTTAGACAGAATACCATTGTTACCCTAAGAAAGTGTGCTATAGGAAGTGGCTGCTTAGATTCATGATCAAATTTAAGAATTATATTCTAAAGTTTCTACGAATTCCCTAAATTCAATTGGAATTTAAGATAAACCTATAGAATCATCAATTGTTCTTTTAAAGAAATTATTTAGGAGAGCAGAAAAGAAATATAAGAAAATTGAAGAGTTCAATGTAATAAAGGCTTAATTTATCAAAGATTTTGAATTGGAAACGCAATAATTAGCTGAGAAGTGGAAAGATTATGAAAATAAAAAAGCATAATTGCTTCAAGAAAAAGAAACAATAAGTAAAGAATTGGAGGAGTAATTTGAGTAGATTATGCAATAGAAAGAAGAACTTAAAATGTAACATTAATAAGTTGAAGTTCAATTCGCTAAGTCAAATGAGGATTTTAAAATATTCAGAGCAAAATAAAATGAGGCTAGAAAGTGTTTAACTGATGAGATCACCAAACTTGGTAGATAATAGGAGTAATTGGTAATAATTTGAATTAAACTTCTAGTGTGAAGAAGTCTAAGAACTTTAGAGTGAAATGGAAAGACTCAAAGATACAAATGCGGAGAGAGAAGAATCCATAAGATTATTAAATGAAGAGATTGAAATGCTGTAATAGAGAATATAGGATCAATATTAAGTTAGTTTTTAGATTAGAGAAGATCAACAAAGGGCTTTGAATAATATAGAATATTTGAATTCATAAAAAGAATTATTAAGTAAGGATATAGAGGAATTGCAATTTGAACACACTAAAAAAGAGTAAGACACCATGGATCTATAAATCAAATATCAAAATGAACATAACAAAATGAAATAATTACTTGAAGAATTAGATACTTGTCATACAAAACTAAAAAGTACAGAGCAGTTATGCAGAGAGGCTGATAAAGTATTAAAATAATTAAATGGTGCCATAAGTGATAAAGAGTAAGAAATGTAAAAATATGATAAAATCATGTAGGAATCAAACATTGAAAAAGAGAAAATGAAATAGACTAAGAATGAGAATTTGTAAATCAAAAAGGAATCATAAAAACTCAGGACAGAATTAGATAATTTAGAGTATTAGATCTAAGTCAATCAAGATAATTTATTGAAGAGCAAAAAGAATTTACAATAAGTCACGCAATTAACTATAGAGAAAGAGTAGGAATTGCTATAAATAGAAAAACAGTTAATCAATACAGAAAAATAAATATAGGATTAATTAAAATAAAAGGACTTTTTGGGTAATGATTACGATATATTGCAGAAGGAATTGAAAAAATTAAATATTGATAAAGCTAAATTACAATAATAAGTTGATGATGCCACTATCGAATTGCAAAGCATTAAATAAGAGTATACAATATAATAATCTAATTTGCAATCCTTAAATAAATAAATTGAATAGAAGGTTACAGAACTATCAACTTAAACTCATTACCAGATGCATCAGGGACATGATTAAATCATTAATTTTTAGATTTAATTGTAAAAATTGCAAGAGGGAATAGAAGTTAAAGGATAAGAATTTAAATTATTAGTTGATCAAATTGATTAATTGCAGTAAAAAAGGGATCATTTAATACAAAGTGTTTAACATTTATAATCATCAGTTTTACAAGAAGAACAAAACACAAACTTAAAGCCATATGTAAAATATTATATTAAATTAGATTGTTCATGATGAAGAATCTTTGAATTCACAAAGTTATGATAAATAAAAATCAGATTGGTTAAAACCTTCAAAAAATTCAGCAATTAAAAGTTAAACCAATTTTGCTTTGTTAAGCGATTTAAGTAAGAAATATTAGCCAAGATCTGCTAATTAATCCATGCTAAGGAAGTCTCCTTAAGGCAAAGATTAATCAGTATAATCAGTAATATAAAATTTAGAGGAATTGAACCAAAATTTAGATAGAATGTATATGGAAAGTCTTGAAAGATTTGAATAATGAATATTTATTATTAAATAACACTTATTATTAATTGTTTGATATCATAGTTTAAATTACTATAATAATTGTACTTATTGTATCTTCCAATTATCAAATATTTGGAATCATGAAGTGAATCAATAGTTAAAATAAAAATAAAAATTGTAACTTATAATTAAAAACATAAAAATCTTATGTTCATACTGTGATGATAATATATTTCCAAAGCTTTATTGCATCGATCATCCACATTAATGAAGCATCATACTGTCTTATAGCTTTTTCGATAAGATGGACAAACCTCTCAAATATATGTTCACTTATCTTGAGTCTTGAGTGGATTGCTTGAATGTCAGATCTCTTAAAATATTTTCTACCTGATAATAAGTACTCAAATTTCTTTAAAACAACTTTATTCACATTTGCATCATTACTATCAAAGATGTTCTTAATTTCTACATTTGATTTCAACTCATCTGAAACTATAGGGATAAATTCACACAATCTCTCACCTACTATATCACATGGCAATTTTTAATTTGTTATGTAAGGCAGTATCAAATCGAATTCTTCTTCGAAGTCTTAGAATATAACTCTTTATGGATTCAATTTGGATAGTAAGAGCATCATTTTATCTTTGATACTTTAGTATAAATTAATATTAATCGAATGTTTACAATGAAATGATTGCAGATCATCTAAAGTAAAACAGTTATTTTATTTATTAAAAGCATAATGTAAAAAGTACTTAGTATGTTCTACAAACGAATCAAATCCAACTTTATGAATAAAGTTTTTACAGATAAATTAATCTTGTTAACATAATTTGAGAAATTCATTAGTAAAATTATCAAACCCTTATTGTTTGTATACTAAATCTTTAATACTATCTTAATTAATGACAGCTGCTTTATAAGCATCAGTCTACTCTAAAACATACCAAATAACTTCCTTTTGAGTATGTTTTGATAATGAACCTGATAAGTAATATTTAAAGATCGAGTATTACACTGAAGTAATTTCAAAACTCTTATGAAAATCTCTCATAGAGTCCATTACATAATTTGTAGATTCGGCAGATCCCAAAATAAAACCAAATATCCTACTGAATTTCAATGCTTATTCTTCTTATTTTGTTCCTTTGAATAATGGGCTCAGCGAAAAGTCTTCAAAAATCTGACTATACATATTTTTGGCAATAGATCTGACATTGTCTTTCACATGTTATACAGAACGAGACTATTGGATATTACATTAAAATTACCTCAGAGACAATGGCTCCTCTGTAGAATTCAACTGCTTAGGCACACTTAAAGACTGTATCTATTTTAACCTTCAATTGAATTAAGTATTTCAGATAGAGATATTTGAATCGATTGAACATTTGATCGGTTATATTTAGAGTAGAATGCAATTGTTTCAAGGTTTCAAAATTATAAGCCAGTTTATTACCATTGCTTAAATCTATTAGTTATTTAACAACTCCTTTCATTTCGCTAACATCTCTCAGAATTGGTCCGATCAGATCATCGTCATTTAGGATGGTGCCTAATTCTTTGGTGTAATCATCCAATCCTTCCATTTTTTCAAATTCACTATGACGTGTTATACCATTTTTTGTCCTATATAAAATTAAATTAATACTTTTTATCTGTGAATTATGATATGATGTCTTTGAGGGATTTGCCAGATTAAAATGGACATTGTTGTTACTATGCCTATTATTATGATTATTAAATTTATTAGGTCTAATGATAATGTGATTTCCTTAACACAACATGATTTGTAATGACATTTGTATTATCATCTCTCTGAATTTTTACACTGCCAGTAGTTGATTTGTTATGATTCTTAACGGTAAATAATCTTTGAAAATTTCTACTCGAACCAAGATCAAATTAAGTGGTCTCTTCAATTTATATTGTTTAATTTTTTTTCTACTTTTACTGCTAAGGTGTAAGTGATTTCAGTGCTGAATTTACTCTATCTGTGTCTATGCATTTAGCAGATCCTCCTTTCCTGACTTACCAAGAATTATTCGACTAAGGAGAATCTAAAGAAGGTAATTTTTAGAATTAATATTCTTTTCTGAATGTTTGAATTTCTTTGGTCGATTTGCATAAATAGGGTTGGCTAAAAGCATGTTATTACATTTCGCCAGAATCTCTACGAATCATAAGAATTCGATAATTAATATTTATTATATAATTTGTTATGTGATGGTAATAACACCTGATCAATAATTTTTTCCCTGAACATATCCTTCTTTTATTATTCTGTTCTACATCAAACCTCCAAACAATAATATTTCATCATATCCAACAGATCAGAGTAGTTATTGATCACCCTTTATTTATGTGTTTATAATTCTGTTATTAATTTGGCTTACTAAATTTAATTTGTGTTCAGGAACTAATTTAAAATTTTGAAAATTTATAAAATGATAATAATTCTCTAGATCTTGCTATATTCATAGAATCCATCCTTGTGATTCCATTCTTTGCTTTTTGAATGAATGTGATATCTGCACTCCAAAATTTGATAATATTTATTATTTGAATGATTTATATTCAAAATAGTATTAATTTTGTATCAAAAGACCGTGTCATCATTTAGACAGCAACAGAATGTCCTTAGCAAGATTAATATAGTAAAATCTTCATATTTCCAAAAATAATAATTAATTATCATTTGTTCCATTACTAAAATCAATTACCGATGAATTCCATTTCAATCCAATTTTTTTTCTTTAAAAACCCTAATTACAATATTAGTTATCTTTAATTAAAGTTGATATAATCTCTACCACCTCAATTTGACAACAATTAATTACTTCTACTCATTTTTAATCCTTTTGCAATATGATAATATTACTATGGAGTTATTTATTAGGATGAAAACTTCAATAAAATTGAAAATATATTATCAAATCCTATAAAAAGACTATAATTAATGATTCAATTAGTTTATACCACATTTACAGTTACTTTATATTAATGTATCAATGCTTGATATCCATATTTTTCAAAATTAAAGAGAAATCATTAAATATTATGTAGATGTGGATTACATTATTTGATAACAAAATCTACTAATTTATCAAATTTTATCATTAGCATAATATTGGATTGCAAAAACATTTATTCTCGTAGAACAATCTCTAGTAATATTCCAAGTAATCAAAGAAAATATTCAAAAATCTGTTCTATTAGCCTATTTCAAATTGAGTCTTTTTTCTTTCACATAATTGACCCATTAATTAAATTCTACATATATTATACTGAGCCATGCTTAGGTGATATAAGTGATTGACACAGTAATTTCACTTTATTTTTTGGTGTAAATAGATCCATATATCGGTTAATTTGATTCATTATCATCATTCAATTATCTCTTTTATAAAGTAATTGATTTCTTTATAGGGAGACATATTTAGCTTTAAATTCAATTCGCATTTCAATATTTTTGTGCAAGACATGATTTTATTTGACTCTTAAATATTTATTTTATTTATGTTATATTAATTATTAATAAAAATATTTAATAAATTATTAATATGAGTAATGCTAAGTAATATTATTTTTCAATTCGATTAGATCTGATGGGGAGAATCCAAAATATATGATGGGTGATGAACCTGTGAGATTTTAAAATTATGTTGGAGGATAGGATGAACAATAAGGTATTTTCATATTCAAATCTTAGTCCCATAATAGGATCAAAATTTAGAATACTACAACGAGTACCTGAGATTATATATTGCAAATGTAGTCCTAACAAATCAAGTAAAATTTGAACTTATTTTTAGTTAAAAGAACTTTTGAATGAGAAGAATGAACTAGTCAATAAATTGAACAAATTAGAAGTAATTTTTAATACTACCTTAATTCTAGCGTCGCAATCAGGAGTTAAATTCAAATGTGGAAGAAACAGGAGAGGAGAGAAAGAAAAGATTGAGGAGACCAGCACAAGAAATAGAAAGACATTTTACTTGTCCAGTTGAAAATTGCCAAAAAAAATACGGGTATTTTAGATAAAATTTATCATTTACATAGAGCTGAAGGTTCTCTTAATTAACACATCAAACTCAAGCATCCAGAATTAGTAAAAGATAGAGCATTTTATAAATCAAATGAGTAATCGTAATAACAAGGAGAGCCAGAATCGTTATCAGACCCAAAACAGGAGTAAAATTAATGACAAATAATTTAATAATTATTAGTTATTTTATCTTTTCAATGAGAAATCTTTTTCTAATCCTATTTGAAAAACTCCATTTTCAAACATTCAAATCATAAACCTAAAATTATGTAATTTGGGTTAATCAAAAAATGACACAGATATATGTTGTGAACGAATAATCCATATAAATTAAATTGAAATTTAATTACGATAATAAATGAATATTGTACAAAGTTCCTTCATTCATCTATTAAAACTAGGTAATATCCCAAACCACGTAGGTGTGATTATGGATGGTAATCGGTATTTTATAGGTTAGATGTAGACGATATGCTAAACAAAGGAGAATGGAGCCAACTGAGGGACATATCTAAGGATATCAATCTTTCTTGAATTTACTATAATGGAGTTAAAAATTGGGAATTAAAGAAATAAGTGTATTTGCTTTCAGCATTGAGAATTATAATAGATAAATGGATGAAGTACAATTTCTCATGGAATTAATGAAATAAAAAATGCACCATCTGCAACATGATCTTAATTTTATAGACAAAAACCAAGTTCGAATCAAATGTTGTGGAGATCTTGATATCTTACAAGATCAAGAACTGAAATCCAAATTATTGGAGCTTGAGAACTATAGTTCTAAATATTCTTAATACAAGTAAGAGTGAACATATATATTTTCTAAGACTCAACATTTGTTTCTCTTATAATTTCACGAATGAATTAGAAAAAGCTATTCAATCAATGCCAAAAGGATTAACAAAACAAGAGTTCTTTTAGTAATTCAGCTCACATTTAATGGTAACCAACTCCCCTGACATTCTCTTGAGAACCTCTGGTGAAACTAGATTAAGCAATTTCTTACTATATTAAATACGAGAGAATACAGTAATTCATTTTATAGATAAAAAATGGCCAGAGTTATCATTTCTAGATTTTTGTAATATGATTTTATTCTATAGAAAAAATAAAATTTGATATATTTTAAACTTTAATCATTTTTTGTAACAATATTGATCAATTTCTATAATAGTTGTATTTGAAATAATAATTAATGTTAAATTTGGTAGATATAAGGTATGGTAAATTAAGATTTCTGTTGATGGTTTTGGATTTTAAATATATGTTTGCTATGTAAAATACTTTGGTGAAATTTTCGATTAATTAAGTCTTAATTGAAAAGGTTTAGGGATTGCCTTAGGATTACTTATTAAAAGTGTTCATTCTCAAAGATTTTCCAAATGAAATAAATATTAGTTTTGTATTCAAATTTTTCTTTAGATAACACATTATACTTTTAAATATTGGATAAGGTTAAATGTTTCATAAGCTTCTCAGTAAGAATTGGAATAAATTGTGCAACCAAAAATCTTCATTATTATGCAATAAACATTTAATGAAGATAATGAAATATGTTACTCTTATCAAGATTCTTGGTTGACAAAGGATAATTTGAAGAAATTTTATTAACACAATTAAATAGAAAAATATTACAACTTAGGAAGAGCCATAAAATGAATTTTTTCTAAACAAATTCAGAAAAATTAGAAAAAAAAATAATCAAATTAGGCAAAGCAAACTTATTAAATAAAAACAAAATAAAGTTTGGATAAAAGATAAAGAAGGTTGAGAAGATTTAAGAAAAACATAAATAGTATCAAGGTTTAATTATCTACTACTGTAAATTAAGGTATAATTTGATGGTAGGAAATGATCATTAAAAATAATAAACCCAATTTACATTATGTGTATTCAAGTAAAATAAATTATAAAATATTTCTATTATCAATTTTGTTGAGTATAAGTAAGAGATTTAAAAAATGAGCTGTAAAATAATTTCAAAAGATTTTCTATATTGATCCCAAATTTATTTATTTAATTTGATTAAGTATCCCATTAATAATTAACAAGTTTGGGTTGCTAATTAATATCAGCCATCAAAATCGAAAACTCAGATATACATTTATCGAACGTGGTTCAGTTAAATTTTTTTTAAATTCATTTTATCAACTAATTTAGCGAATTATCTGTAAAAAAAAGGAAAGTTATTTATTTTTTTAGTCTTATAAACATATCCCAACTTAAAATTATAAACAACGAAACAACACCAATTTTTGCATGGATATAACAGGAAAAGAATTACAAATTTTAGTTATTTTAATGATTAATAGATTAGATGAAAAAAAAGGATTTGAAATGCTACGTCAACAATACAAAGGAGGCTTTCAAAAATTGAAATTAAAGAATAGAATTAAAAATTAAGAGATATTCTGACATTATTCAAGATAACAGATTTTCATTCTATTAAATAATATTCTATTAAATTCCTATTTTATTGTGAAATTCATCATCTTTTTTCTTTTTAATAAAAAATAATTTAGAATATATGATGAAAACAATTTCTAAGATTGATTTGAGAGGTTTAATCAGCCGTTAAATTTGAAAAAGCAAGTGGAGTTCAATAATTCCATATTATTGCATATTCATTTTGAATTTTTAAAGACATTAAATTCTCCATACAGTTGATCTTATGTAGCTCTAGTTAAATTATCATAACCACAAAAACGGAGAAGGGGAGTCTAAATAATGATCATTTGATTCTGATTATAAATAAATATTATAATTATTTTGAACATGACAATTCAAATATTCCTTGTATTAATAAAACTTGTTTCAGGAGTTGATAACTTTTACTCATGCGAAGTGAAGACAACTGGACAAATAAATTAGAAAGGAGATTACTCATTTAAAATAAATAGACCAGGGGATTCAATAGTCCATCCCATTGATTTATACAAAACATATTACATTCAAATTGATTTTCCTTGGAACATCAATAGCGATTATACGTGTTATAATGAATAGGCTGTTTTAATAAGTTGTAATTATGCTACAAGCACAAGAGTTATTTTGAATAGCTACTTTGTCAAAGATTACAAATCATCAGATTACGATAATACAGATGGATTTGCATTTTCAATTGAATTAAAATCTGTTTTGAATCCAACTTACAGTGGGAAATATGATAGTCCTATTTAGATATCAATTATGAGTTCTACGAGTACTTTATTAGAATAGTGCCCTAATGGAGGAATTCAACCAACTATAAATCCAGGAGTCGCGACCTGTTCAGGTGATGGATAATAATTTAAAGTAAATAGTTCAAACACAGATATTTCATTATAAATGTTTGTAAAGAACTCTTTAGCTATAGAAGTAAATTATTAAAGTAAAATAGAGTTACCTGATTGTCAAGTATACTCGGTATTGGTAGATTGATAAGATTACTAAAGAAATGATTCCAGGATCAACTACCTGTTTAGTCTACGCAAATTAAATCTTAATTGCAGGTACTACTTGTACAAAGGATTCAGCTAATTTTTAAATAAAGTCAACTTTAGGGACTGGATTTACCGGATCAAATGTATGATATGTATTATATTAGATTACTCTAGTAATTAATGGAGTCAATTCGCCATCATCAACAACGCCTGATGGAAGTTTCATTTTATAAACATATAACTCAAATAATAAACTGATTGATGAATGTTCATTATCAACCATAAGTGGATGGGTTCCAAATGTTGTTGTACTCAGTAGTATGACATGGACGAACATAGTTAATTAAGTAGAAAGATTAAATGTGTAATTTCAACTAAATAGTTAAATACTAACTGGAGACACTATTTAAATAACGATTCCTAAAGAAATAAAAATTAGTTCTACTAATCTAATTTAAATAAGAGATTCAAGAAGCTATTTCTTTACTTCCCCAATCAATCAATTAGGATTTACAATCACAGATTAATTAGTCACGATAACGTCAACCAAGGATTTTTCTACAACTCTTTCTAATATTTTATTAACATTTGTAAATGTTAATGCCCCTCCATCAATTAAACCGTCATCACCAATTGCTATTAGTACTTATAGAGGATCTTACATAATTGATAAAAGCACAGCCAGCTTAACTATAGCTGCATCAAATGGCGCAATTAGTTCAGTTTCAATTGTTGCTTTGAATAAAGTGATCAATTAATTATCTGCCTATGATTTTGTTATAGCATTGGCAAATCCTCTCTTGTAAGATGGATATATAACTATTTTATTTCCTAATTAATTCGATTTAACCTAAATTACAAAGATTCAAAACTATGAAATAAACTCATAAGCTTATGATGCTTAATATAGTGTTTCTAGTTAGAAACTAATAATCTCATCATTATATTCAACTAATATTGGGGCTTCTGCATAAATCAAATTTTAAATATAATAAATTAAAAATTAATTTAGTGCTAACATAAGTAACGCCTTTACAGTGCAATCTTACTATTCAAAGAGTACTGAGGACTTTTTAGTGGATTAGCATACTACATTTTAAATGGTTTCATTTACATCAGGGTCCTTGGATACAAATTCAATATCAATTAAAGTAGATGATTATATCACTGGAACAGTAGATAACTATGAAATAAATCTAATTAATACTAATGTAATTACTGCACTTGGATATATAGTTGTAACGTTTACATCTGATTTTACTATGAGTGGTAATCCTACTAGTTGTACAATAAATGGAATCAGCAGTACATGTACTTCAACTGCCACCAATACTATTAAAATCATAACATCGACAAGCATTGCCAGCAACAATAATATCAAATTAAAAATTACTTCTTACATCTCTAATCCAATCACTTTATAACTCCTTAGTAATGTAGTTACGATAAAAACATATGATGACTAGAATTTATTAATTGATAGCGGATAAGGCGGCAGCATTTAGATGTTACATTTGTCCACTTTTTCATTGACTCTCTCTTCCAGGGTTTCTTAGACGAATGGAGTAAAAAATGCTTATACTTTAAATATCAACTTTTAAGTAACCTAGGTAAATGGAATATATCTCATAATTGAGATTCCAAGTGATTTATCCATTGATCTATAATCGTGTCAATCAATTTCTCCTTTGTAGACAACTCTACCTTGCTCTTTTGCAAATTCAAAATTGTAGATTCAATTGCTATGCAGCTCTTGTTCATCTATTGTAAAAAGTATAGATTATAAGATTGCTGTCAATCAAATAATTAATCCTTCATCTTTCAAACCAGTTACAATATCTGCTGCATATACAATTTAGAATTTATTAAATGATTTAACAAAGCAGAGTCAGTTAAAAGACTCATTGACTATAACCAATACTTAGACCAACACGATCAAAACATTTACTTAGACATATGAGAATGGTTACTTAAATCAGTTGGATAATTACTTATTTACCATTGAAGTTAATAATTAATTGAGTGAGAATTTTAAGATAGCTATAAATGTTCCTACAGACATAAAAGTATTTCAATCAACTGAGACAACTCCCACAAGTTTATCAAACATATAAAACTTACCGAGTGATGTTTCAATTAATATTAATTCTCAGAGTATTATTATATCTGGTTATTCTGGATCAAAAATATCAAGCTTCTCATTTAAAATAACCAATTTGCAAAACCCCAGCACAGCTGCAATCAGTACTTATTTTTCAATTAATACATACAATGTATAAATTAATTAGGATTATTAAATGGATACTGGTTAACTTGGAACTTATAATCATAAATGTAATTTACCCTGTAAAGATTGTGATACATCTATCTTAACTAAATGTAGTAGTTGTTATGATAGCACTAGAAGCAGTTTGGTTTCATCTAAGATTTATTTCATGAGTGATTCAAATAGCTGCGTAACTGATTGTTATAGTGTGGATGGTTACTATGTTACAAGTGGGGAATTTACCTGTAAAAAATGTAATGTAGAGTGCAAGAAATGTAAGGATGTAAATTCGTTTTGTTTGGAATGTAGTGGAACATATAAATTCTTAAACAATAAATGCTTGGATTAATGTCCAAAGACTTACTACAACAATTAATAAGTATGTTAAAATTGCATAAATAATTGTGACACTTGTTCTAATAGTACAACTTGTACAGTGTGCAGCGCTAATTTCTACTTGTATTAGTAAACATGCATTGATACTTGTCCTGCAAACATTACTGTCACCAACACATAATAATAAACATGTGACACTTGCACCAATAATTGTTAAACTTGTCAAAACCAAACATCATTTTGTATTACATGTAAAACCAATTATTATCTGTATAATAATGCTTGTATATCTATATGTAAGGATGGTACCTTTCTAAATGGATCCTAATGCACAGACTGTCTAACCAAATGTAAAACCTGTAGTAACGGAACCACTTGTGATACATGTGCTGACGGTTTACTGTTTTATTAAAATGATTGTTTGGATAAATGTCCAGATTAATACTTTGCTTAGAATGGCAAGTGTCAATAATGCAATTTCTCATGTAATACTTGCGAGTCCAATTAATATCGATGCACCAGCTGTGTAAATAATACATTCCTATATAATTATCAATGTTTGGGACAATGTCCAGACGAATATTATGGTGACATCAATACAAACAAATGTGTGTAATGTAAGGCTCCTTGTAAGACTTGTAAATCAGAGAAATTATGTTTAAGTTGTGTAACATAAATACCTGTTTTATACTATTACAACAATTCATGTAACACATCCTGTCTCTAAGATTATGCTCCTGAGAAAGGTCAATGTGTACAATGCAGGAATCCTTGTAAGTAATGTACAACTACGCCTGACACATGCAGCGAATGCTATCCTAATACCTATTTATTGAGAGATATGTGTGTCACTGATTGTGGTGATGGCTATTACAAAGATAGTTAATAATATCAGTGCTAACTTTGTGAAGATCCTTGTGCTAATTGTTCTAATAAAACCAGTTGTCTGTCTTGCAAAAATGATTTATACCTATTCAAATCTACTTGTGTTTCAAAATGCGAAGATGGGTATTATCAATAGGATAAATAATGCCACTCCTGTTTAAGCATATGTTTGACTTGTGTGGACAACATTAGTTGTGTGAAATGCAAGGATAATTTGATATAGTACAACAACCAATGCTTATCATCATGTCCTACTAATTTATTTGAGGAGAACAAAACGTGTGTGGGATGTAGAGCTCCTTGTTTATTATGTGGTACATCTCCTGACAATTGTTTATCTTGTGTTTCCACCACTTATTTGAATGCTTAATCTCAATGCGTGAAATAATGTGAAGAGGGATATTATGGAGATCAAGTATCCAATAAATGTTTACAATGTGTGACTCCATGTAAAACCTGTACTTCAAGTACATCCTGTTCAAGCTGCGTGGATTAGATTCCCGTCTTATTCTTTTACAACAATTCTTGTAATACAGAGTGTCCAAATAATCAAGTCCCTGAAAATGGAGTATGTATCTCATGTAGACAACCTTGTAGATCTTGTAAGACAACAGCTGACACCTGCTACTCATGTTAAAGTGAAACTTACCTCAGTGGTAATAAATGTCTTGGTACTTGTGACGATGGCTATTATGCAGATGCGACTACAAACGAATGTAAGCTATGTATTTCACCTTGTCTTACATGTTCAAGTCTTACAGCTTGCATTACTTGTCTCTAGAGCCAAGTTAATAAGATTTTCTTTGATGGCAACTGCATATCTTCATGCCCAACTGGCTATTATGAATCCCTTGGTACTTGTATTCTTTGCACTATTGACTCAAGTGATGAAGCTTGCAATTCCACAGTGCAAGTTCTAGAGAGCATATAAACGGACAAATTCATCCCGATGCCTTGCACTATCCTTACCTTGGTGTTCATTACCACTGTGATTGTTGCCAGGATCACTAAACCTGAGACATTTATTCCAGGTGCTGTAACATCTATTGGAGGGTTATTTGAATGGGGAAGTCAGGGCGTATTACTATACCTCAGTTATTCGGAATGGGGACTGTTCAATCTCTAGAACTATATTATTATGGGAGCTTTGGGAATTAATTATTTACTCAATTTTATACATTTGATATCATCTAGATGCACAATCTATAACGATCCCTACTTTCAGTAATGGTTAAATAGTAGAAACGTTAATAAAATAACATACGCATTGATATCCTTCATAGGTCTAATAACTACGTTTAAGATTAACAAGATCTATTTCTCCAGATACTTTGGCTTCTATTTCTTCAAAGCTTGCATTGTGGATGTCCAGAAATTTCTCATTTTCAATATAATTTCCTTGGTGAGCATTTTCTTAATCACTTTGCCTGTGATTGTGGCTTCAGCAATAATCTTAAATAATTACGATGAGAAAGATTAGTTGTATGTGTCAACCATCGATTGCATTATTGTCACTTTCATCATTTTTATTTCAATCATCTGGGAATCTTAGAAGAACGAAGATTACTTTAAAGAAAATGGACTCTAAGCATTAAATTACGTTGTAGGACAATCTTTCATTGCTGGACAATCAGAACAATAGGCAGCAGATTAGTCTGGTGAATAAGGAGAGGTCAATTTTAATGATGAAGTTCAAAATTAATAAATAGATGAGCCCTAAAAGATTAATTCCACTAACAATTAAAAGAAATCATTTTTGATTAAAAATAACTCTGAAGTCATCATACCTGGTAAAAAACATAGTGTTGCTCCTGAGGATGGACCCTTTTTCAGAACTCAAAACAATGACTCACAAACTAGCCAATAAAGAAAGGACTTTGAAGAATTCATTCAAAACAAAAAGGTTACTAAAAATCCAGATGATTAATCACTGAATTTGTCTTCGATTGAAGAATAACTTTAGCATCCTCTGAATGAAACATCTCAGGATAAAGATTTCTTTAATGATTATAAAGTATTATAATTCCAAAATCCAGAAGAATTGCAACCAAAGTTTTTGTAGACTGATTCACAATAGGATTTAGATTTCTCATCAGAGTTAGAATGTAATAATCTTAATTTTAAAAATAATTAATTAAATACTCCTTAGAATAATGCTACTAAAAGCAGTAGATTTAAAAAAAACAAAACAATTGAAATTGTAATTGATAAGATTGATTTTGATAAATCTATTTAAGTTTAAGATGAAGATATACTAAAGTAAAAATTAGAGGAAGAAAAGTTAAGGATTCAAAAAGAAGAAGAATTAAAACTAGAGTAATTAAGACAGGAGCAAAAATAGAAAGAAGAAATGTATCAGGAATAATTATTACAAATATAATTGGAAAAATAAAGAATTGAAGATGAAAAGAAGTAACTAGAAGAAGCTGAAAGAATCAAGGCTGAAGAAATACTAAAGGAAACTTAAAGAAGAGAAAGAGAAATTTTATTAGAAAAGGAAGAAAAAGAAAGAGTATGGGCATCTTAATTGGAAGAATAGCAAAGATAACGAGCACTTTAAGAGCAAAGAGAATTTGAATTAAAGAAGGAATTAGAAATGGAAAAGTAAGAAAAAATTAAGTTTTAACTCCAACTACAAGAGAAATTATTAAGAGAATAAGAATTGGAAAAATTAGAAATTGAGAAAAAAAACAAGGCGGAACTGGAAAGACTCGAACAAATAAAATTAGAAGAGGAATTGAAAATAATCAAGTAAAAAGAATTAGAATTACAAAAACAGCTAGATGAATAAATTAAAAAGGAAAAAGAAGAACGTGACTTAAGAATAAAATAAGAGTAGGAAAAGTAAAGATTACAGGAAGAGCTTTTAATAAAATAACAACAGGAAGAATTAAGACTAAAATAGGAGGAAGAATAAAAAAGAATCTAATTATTGGAGTAAGAAGAATAGTAAAGGCTTAAAATGCTATAAGAAGAAGAGGAATTAAGGCTTAAAATGTTATAAGAAGAAGAGGAATTAAGGCTTAAATAATTAGAAGAGTAGTAATAACAAATGGTAGATAATCAAAATGAGGATTAGTAATCAGTAGACCTTATTCACTTCGAAAATGATGACAATGAGATTTCTCAAAGAAAGGATGGAAATAAAAATAAAAAGCAAATATTTTTATAGTTAGACGATCTAGACCATGAATTTGAACCTAACAGGAACTAAAAACTTAAAAGCGATTCTGTTGAATTTGCAGAAGAAAAAATAGTTGATTAAATTGACTATTAAAATACTGATTACATGAGATAATTTGATATGAATGATCCAAAAGAAATGTTTTAATAAAAGATTTCATCCAAAAGTATCAGCGTTAGGCATTCTTACAATAATCCTTAACAACTTCATAAAACTATTCAAGATTAACCAAATTCCAGAAACCCTTCAATAGGAAATTAGTATTAATTTATCCCGAAAAAGAAGAATTCGAATGTCATTGGAACTAATTAATAACGATAAGAAATCCCTAAAAGACCCTCAAAGTCTTCAAATCCTCACAACATCGTCCATCAGCAAAGTTAGATTAAAAATTAAGGAACACCTACCAACTACTAGTAGAATAATATTAATTTTATTGGAAATGCATATAATACCTTTGCTCCTAAAACTGCATTAAATAAAGAAAAAGATGAACGATATTTGAGATTAAAAGAAGAAATATATCTTCAACATATACCAAATTATTATGAGAAATAAGTCTTAGAGGATTTAAAGAAGAAGAAACAATAATAACCATAGAAAAGAAATCTAAAGTCAAGTTAGCATAGATAGTATGAAGTAGCAGATGATCTTCATTTGGATTTCTGAATAATTAATTTTGACATCAACCACATATTCATTCAATTTTCTACATAATTTATATTACTATTCAATTCTTCAAATATTTTATCTATCAACATTCGAATACATTAAAAGAATAGCATAAGTAATAACTTCCAAAAATTAGCCAATAAGCTACTTAATTTTATCTTTAATTTATATTAATATGTAATAATTATTCAATCGCTTTCGATTGTAAACATTTTCAAGGTCCCTAATGCTACGCTTCCTAAAAATTAATAGAATTCTTCCTAAGAAAATTATATGGCACACTTTACTTCTGTTTTAAATGAATCCTCTTACTGTAAGTGTCTTCTATAATTTCTAATTGGTCTGAGAACGTTTCTTTCCAACTTTCTATTAAAAGGTGGAACAACTAAATATCCAACAGTCACTGCACCTGCTGTTCCTAATGCTATCTTAGCCAATACCATATTAATTAATAAAATAATATAAATAATAATTAAATATTTTCATATTGTGAAAACTTTTCATTTGAAATACTTAACTAACTTCCTTGTTTACTCATCTCTCTGTTATATAAATTCCATCTAAATCATTTAGAATTCAAGTAAATCTCTAATAAATTCAAATTAACCAATTCTTAAGGATCACATTCCTCTTTATTATGAAGCTAATTATTTTTTAACTTTTTTTTTATGTTATTAAGTATTTCTCTGAAATTCATTAAAAATAATTAATTAATTATTTATGGTAAAAGCCTATTTTGGATATAAATTTGAGACTCTTTTCGGTAGTATTGGCAACAATGGAGGAGTAATAATAAACGATATCGCATATACAATTGTAGATTAATATTTGCTTTTGCTAAATATAAAGACACAAGAGATTATTTAATAAATAGTAATTGAAGGTAAGAACATAAAAATTACAAAAATTGCTATAAAAGATAACACTTTGGCAATAGGGTATCATGATGGTGAAATAATAATATATAATCTTATTGATAATGAAGTTTAATGCAGATTTTTTAACCATTAGAGTGAAATCACTTAATTGGTATTTTTGAGTGAAGCAGTTCTAATAAGTGGAAGTTGTGATACTTCTATTATTGTTTGGGATCTAGCAGATTAATAATTGTAATTTAGATTGATAGGGCATTCAAATTAAATTACTGCCTTGGAAATCATTAGCCTTGAAGATTAGAGTCTTGCAATAACTTAATAATTTATAGTATCAGGTAGTAAAGATGGACTAGTGAAAATATGGGATTTGAATCTAGAATGTTCTGTAGCCACTCTATCAAGTATGCATAGTGAAGTCACTTGTTTATGCGTTTATGAAAATTATTTACTTATCTGCACTAATTCTGATGAAGTTCTTATTAAATCATGTTAATTGATTTCAGGCAAGTGTCAGATTGATAATGATGGAATTATTAAAAGATAATCCTTCATTAGAGCAGTCCAATGCCAATACGTTTAGTAAAAATTGTTGATTTTAAGTAACTGTTTTAAATATTTTAGATAATGAAAAGAAAATTGAAGTTTATAAATCCAAATAAGGAAAGAAGTTACAAAAAGCCGAAAACTTTAGTTAATCCTTAATTTATAGCACTGTCATATCTTAATTGAATAAGATTGTATATTTTTAAGCAATAGTATTTAAAAACCAATTGAAAATATATATATTCACATCAGACAATTAAATAGTAATCAAAGAATTGAATAATGATAATGTGGATGAAAATAATAATGTAGTAATTTAATAGATTACAGGACAGATTAAATAAATCAAATTAACTTAAAATGATCATAAATTGGTAGTAATCGCATCAAATAAATGTTATTAATTTGATAACGAAACTGCTCAATAGATCAACTGTCTCACTAATACAAGTAATTTAACTTCTTTATGCATTTTGCCAAAAAATAAATATTTTATGGTTGGTGATGAATAAGGAACCTTATATTTAGTTGATATGAATCAAAATGAAATTGTTTTTGAATAGAAAATTCATAATTCAAATATTAACAGCATTGAATGCCATGAGAATTGTAAGGCATTTAATGGTTTAGTGATAATGACAACTGAAATAGATAAGAAAGTTAATTTTGTTGAGTTATTTTTTAATAAAACATAAAAATGCTTGGAATTCCAAGTGGTTAATACTATCTATTTAAAGGAAAATATTAGAAGTGCTTAATTTTCATATGATGGAAATTATTATGCATTTGCCCAAATGAATAATATTGTATCAATCTATTACTGTGACTCTCATAAATTGTATCTTGAATTATATGGGCATTCATTACCCGTTTTAACTTTTGCGTATACTTCAGATGATACAATTGTAATATCAGCAGGTGCAGATAAGAGTATCAAATTATGGGCAACTGATTTCGGAAATTGTAAGAAAACCCTTAAAGCTCATACAGCGGAAGTTATTTCAATAAAAACAGTAAATGACACTCACTATTTCTTTAGTGGATGCAAAGACAATATCATTAAATATTGGGATGGAGATACATATTAATTAATATTGTAATTCAATGAAGCATTAGCTGGAATATAATCAATGGTTGTTGGGTGTATTGGAGATTTATTTTATTCAGCTACAAGAAATGGAGTCATTAGAAAATATGTTCAAACCAAAGAATAAATTTTTGTTTCAGAAGAGGAGGAAAAGAGATTGTAAGAATCTTTGATGTAAGAATTACAAAATAAAAATAAATAATAAACTGGATTTGATTAAGGCTTAGATTAAGTCAAAAAAGATTTAACTTTAGTGTAGATTGGATAATAAAAACTATTAGAAACAGAATAATTAATGGACATTTTGGAAAAGATTAAATAATATAGAGAAACTATCGATTAAGGGGAAATTCCAAATGAAGATCTATTCTACAATAAAAATGTCACTGAGTATTTATTTGATCATCTCTAAAATTCAGATTTGAGCTCCCTTATGAAATTTCTACATCATCAACATTTGGTAACATTGATAGACGAAATGAATCAAGATATAGCATTAAAATAGTATCCCATCATCATTAATAAGTTAATTACTTATATCTTTAATAAGGTTGATGGATTTGGATTCAATTCACATGAAATTATGATGAAAGTAATAAATATTAGAACATAATTACAAATCTATTTTAAGAAAGAGAAGAAAATTGCTGGATACAATCTTGACATTCTCAATTTAATGATATAAGATATAAGTAAAAATTAGGATGATTTTATTTTTGAATGATTAATTTATATGTTTATAAATTCATAATGTAGATAATTTAATTTTTCTTTGTAGTATCCTAACTGTTTTACAGTATAGCCTTAAAATTAGACAAAAACATCCTCAATTTTTAAGTTATTTGAAGAGAAAGTTTAATACTTGAGTTCAATTGGTACCTTGTCAACTACTTCTATTTTGGATATTAAATATTTACCTTTGATTATGCCCAATTACATATTTATTTGTACCTGTCCACAAGGAAATAAGAGAAAAAGGATGATTATTAAATTATGAGATTGATATTTTTATTATTGATATTATAATATATAATAATGAAATTTCACTACTTTTAGATTGAGAAATATATGTAGACATCTAGAAGTAGTTGAGCAAAGGAAATTGTGGTACTGTTTAATTGGGATTTTATGTCAAAAGGAACTGCGGATTAACAAGTATTTTAGCCATTAAAGAAATACCTGTAAAAGCATCTCCAGAACTAATAGTGTCATTATTACAAGAAATCAATGTGTTAAGAAAAACAAATCACTTAAACATTTTAGGGTTTATTGATGCAAAAAAGAAGGAAGAGTTTATGTATTTAGTACAGAATACTGTAATCAAGGAGCTTTGGATGATTTTATCTTGTATCATAAGCTCTCGGAAGAAGATGTGGTTGTGTTCTTTAGATTAATAGCTTCAGCATTCAAAAATTTAGTTAGCAAAAAGATTATTCATAGAGACATAAAACCCTAAATCTTATTGTTACATAATTGATAAGTTAAAGTTGCAGATTTTTGATTAGCTAAAGTGATGGATCAATCTAATTAGAGCCGAAAATTTCAGATTTTTAGTGGTACATCAGTTTTCATGTCTCCATTAATAATAAAATAAGAATCCTTTAATAGTTTAAGTGATATGTGGTCTTTGGGAGTTACATTCTATTTTATGTTATTTAGAGAGTATAAATGTGAAAAAGTCAAACCCTTAAAATTATAAAAGAAAAAATTCAAAAAAACAGTATATCATACATATATCTTTAGTTGACAATGTCATTCCTGAAGGGAGTATAGTATAAGATGAGTTGGTGAAAAATGGAGGTTGTTGGAGTTGGTAAGGAAGATATACTAGTTATTAAATTAGATGGAGAGTTAAAGAGCATATTATAGATTTTAACTTTAATTTAATGCTATAATTTAAATATTTAATATTTATTAATAAAAAATAATAAATCAAACCTTTAAGTAAGGTGGCAATATTCAAATACATTTGAATTGTCTATGAACTTATGGGATAAAACTTTCAAAATTTTGTGAAGAAACTATTAGTTATTTACCTAATAGGAATTAATGTAATTAATTATTTAAATACATTTGGATAGGCTAACATCAAATATTAACCAAATATTTAAAATTAGATTTAAAGTAGAAACTTTTTGGAGAAAAAGTAGCCGTGTTAATATTAATGAGCCACAAATAAAATTATTAAGTCTGAATAGTTTGGGGAATCGTAAATTTTAATATCGATTATTAAGTATTTATTTATAAATTTTATCATTTGTATAATATATTAATTACAAATCTTGTCTTTAGCTAATAACTATTATTTTGTAATTAATTATGACTTTTAAAAGGGCATTCATAATTGCCAGTTTTAAGTATTTATCATTCCTTTTAATATTTGCATCTTATGACTTCAATTCATTCCTTGGTTTCGTCTTCATGTAGAACAGGACTTTAGAAGAAAAAGTCTTCTTAAATTTTGCATAAGCCCATAACCAAAGAGAAAACTTAGTTTTTAATATCAGGTAGATGTAATTACGATTCTTTATATTTAGCTCGTCCCAATCAAGCAGACCAAGGGGATAATAGATACTAAGTTACATGTTTATATAGAGCTGTTTAATCATAAAAAAGAAATGGATATGCATGCCGATCATTAGGAGCATTATTTATCGACAAATTTTTAATGAAGGGTAAAATTTTAGAAGGGAAATATGATCAAGAATTCGTTGAATATTCTTTATCATTTTTTAGTCAAAATACTGGATTTTAAGGGAGTCATAATTTGTAAGATGATGAAATGATGAATTTTTATAATCGATTACCTTGTGAAGCAATAACTGAAAATGCTAGGATCTAATTTGAAGAAAATATTGATAAACCCTACGAACGTCTTAATCTTCTGTTCGTTGATGGGAAATTGGTTGGAATTAAGAAAAAAATGAATTTTGATTTCCTTAGAATGATGGGCATAAATGAAGAAATTTTAGAAGACTATGTATCGAAGGAAGATTAATTTCCAACATGTTGGAACATTTCCTAAATTATTAAAGTAAGAGAGGGTTTTTTTTTTAATTCCAATTTAATAAATTTTCAAGGAGGAACATTCGGCTCTGGAATAGTAATAAAAAATTTCAGATAATCAGATTCTTCATAAAAGATATCCAATTAATATATTTACAATATATATTATTGTGATAGAAGTTAATTAAATGTTAATAATTTGGAGAGAAATTTCTTAACATATTTTTAATTGTAAGCGCTCACTTTACCATAAAGAGTCTCAATACATCAATCAAGAATAAAGAGACCATGTTTAGCAAAGCCGATAATAGATTTTAAATGAAATTTTTATTTCTTTATTTATTACAATTATTATTATTATATCAATTAATTTGCGATATTCATACTTAATTGTAATTAATGATTTTTTTATAATCTAATTTATTTATAATCCAAATAGCCCAAAAAACAAAATATATCATTCACTTGATTTTAATATTTGCCCATGCTCTCCAGTATATAGACGGCGACTCGAATTAAAAGTTGGAGGGTATGATCCAATCAAACTTGATTCTCTCTATGTATGGCCCAAATAGAGGTTCCTCTCTTTGACTTATCTCTATTTAGTTCTTATATACTATCGTATCTTTTTGAATCTCAATTAGATTCTCTCTTGTTAATCCTTTCTTAACATTAAGTATGGTCTTAGACACACATATTAAATATATATTCTTGGGAATCTGATGAGAATTTACACCCTTAGCTTATCTAATTGTAAGTTTAGTCTTTGGACATAAACTATCAAAATCCTCCTCAATAGAAATTCTGTTTATTTGTATATCAGAAACACTATTATAAGTTGTGTTGCGTAATTCAAATAAAATAGGTCTTCCTATTATATCACATATAATAAAACACTGCAAATAAGAGTGATTGATAATATAAACGAAATCTTACAATCAATCTAGCTTATGGATTGCAATTTATAGGGTTGAATTTCTAAGCAAAGTTTATAGTAAATTAAAACTATAAGAAACATTAAAATTCCCTTTATTAATATTGATTATTCAAAATAATTTACTATTAATATTATTGATATCTTTTGTAACATCTTGATGATTTCCCAATAATATGAATTATCTGTGTATTCATTATATAAAAATGAGAACTTCTAAATTGAATTCCTATCATCTAAAGATTTTCTTATTTTTCTCATTTAAAAAAATAGGAACGCAGGAATTATGACTCCCAATAAAATCAAAATTGGATAAATGAATCTTTTTGACCATAAATTGTGTGTCTCTGTGTCATATCTACTAGCTACATTAGCTTAGATCCAATCAATCCCAGATAATTATCGTTTTGTGATTAAGGATACACCCCTAATATCAATAATATTAATATAGATTACCATTTCATAATGTTTTGTAAATTTAAACAATAAATATAAATAATAGAAGAGTATATAAATGATTTTGAAAATGTCACATATTTTTTGATAAGAAAGATTAGAAATACGAAACAACAACTGCCAAAATGAAATAATGGCAATAGTAAAATTATTATAAAATGAGCATATTCGTATTGAATTGTTACAATAGAGGGAATAGAGCAATCAAGTTAATACGTTATTATATATGTAGAATCTCCTAAAAATATTACAAAGTTTGATAGACCAGAAAAAATGCTGATTTATAATGTGCTAATTAATGACAGTATTTAAAAATTGTTATTAGCCATTTTAATAAGGGTGCTTGTTTAATCCATCATTTGCTTATAGATAGTTTAATAGTGGCGGTATAAGCATTTAAGCTTAAATAATTATTTGTTTGAAAAGTTATTACTTCTGACAGTCAGAATTATTAATAGAATAATCCATATAGACTCTAAAACCATGAATATCAACTAAACACTAAATTTACCACATGGCTGGCAGACACTTTCTTTATTGTTTAGATAAGAGCCTTGTCCTCTGAGATTAAATAAGTCGCATTCCTCACATAAAGCTCCAAAAGATCCAATAAAGCATGTGTTATCTGATACATCCCAGCCTCCCAGACATCTGTTTGGATATTTTTTGCATTACTCAATTTTATTTGATCTCAAGAAGGGTCGCCAATAGCCAGGTTATAATTCAATCATTGCTCCAGTAGTACTTTTGATCATTTAAATGTTCATTCTAGTACATTATGTGCTTTTAACTTCAACTGAATAATATCCTTATAGGCTATCACATTTTAAGCATCTATCGTTCTCGAAATACTCTCCAATTTAACAATGGTAAGTTTTTACAAAAAATCTTAAATTATAATCTTTAGTTGAAAAAGATTTGCAGGAAGCATCAATTTATAAGTAAAAACTATCATCTTGATATGGATCTAAAGTAAATACCTGATCTTTTAGGTCGTATCTCTATTACTCTTCATCAAATATCAACTCTTTAATCTCAGAGTTTAAACTTATTTCTTTTGACTTATTGTTTTGTATTTTAATGATATTTAATTAGCATAAAGTCTATTTAAGATCATAAATTTATTCATTGAAACAATTTACAGCTTGAATAGTGTAATTATAATTTAACAGTGTATAAGCACTAGTTTTCATATTAAATTTTTAATAATTGTTTAAGGAAACCCCACTAGGCATATATATAAATTTTGTTAGTTTAGAATTATTTAAGTAACTAATAATCTAAGTGGTTTTATTTTCAACCATTATACTTTTTTTAATTGTAGGTTTATTATTAATTAGGAATTATAGCTGAGTAGGTTCAGTAGCTAAATTATTGGCAAAATATTGAGCTTTGTTATTAATTAATTAAAAAGATATGAAATCCAAACTATAATTATTTTTATCATAAATAGCCCCTCCTATTTGGGCTTGATTGTTTACAAAACTTACAAGTTTAAATTACAGTGATTGCGATGAATTTTAAGTTTAATAGTAGATGGCACCTCCTGAACCAGAAGCCATATTAGATAAAAAAAATGTTTAGCGAATTTTCAATCTAAAGTTGGATAAATAAATTGCACCTCCTGTTTGAGCAGAATTATAGCAAAATAAAGATTAGGACATAAAGTGTAAAGTTTCACTAATTAAAGAGTTTAAAGATAAACAAGATCCTTAACCACATGAATTTTAAAAGAAGTATAAATTTATCAATCTAACCCTCTTGATTGTTTATTTATTATTAATATTAATTAATCCAGATTAACAAGTTTTGCAATTGTTATTCTGCATATTGAGTGAAACTACTTAAGCTGAAGTAAGATTTGTATTAAGAACTATTTCTAATAAGGATGAGAAATTTCTGGTAGACAAGTTGATATTTTTAATTTAAGAATATTTTTTTATCTATGCTTGATCAAGTTCATTAAAGGAAGTAACAAGAGTTGATTTTATTAAGAGTGCAGATTTATGTTCTAAAATTCATACGCTTAAATATTTACATGAAATATTTTCAATATAGAGTAAAGGACTATACAACGATGTGATATGATATAAAATTACTTAATCCATAAAAAGGCATTTTATATAAGTTATGTAAAGGATAGGCTAAGTGATAAATCCATTAACTTTTAAACCATTCAAGTAAACTAAGCTTAAAATAATACATAATATTATACACATTCCTAAGAGAAAACATTGCAGATTATTCAATTATTTTGTAATCATTTAGATCTATAGAATAATCTTTTAAAAAGGAAATAAATTGTAATAATTAATTTTCTATTTCTATATTAAATAATTCAATAGAGGAGATTTAATCAAAATTGGATTCAATTATTTAAAAAAATATAGCTGAGTAATGAATAGCAAAAACGTCTTTAAAGGTAACATTTTATAATTTCAAATAACATTGATATTGCGTAGGTTTGATATAAATGACACCTCCTTCTAAACCACTAGTTGAATTCAAAAATTTAGTATTTTTAATCGATAAATTTAAATAGGAGTTTTCTGAATTAATGAAAATGCTTCCTCCTCTTCCATCTTGATTTTTATGAAAATTAGTGGACGAGGTACTGAAAATTGTTTATGAAATATCAATGAATCCAAAAAACTTAGTTGTGATGCTTAAGACTCCTCCCCACAATCCTACACTGTTTTCAAAATGACAAGATAATATAGTTAACTTTTAAGTCAAGAAATTAAATAATCCTCCTTATGAGTTAATTAGGAATTGACCATTTATCAATTCAAATTGTATTAATAATTTCTATTTATATTTATTGATGTAAGATTAAAAATTATTTACATTAAAACTAATTAAATTTTCTAAGATAGTTTATTAAGTTTAAATTAAGAAGATTGAATTACTTGAATTCAGAACAACAACATCATTTATCTAATTATTTTCTAATTTTAAGTTGCTTTATTCTGAAACAATAACAGCAATAGCAGCAGATGATATTTTAGTATCTTATACAAATTCATTAAGGAATATCCCATTAAATTAAGAATCAGAAATGGATATATTTTAAGCAATCAAACTTGTGATATAAAATATCGTTGAGATTTCTGAGAACTACTGTTTAATTAGTTGAATATTTTCAAGTTGTACATGTTTGATCTTTAAATAGCCATCTTATGAATCTTGTAATTTAATTAAGTTAAAATAAAAAAAGATGACATTAACACTTAATTAATTTTACACAAGTATGTTTTCTAATTTCAGTTACCAAGCTTCAATGTTAAATATAGTATTTAAAGTTTATTGTATTAGTTCGCTTGAATCAGATGAAATCTTAATTAAATTTGACAATATCTTAACATCTGAGATGGAAACATACTCGCAACCCTTAATGACAAAATCTATAGATCCAGCTTAGCGTATCAATTTAATATTTTCAATTATTATTTAAGAAACTTAAAATTGAAAAAATGGATAATTCAGATTCAAATAATAATTAAGGGAATGAAGGGTTGAAATTTCAATAGATCTCAATGTTACTCTAGTATCTTCAATACTGTATTAAGGTATTAATATTATGTTGAATTCCTAATAATAGCAATCAAATATTTTTAGATTTTCTATAAGATATTCTTCCTTAGCAGAGGATATGAGTGATTTGATTTTGTGGATGATTTTGGAATTCGAAAAGTTACTATCCTTCACAATAATGTTTGAAATAAGTGCTGACGAAGATACTTGGATAAAATCACTATCATAAAACTAAACGCTTTAAAGATGCAAATCACTAATTGTAGTAGTTATAGTAACTGGTATAGTTATTAAAGCAGAACTTCTCATCAAACAATTCTTCATGACTAAATCTTAAATTATAAATTTGCCTTTTAGTTGCAAACCGAATGTATGAATAAAATAACTGTTGCTAAAATTACAATCTATAAAGCTCAATTCGGTTATAGAAATATAATTATATTGGTTCACATCTAACAAACTTAGAATATTAGTTTAAGAAAATGAACAATTAAAAAATGTGACATTTTAAAAATAAACATAATCAAGATGATTAATTTATTTATTTACAGTTGTTAAATTAAGAAATGTTGTGTTTAATAGGGATATATTTGAAATTAGGACATTAGTAAAATTGATTCTATTAGGGTTTTAGACAGCAATTTAGTAAGATCTTGATGAAATTGATACGTCGAAAATTTAATTATAAAAACTAAATGTTGTGTTTGAATCCTAAATAATACAGTTTTCAAATAAAAGATTTATGGCTCCAAGTGATTCAAAAATTAATTTAGATGATTATGTTAAACTGAAAAGGATACTAGTTTGGATAAACTCGATTTCCTAAAAATTTAGAAATCTGAGCTTTCCAAAAATTAAAGCCTACGAAATTGTTTATGAATAATAAGTAATTTTTGTAAATTTAGCACTTACAACTTATGATATATAATTATTTTGGATATCAAAAAGAGAAAAAAAGGAGTTATCAATTAAATAAGTAGCGCTAGAGTTGATAAAAAATGAAAATCCTGAACTACCTCTTAGATTATAATATTGCAATGTATTAGATGGGGCTAATGATATAATAGTTTAGTAAAAGCTTTTTAAAGTTGTAAATTTCTAAATAAATTAAAAATGAATACCTAGATGTGATATAATTCGCATTTTGGCATTTCTGGAGAACATATTCTGGCTAATTGTAAACGATTATCAAAAAATACGTTTTTGTGAATACTGGACTTTTGAATGCATCTGTAAGTTAGCTCAGGAGGTATAGCAGTTATATTTGTATAAGGATTTATGGAATATATGTCCTGAATTTCACGGGGCTTGCAATATTCACAAAAATAAGGACAGTCGGAACATTTCAAATTAATTATAGTAAGTCTTTTAGTTCCTTCATTAGTAGATGCACAGGTTCTGCATCCTCTATCATAAAATTCACAATTTATTGAATCACTTTTTTAACAAATAATATCATTAAACATACCATAAGTACTGATACATGACTTAACTTTAATTTTCAAAGTTTCCAGAATTTATTACCCAGGATGTTATTTAGTTAAACTAAAAAAGAAAGGAGCCAATTCAAATTTAAATAAAGGTTCAAAAACTTGCACTTATTCGCATTCTGAATATAATGGATTGTATTCGATACAGGACATACAAACACCATAATTCGCATGCAAATAATATCCAGATTCGCATTAAAGACAATAATATGTATTTTAAAGAACTTTGGTACAAGTGATGCACATTGATAAATATTATCTGCAATCCTGCACAGTATTACTAAGCGAGAAGTCCTTGTCAATCAAGCATGTTGATTTCCCTTATTAATTTATGTAATAACTGGAACATGAGTCTCCCAAGATGTTTGGTTATATTTCACATTTTCCTGAGACAAAACTAAAAGCATAGCCATTTAGACATAAAGCACAAGCTACAGCTAAGTCCTCTTGATCATATGTAAATGGCTAATGTTAAAAGACTGAATTGTAACTTAAGTCAGATTTAAAATATTAGAAGCAATATTTACAATTAGGGATGGAACATGGATAGCAATCATTCTACTCCATGTTTAAGAAGTAATTATTATTATCATAGCATTGTTTACAGACATTTGAAGCTACATTCTAACATCTTTGAGTCGGAGTTGATATTGGATCTTTATCCAAACAGACAAATTCCTTATTAATATAATCGCATTTTTAACATTCTTCCGAGCATTATTATTTGCATTCTCCATCCTATAACACTGCCCCATATGAACAAATCACCATTATTTGTTTTTGCAAATGATAATAATTACTCTGTTGGCAACTTTAAGAATATGGATAACTTAGACATAGACTATTGCAATAGGCACAAAACGTAAGCTCCTCATGGTTAAATAAATAAACTGTGTAAGGTTCAATATTTAATGAAAGTATTGATAGTGGTGATATTATATCCTAAGTAAAGGTGTTATTTTCACTCTGATTATATTATTAATAATCTTTAGTACAAATCGGATTATAAACCCATGTGTTTGTGTATTAGATGCATTCTGGACAAAAGTACAGCTTTTTTAATTTAGGACTAACAAATATGTATCAAACAATTACCACTGATAACATTTGTCATCATATCTAAAATAACCGAAACTACATATTATTTAAGGGTCCTACTAGTCGTATTCTTTAGAAGTGGATAGAGGTACTAATTAATCTTGAACTGTTGCTGTTGAAATCGAATAACATGAACTTAAGTTCAAATCTAAATATCCAAGCTTGCAGATGCATTTGAAATCAAATGATAATTATCTATTAGAGGATGTTGTGCAACTTAAACACTAATTCGATTGAGGTCCTATGCATGTAGAACATGAATAATGGCATTTTGGAGTATAGGAATTAAGACAAGGGTAAAAGTAGGCTAGATTAAACTATCCACTTGCATTGCTTCTATTTGTAGGTGTTCCTCCTAAATGAACTACAAGGATCAAATCAGAAAATTAATTGACACTTGTAATTGTCTTTATAAATTAGTAATTCTGCTTAACAAAATTTAAATTCAAATAAATCTAATTGTTTCGAAATGAGTATGAAAAATAATGCCAATTAAAAAGTGAATATTAATTATCTAGCTCATAAATGACACTCTTTTCTAATGGATCACCAGTATTTGACAATTAAGGTAAGGAGGGAAAGGTAAATGTCTAGTAGAATATCTAGATCAGCTACTTTGTTGAATTGATGAAATATGTCACTTAAGCCAATTTTCCTCCAATATAGTTTTGATATTTTGAATTTGGATTCTACTGTATATGAAGAACATTTATATAATTATTGCTTATGGCTTTGTTTTCATCTATCTTCACCCAAGTGGTTACTCCATATGATTTATATATTAAGTCCTTAATTGTATGCTCATAATAAAAGTCTGATGTAAAATTAAATTAACTTTTCATAGCATATCCAGATGTTGAGCTACAAGCACTTTAAGCAGTTGGACTAAACTTAGTGGTATTTGCTATCAATTGGAATTTAATAACACCTTAAAATTGATAATATCCTAATTATTTAGACTATGTATATTTTAAATATATTATTTACTATTTTTGATTCCCCTAAATAAAATGAAAAATAATCAGTAATAGCAAAATATTCGTTTTAGTAAATCTTTTGAAATATAACATTCTTATTAGAATTTTGATAGTAAGTGATGTTTAAGCATTTTTACAGAGCATCATTTCTTATTTCCAAACTATACCAGAATCCCTCATAATTTAAATTAGTGACTCCAACTTACTACAAGTACTTCTGTTTCTGTGTTAGTATTTCAAAATAAAGTGTTAATGTCTTCAGAGATGCATCAATTTTTAAATATTGCAAAAATACATTCTAAACTTCCGCATCTGTAACTCGTCCACTAGAAATAGCAAATATGATAAAATATTTTATGCTATTTGATTATTAACTTGAATATTAGTAAGAAGCCGGAATATATTTTTATTCAACTGTGAAATATAAGGAATTATTCCAGTCTAACATTTAATACTGGTATTAATATCCCTATTAAATTGGGTTAACCGTTCCTGATAAAGCGTTAATGACTTGAAATATAAAGCATTATGATAACATGAATATCATTTTATATTGTTTTTATAAATAATATATATTATAATGTAATTAGATCTCACAAAGTTTACTTATTAAGGAATCAAACAGAACTTATCCAATGTGTTGTACTTAATTTTGTGGAATATTCAAAAGGTATGCAAAAAATAATTAATGTAAAGGAAAAAAGTATGTAAAATCACCCTTATTGTTCAATTTTATCATAAATAAAATTAATTATTTAAACTTAATTTGTTTTTTAGATAAAATTATTTTATTTATTCTACATCATGTCAATAATAGGATTAAATGAACAAGCACATTTTTATCTTGATTTTCCTAAGTTTCAGAAGTGAAATAATTATTATATATGAGATATCAATTTGAAGGTATTAATTTAAAGGAAGTGTTAAGAGATTAAAAATTTGATATTTTTTAATTTGAACCTTTTTTCATTTTTAAGTTGTCGAGCTACACCAATTAATTCTAAAATCAATTGATTCTGATTGCATGATTGAGACGTGAGAACTGAAATAAATAAATTTGAAGGACTCATTATTCCCAAAAAATAAAAAGTTATTACTTTTCTTTTATAGTAATTTCCATTTGCATTATATTTAAACTAGAATTTTTCAAATAATTTTTAGATTGATGCAAGGAGATGCAGTTACAGAATTCATTGATAATTTAATGAATTAAATTTAAGAAATAAATGCTCAAAAATGATGTCAAAATTATTTTTATGTAGTTTTAACAATTATATCTAGATAGAATCCTATAGAACAAGGGAATAAATTGTATATTAAAGAGACTCCTCAATAGACCCATGAGTAAGTAGAAATAAGTAACTGAGAGAAGTCGAAAGTAAATTATAAAAGGTGCTACATGAAATATGCTGCACTTGCAATAATTTGAGATCTGTAACATTTCAAAAATGAATTTAAAATAGAAAATCTCAGTTATTCAAACAAATATAAATAATTTTCATAAGTCTTATTTTTTTTATTCTCTTATATAAATTTCACACTTGGTGAATTCCTTGATTTAGAAGTCGTTTTTTTCACTGTCCCAATTTTTAAGGCTAAACTCAACCATAAACTCATTAACAGTCATTTTGACATGGTACTATGTAAGAACTAATAAAATACAATCATATTAATGGTATTGAATTCAACATTGCTTCCTTGATATATTAATCTCTCGAAGAATTACTCTGTATTGCAAAATGACTTATAATGGCTTTCAAAGAATTCCAATCCAATCTCTTTAATAATGGGACGAGTTATCACATCATAATGAGGATCGTTTAAGGTTTTAAACATCTTGGCCATTTCCTCTGTAATCCCATAATCAATTTTTCCGTAATTTGTAGTGCCTTAGCCTCCTTACAAATTCTCTATTGGTTATTCGACTTCTTCAAACTCGATAGGCATTTTTGTCCATTCAATTCCATCTTCAAAGACTGTTTCTACCTCACTAACTACAAAATAAACTAGTATATTGAAGATAATAAATTTCATTATTAATATATGACTTTGAAAAAATTATTTCATCAACCTGTTCTAAGGATGATGTGCCATCCTGAATCACTTTTAACTGGTTGACTCAACTCTCCGACTTTCAATGCAAATGCCACATCTTCAAACTACTTTTACATTTATCCCCTTGTAAAATCTCCTAAGTCTCCACCCTTTTAACAAGAAGAACACTATTATTTCTTTAATTTGTTTATATACTTCACTTCTCTCTTAAGCTATTTTAGCAAATAAGTTCAAATTGTTCTCAACCTATGCTCTGATTTCTCTGATTCCCTTCTCTGCATCAGCATCAGATCTAATATACATAGATGTAGAATGTACCTAGTGATCTATTTGTCTCTAACTCTGTCATATGGGTTTCTTGATTGTGTAGATTTTAGTAGGATGTGTGATGCTCTTACTGATTTTGCCCCTTGCATTTATATAATAATAATTAATAATTCAAATTTCATTCATTTGTATATTTATATTGATTTTGATAATATAATTAAAATTGTTGCATAAATAACCAATAATAGAATGATATTATCATATGTCTTTATTATTTACACCTCCCTTTTAATATGGATTTTAATTAGGATATGTCATTTGCGTATTAAGTAATCCTATTAATAAACTACATTATTTATATATCTAAAATACTTATCTTCAGATTACTACCGCTTATCAATATTTTATGGTGGAGCCTAAGGAGGATGAGCTTTATTGTTCTCTTCTGGCTACAAGGATTATATAAGATCTAGTTATTATTATAAAACAAATACCTTTAATAGGAACTTTTTTATTTGGAGCTCTAGCCCATTGTATTTTACAAATGACATCCTTTATTATTATATTGTTATATAAGGCATTGACAGCAGTTTCTGCGTCTTTCCTTTTTGCAAAATTGATGAAACAACTTTGACCATGTTCCATTATTTTAATCGAATTTAGTTTTCCATACTTTGAAAATAGATGTCTACTTATAAAAATTTGATTTACTTCAAATCTGATTCCTTGATATCGGCTGTCATATGGGAAATATATAGACTGCAGATTTTTGGATCATCAGGTGGCAACAAACCTTTGGCTTCAAACTTTTCCTTATATAATAGATCTATATCTTGAGGGTTTTCTAATGGTTCTGCATATATTTAATTAGCTGGTTCTGATTTTCCATCATTTAATTGATTATTTACATCTGCTAATCTTGGCTCTTTGAGTATTTGATCAAGCATTGGCAACTGCTTATCATAGGGTAAAATTAATCTCTCGATCTGACGATTAGCTTATTCTGCCCAATAGTCTCTGTTTGCTGTATGTTCAGGAATTTCAATTTTTTAATCTCCTAAAAATTTATCTCTTGTGCATAATCCCATGTTAAATTCTAAATCTTTAAAACAAGCTTAGCAAATATTTTTAATTTTGCCACATGTCTAACAAACTTCAGTTTATTTCTATCTTGAGTTATTCCCAGGCTTCCATTTAAAGGTTGTGAATGGCCTTGCACAGATTCTACATTCCCTTCCAAATCTATCTTTGAGCTTAGAATGATTAAACATTTATTTTTACCATTCTAATGTAGGGATTCTCCCCAAGACAATTATTACAAACAATTGGAAAATCAGTCTCTTCCCAAGCCAGTTTGCTTATATCCTGTTTTAAAGCATGACCTCTTTCTGCCATTTAAAAATTAAATTATGTAATTATTTTAATGCAAATAAATCATTTTTTCTTCAAACTAGACTTTTGTTTTTTGTGATTACTCTAAAATATTGTGGAGCTTGGTCTCAATGACTGATTTTATTATTTCTCCAAATATTAAATTACGTATTTCATAAACTATTAATTTTAACGTTGTTATTATTCCTGAGCCTCCTCTAACTTATGAACCAATTTTTCTATGATTTAGAAGTCAGAATTTGTTTTTGCTGAATCTCTCTACTTTTCAACTCTTGATTTGATTTCACTTATTTCTAATTATAATTTTTCACTTCTCTTTCTCTCCTCTTAAACTTCAAGTGTTAAAGAACTAACTTTAGGATTGCCTGGATTTTATGCATTCATTAACTATTAAATTTCTCTTGTTAGATAAGAATTTTCATCCCTTAATGTCTACACTAGTATTTTATTATTTTCATTTTCTTTATTAATTTAATCAACTTCTCTAAAGTAAATACAATGTTTACTTTTATTTGAAATCTAATTGTTATGTTAATCCAGTAACACATTCCTTAAGTTCTTCAATCACTTATTTAAGTTGTACAATTGTATTTTTGAGTTAATCGATTTCAATTTTATATGATTGATCAATCTCTTAGATTTCTTTCAATAATGGAATTTAGCAATCTGATGTTCTTGAACATTATGTCAATTGTTTCTATGGTGGGATATTTTCTAATTGACTGAAAATGTTGGAGTCTCCCTTCTCTTTTTTTGAATACATCGATATGTGTCTATTATTAAAGTCTAAATTTGAATTGTTTAATTGCAATGGTTATATTTGCTTGGTAGATTGAGTCTTGAGAAAGTTTTTGACTCTCATTTCTATTTTGTCGATTAATTAATGTGTCTGTTCCACTCCAGCGTCTCTCAACATAAATTTTAACAGATTATATTTTTAATATCATTATAATTAGTGTTTCTCTTCCAAAAATCTCAGCTCCTTCTCCAATCGATTTATTTCAATCTCTTATTCTGTAATGAGATTGGTGGCTTCCTCTTCAATTCTATATCGCTCCTTCTTTTCCTCCTAGAGTTCTTTCAATAACTTTGTCAATATTTCTCTATCTATATAAATTAACAATATTACTATTACATCAAAGCATCACAAGCAGAATGATCTTCCTTTCCTAAAATATCAAACTCTCATTACTTTCTATATTTGCTTTAATCTAGTTTAATTTCTCCAGAATTTCACAGCACCATTCCTCTATATTGGTTACTTGACTTTAATCGATGTTTTCATTGAATTCCATCAATTCCTTCAACAATTTCTATAAGGTTTCCATGATCTTATCATCCTTCTCCTCAGGCTATTATTTGGCCACTTTAATATTGTTGCTGAATAATTTAGTGGCACTACATTATAAGAAATAATTAAACCTATAACTCTTTTGAAGTTTCGGAGGTATTTTTGTTTCTTTGCTCTCTTTCAACACAGGCGATTAAGATTCGTCAACTTTCACAGTTTTCTATTTATTCAATTTATTCAATTCCGATGGATTAGAAAATAGCCCAGGTTTGATATTTGGACTTAACCCTGGCGATTTGTAGATTGGACTCTTTCTTCTATTCATTTTTATATATAAATTATATATTTTAATTCATTTCAAAAGTACTACATTCTATTATTTATTATCATTTCAGATTTCAATGTAAAAGATGAATTTAACCGCATCTATCTGATAGTAATTTTAAGGCATGTCTTATTATCTAAATAATAGTTAAAATTAATGGATTTCTTAGATTTAATTCCATTAATTTAATCAGTTATTCATTTTTGCAATATTTTGGTAGGAAAATGGAATGAGGGAAATTATATCTTATATATTAAATTATACCAAATTCACTTATTTATAATTATTATCTTATTTGATTAATTATAAAAATATTTCTTTTATATTATAATTAAATATTTATATTAAAGATGCCAAAATTCTTGATAATAGTCTGTATCGAAAAGTATGTTGATAGATCTAAAACATATATATGTGAACATATTCTACTAAAAAATAATATTAATTTTAATCATTTTATATGAATATCAATTTTCAAAGATTGTATAATTATGTGATCTTCTAATTATTATTGTTAAACAATATTAAATTACTATTTTTGGTTACTTCTAATATACATTTGTAATCATATTGAAATAATATAACAAATCAAAACTTAACTTATTCGTCGCATCTATATTTACAGATTGGACATTTGATACTTTTGGCTAGCCAGAAATCAATGCATTCATTATGAAAATAATGCACTAAAATAAAATAGAAAATTTATTACAGCATGGCAAAGTTTTGACAATTTCTTCATCAGTATAATCCATTAAACATATCATACATTTACAAAAGTCCTCATTGATATTTTGTCCTTTGTTCTATATCCAATTTAAATCTATTTTCCTCTCAGGGAATTATTGAATAAAATTATTATTGATTCCATCATTTATTATAGGGAGCCATCTTTACTAATTAAACTATTGAATAAGTAAATAAATATACTAAAACTATATCGTCAAAGTATCTAGGCAAAGTTGCCAAATGAGGCTGATCTTCTTGTATCAGAAATGATGCATCACTAATGAGCTAAGCATTGGCATCAGACTCAAAGGATTAATCAAGAAATGACTCATCACTCTTAGGTTATTCAGGCTATTGCAATTGAGATTATCGATTTGCTCCATGTTTCTTTTTTTAAAAGATATTTTTGAACAAAACTGGAAGCGTCATTTAAGACAATTTCATATTTTATTCATGCAATCCAGCTCCAAAATTGCATTCATCAAAATCCATAAGATCAATTTCTATTTCTTCATTCTCCTTATGTAAATTAGTGAGGAAAGTGTTGGGAAAGTTAGGGAACTCATTAATAGATTGGCCTTTACTATTTAAATCTTTTGAAGAAAAGATAATTTAATTTTCTTTATCATCATATTAAGCAAAGTTCTCCATTATTCCATAGAATTGTTTTCTCTTTTAGACAAATTGATTTCTAGATGCTGTATTAACCTCTAANTTATTATCTAAATAATAGTTAAAATTAATGGATTTCTTAGATTTAATTCCATTAATTTAATCAGTTATTCATTTTTGCAATATTTTGGTAGGAAAATGGAATGAGGGAAATTATATCTTATATATTAAATTATACCAAATTCACTTATTTATAATTATTATCTTATTTGATTAATTATAAAAATATTTCTTTTATATTATAATTAAATATTTATATTAAAGATGCCAAAATTCTTGATAATAGTCTGTATCGAAAAGTATGTTGATAGATCTAAAACATATATATGTGAACATATTCTACTAAAAAATAATATTAATTTTAATCATTTTATATGAATATCAATTTTCAAAGATTGTATAATTATGTGATCTTCTAATTATTATTGTTAAACAATATTAAATTACTATTTTTGGTTACTTCTAATATACATTTGTAATCATATTGAAATAATATAACAAATCAAAACTTAACTTATTCGTCGCATCTATATTTACAGATTGGACATTTGATACTTTTGGCTAGCCAGAAATCAATGCATTCATTATGAAAATAATGCACTAAAATAAAATAGAAAATTTATTACAGCATGGCAAAGTTTTGACAATTTCTTCATCAGTATAATCCATTAAACATATCATACATTTACAAAAGTCCTCATTGATATTTTGTCCTTTGTTCTATATCCAATTTAAATCTATTTTCCTCTCAGGGAATTATTGAATAAAATTATTATTGATTCCATCATTTATTATAGGGAGCCATCTTTACTAATTAAACTATTGAATAAGTAAATAAATATACTAAAACTATATCGTCAAAGTATCTAGGCAAAGTTGCCAAATGAGGCTGATCTTCTTGTATCAGAAATGATGCATCACTAATGAGCTAAGCATTGGCATCAGACTCAAAGGATTAATCAAGAAATGACTCATCACTCTTAGGTTATTCAGGCTATTGCAATTGAGATTATCGATTTGCTCCATGTTTCTTTTTTTAAAAGATATTTTTGAACAAAACTGGAAGCGTCATTTAAGACAATTTCATATTTTATTCATGCAATCCAGCTCCAAAATTGCATTCATCAAAATCCATAAGATCAATTTCTATTTCTTCATTCTCCTTATGTAAATTAGTGAGGAAAGTGTTGGGAAAGTTAGGGAACTCATTAATAGATTGGCCTTTACTATTTAAATCTTTTGAAGAAAAGATAATTTAATTTTCTTTATCATCATATTAAGCAAAGTTCTCCATTATTCCATAGAATTGTTTTCTCTTTTAGACAAATTGATTTCTAGATGCTGTATTAACCTCTAAGATCTTTAGTGTATTAATCTACATATACAATCCTGCTTATTCATCATCCTCATTCATAGACTTAAACATTGTTTATTCATTATCAATAATAGAAATCTGGGTGTTGCGTGTAGTGGGTCCCTTTTTCGGTTAACTCTTTTTTATAATCAACTCTATATCTTATATCTTTATCTTAGATCCTTCCTTTATAAATCGAGGAACTAAAAAATAGGGTTGAATGTATTTTTTAAATATCTCTTGTTTGCTGTTATCTGTTTAATTTTACATTACTAACTATATCTCCTCGATTGTGCTTTCTGAGCAATTAATGAACTTCCATTACTATTGAATATCTCAAATATAATTACTGTTTCTTGAGTAAAAATTCCGTCATTTGGAACACACTTGATTGCTTGCATCAATGCTCCATTGACAATTACCTGTTAATCTTTACTAATATGTAAATTTAAGGGAAGTTGAGTTATAAGCTCTCTTTTTTCATTCGAGAGATTCATAAAATGAACTTTTTTTAAGCTTACATTCTTTTACAAGTCACTTGGGTAGCATAAAATTCTTGTAGTTTAATAAAGGCAACCCTCTAAAGGATTCAAAAAAAACACTTTAAATGTAATTCCATGAATTATTAAGAATTCTCCTAATTTCAAATCCTGATTTCTTAAACTATTATAAATTTAGCATTCCGACATCTTCATCTCTTATAATCGATCATAATATAAAACAATAAAATTAAAAGGATCCATTTTTGAAATATTTATTTAATACAATAATAATAATTCGAAAACTCGTTATCCAAAGTAAATTAAGTTGTTAAATACAAATATGGAGATAACTCATTTAAATAAACATCATGTTACCAATTCAGCCGAAGATTGTATTCAGATCTTATCCAAATAATTTTTTAATTTAAAAAATATATTTATTAACATAATATTAATTATGAATTTCAACTTGATATCTGGAAGTTTAACGTAATTATATTTAAGAATACATCTACAAATCATCAATGATATTATCTTAATTAAAATAGTATAGTTCCTTTCTACTTATTCCTAAATGCATATTACATTAAGTTTCAAGAATAACTCATATATTATGAAAACAGATCATCTTTATTGTACATATATAAACTATCTAATTTTAATAAAAAAAATTCCTTTATATAAGTTCTAAAAAATTTAGATTATTTGTCTTGCCATCTTATTTGTCATGATGATTGCGAAATATCAATTAAAAAATTATACAAATATATTTCAATTAACATATTAATAATGTTTTATATCAATATGTAAATTACTTTTGGATTACATAAATGTAATTTAAAATATAAAATATTGTATTACCATAAGAGATGTTTCAAGTGATATAGATGAGTTGTTTAGTTTGGTAAAGATCTGAAAAAATGAAGTTGGGAGAAAATCTTGAGATATATGAAGCTTTTAATATTAAGAGTTGAATTTAAATTGCTTAACAGATAGAATTAATTTGGTTGTTCTTTAATAATAGGATGGAGTGAAATAACTTAAAATTATTTGTATTATTATGAATATAAATTAATTATTTCAATAATAAATTTTATTTTATTTTATTTAATTAATATGAGTTCATACAGAGATTAGGCCTTTGGAATCAATTCAAGACCTTCGAATGACCCACTTAGATTTCCATAAACAATCACAGCTGATATATACAACAACTTCTCATAAAAACCATTAGCCAATGAATAATCTTCAGGATTGCCATTTTAATTCGGTTCTGCTCCTGCTCGAGCTTATGCACAAGAAGTACTATTTATTATGAGTTTAGCTTTAATTATCTCCAGATATTCAAGTATTAGCAAAGCAGCAATAAATGTAATAGCATCCTGCTGCACTTCCAGTCTAATAGAAAGTCATTTAGCCTTAGCCTATATATTAGGAAATCCAACACTTCGATAAACCAGTTAAGGTAGTGTCAAGGAGTGATATTGAAGAACCTTGGAGAAGTATTAACATTTTAAGCTTATTTAGATAAGTGTTAATTTTTGGAGAGACAAATTTATGATTTATAACAAGAAAACATTAGATTGAGATAATCGAATATTGCATCTGAAAAAGTTACTTATTTCGAAGACACTGGAAGAGTCAACTAATTGATGCAAGAGATTGATCGATTAAATAAAACCATTTTAGATTTGAATTAGGAAATTGATTAATGGAGATAAAGATATTAAAGTTTGGAAGCATAATTAAAAACAAGATAGAATGTGGAGATGGAAATAGAAAGAATGAGAAGATCTGTTTAAGATAACGAGAATATTATGCATGTTGAAATGAATAGATTAAGAGAACAATTAGATGAGTGGCAAAAAAGATGTCAATCACTTGAGTCTCAAAGTTAAGATGCCCAAACATACTTAGCTAAATCAAGAACTAACGAATAATAAATATGTACAGATTAATTATTTATACATTTTAGTTAATTTATAGGCTGATTTAAAGAAGGCTGAGATGAGTTTAAAATCTAAATAAGATGATTTTGAGGCTTTGTAATAAAAGTTTAACAGGCTTGAAAGAGTTGTAAGAGATAGTGAGTATTAATCACAAGAGATGGCTAAGTAATTAATATTAATATGATTTCAAATAGTCTAAGAAAAATTATTGATGATAGGAACAAAGAAATTGATATCCTGAGAAGACAAAGTCATTCGTAATTCGGAAATTAGAGTATCAAAGATTTAGAAGGGAAGTTAGCTCTTTTCTAGGGAGAATGTGAAAGATTGAATTAACTATTAAATCACAAAGAATAAGAATTGCAGTTATACAGAGATTAACTCAAGAGACAATCTCATTATAGTAATAAATAATGATAGCTAATTTATTATAATAATTAATATTTTGCTTTGCCATTTCAAATAAATTTCTCTAAAACAACAATTTTACATTATAATATATATTTGTTTATAAAAATAATTTAAGAGATCTTATGCATATACAAGAGAGACTTGGATGGACTTTTGGAAATTGAAATAAATTACTTTAAAATTATTACTAATTAATTAAAATTCATATTAATTCATTCTTTTTATCTCCATAGTGGTTTATTAGAATACCATTGTGAAGGCTGTTAGACATAATATAACAAAACATCATTTTTGTATTTAACGTATTCGGCAATGTTATTTGCTTCTGATTGTAATATGCACTTTGTTGCTTATGAGGACAAAAACCAGATGAGATATTATTGAAAAATTCTTTTTCGTTCTTATTCTTCCTTAGGTTCATCTCCTTTAATTATTAAATGATCTTTGAGGACTCGAAAGCCTGATATGATTTCCAAATTTTATTAATAAAACTTTTGAAATTCAATTAATTTCTGATTGCTATTTCTAAACTTTTCGAGTAAAAACTGTTGGGCTTATGTGTTATTTATTCCTTTAATACCATGTCTCAAAATATTTCTACAGATATTTTTCTTGTAATCTCTAATTGCAGCTGTCTATTACTTTGCCTTCTTATGTATTTTCTTTTTCTTGATGTATTTATCCAGAGAAGGCAATTTAGACTTTAATTCTAAACTCAGTTAAGGGTTCAGGAAGTATTGACTAATGCTTTGCTAAGGATACTAATCTTAGGATTATTATTATAAAGGTTATTATAATTAGTCTTCCAATTTAAAATCTTCGTATGACTGCTAATTAAAAATCTTTAGACAAAATTAGTTTGGCCTTTTATTTTGTACAAAATTAGCCGATTCTACAAATTCGCTGCTTGGATTCTTGAAAGAGTACACGAATGAATTCATGATTAAATAATAAATATTAAGCTCATAAATTAAAATAATTTTTCTTATGTTATAAATATATTTGGTATTTATCATATATAGAAATCAAAATTATTAAAAACCATTTGAGTTAACATCATAAATACGTATGATCTTTTCAAATAAATAGTAATTTAGTTTTATTGTTTCTATTCTCATCACTTTGAGTTAAAGGAATGTGTTTAAGCTTAGAATTTAGATAAAAATTAATTCTTTAATATGATTGAAAGGCATAGACTTTATTCACAATATCTTTTTCAATTAAATTATTTTATTCAATTAGTTCGCGATTATATTTTGCTTAAATTAGGTATTATATTGTTGTACATCGTATAAATTATTTTAATTGTAAATGAATAATAATCTAAGACATTAAAAAGAAACCTACTTGTAAGAGGAGATATTAGATAAAGGAATCGATCCTAATCACTTTCAAGAGTTTTGCGAAAAAATAAAAGGAGAAGGTAAGGAATCAATATAAAATAAGAGAGTGACATTGATAAATGGTCTTTTGAAGATATTGTGCAGCTGGTCAATTAATATAAGATTGAATTTTTTACAACTGATTTTAATTAACCAGCTAATGATTTGATTCTAGGTTGGAATGCCTTTGATTAAGTCATTCCATAAAAAGAGATAAAAAGCGATCCCTAGATGTGGAACTTGTTGGACTTAGATGATGAAGGGTAATCCCCTGTGATAGGTTAATAAGTTGAGCAAAAAAATGATTAACCTTTCTAATAAACTCAAAAACAAAATTAGTAAATTCATCAACTATAAACATTGGAAATTAATTAACGAGGCTCAGATAAGCTAGATCTTATTAACATGGGTAAGCCATTGGCAATTTCACCTACTGCTCAAAAACTATAGGAAATACAATAAACGATGCCAATAAAGCCTGCCCCTGAAATTTATTCGTTTTCTCAGTGTTCAAAATTAGAATGTAAAAAATTGGGGTTTAATATATTTGCTCAAGGTGTTCCGCCTATAAAAATAACTGGGTATATCAATATAATTTAATGTAGTTTTGAAAAGAAAGCAGGAGGACTCTTTAAAAAGGATTATGTTGTATATAATGTTAAAACAGGAGAAGAATACACTGTGTAAAGAAGATATAAAGAATTTTAGTGGTTATAATAAACACTTTTGAAACTATTCCCAGGTGTTGGTATACCAAGTTTTTCAGAAAAAAAAGCAAAGAAAACTACAAAAAATAAAGCTCAAAAAAGGGCTATCCTTCTAGAGTTCTTTTTGAATGAATTGGCAAAGAGTGAACTTTTTAGAAACAGCAAATATTTTGTAGATTTTCTTCGTTTGAGTGATCCAGCCCAATTTAAATAATTAAAAAAGTTTGGAGAGAAACTAAGTAAGCCTAATAAATTTGAGAGTCTTCTCAATATGACAGGAACTGTTATATTCGTACCAGATATCAAATTAAATAATTTCGAAACCTTCATATAACAAGAAGAACCAATTTATGAAAAAATTAAAGATCTTTTTAAAGTAATAACACAACGTTTATCAGATGTATCTAAACTTATTAAAGATATTGAAGATTCTTTATAAACTTTAACAAATTTGTGTTAAAAATACGAAATTAATTAAGATTATGATCCTTTATAAGAAATGGCCAAAAAATTAGATGAATAAATAACAAAGTGTAGTTCAAATTAGTACAATAGAATGTATAATATGTTTCGATATTAAACTCAAAATTTTTCATAAATTAAAAGTATTCTAAAGTAGAGAAATGATCTATAGGCTGAATTTTCTAATAGAAAAGATTTTAAAGTAGAATAAATAAATGAACTCTATAGTTCAAGAGAAAATGCTAAATAGATTGATGAGTTAGAATTTCCAGCAAAAGTAAAAACAATAATAATAAAATAGAGTTCGAAGCTTTTGGCTTATCAATTAGGTTACATGAACTGGAGAACTATTGAGGAAATTAAGACGTTTTTATAGCATCGATAAATTGGATTTTAAACATTTTCATAAGAAGTGTTGAATTGAATATTTGTAATTATGAATAATAATTTTATTTATTCTAATTATAAGGACTGAAGAATATCTCGAAATAAGAAAGGCTATGATTGATTATTTCAAATTCATTAGAATTGTAATAACGATAGGAAGGACATTTAGATGAAAATTATAAATATTATTAACATTCAGGCAATTCTTCAATTTATTAAAATCCAATGATTATGCATTTACTAATTAATTTCTAATGAAGTTATTTTAGAATATTTAGATACTAAATTATTATTTTAGAAATAGAACACTATTAATTCATTTCAAAAAATTTCATACATTTTTTAGATAAACTTAATTTGATTAATATTGTAAGGAGAATTATTGATAATATTTGTATATTAAATCCTATGAATTAATTTTCTAACTAATATTTATAAGGAACTCTACGGAAGTATGTTCGCCTCTTCGTTAGCACCGAACAAAAGAAGTTTATAGCAACAGTTGATGCATTTGAATAAGTAATCAAATTTTATTATTTAAGAACCTTTCGGAATAGATAGCTAATTCTTATGCCTGCGCATGTGAATAATTCCAATCTGAAACATGCTCAAACAAATACTTAGTGACTAATATTCGATAAAATGGATTTAGTGTAATTATTCCTAAAGAGTTAAATATTGGTTAAGTTTTAAATGATCAATCATATATCACATGTAAGATTTGCAAGGAAAAAAATAAAAATAAGAAAATGAACAATTATCAAAATTCTGATAAGAAAACTAAAAAGACTCTAAAAGAATAGGAGAAAATAGAACTTAATCTTCCAGATATATCTCCTCCTAAGATTTTAATTTAAAGCAATGTACCTTTAACAGAAAAAAGAGAAGAAAAAAATTAAGGAAACCAAAAAAAGAAAAACAAAAGAAAAAAGAAAAAAAATTAATAAAATCAAAACAAATCTAAATAGAAAATAGATGGAATACAACAAAATAATTCAATTGAGCAAAATATGTTTGATGATATAATTTAAGGTGTTTCATAGTAAAAAGAGAAAGTGCTGGATAAAAATTAAAAAAACTAAGTTTAATTAGCTTAAAATATCGACTTAAATTAAAGAATAGACAATATTTATTGTGATGATTTGATATCACATACTAAAGATACAAATTAATAAGTTAAAAATATTAATATCATTTTGCAGGATAAAATGAGAAATGATTAAAAATTAAATTAGGAACTTGCAGAAAAATCAGAGGCTAATAATAAAAAAAACAATTTATAAGTTAATAATAATATAGTGATAAGCAATGAAAGTAATCTATTATTAAAGGATACATTAGATTACTTTTAAGACTCTTTGAATAATTCAAAAGAAATGCCTAAAGTTCCTAATTCTTCCTTTCAAGCTAACATTGAGCATACTACTAAATACAAAAAGTAAAAGCAAAATCAAAATAATCTGAAGTAATAATAATAGTAATCAACTGGGTAAGAAAAATCATAATAACAAAATATTTAATTATCAAAACACAAGAGAGAGAATTAAAATGTAAATTAAAATGCTAATCAAAGTAATAATAATATTCCTTAAAATAATACTAAGCAAAATAAAAAGAAAGGTAAAAATGATAATATCTGAATATTATTAAAATAATAATCTCATAATTAAGAAATAAATAAATTAGTGTGCGAATTTATAGCTTAATTCATTTCTTCTTTAGTTCTGACAATCTTTTATCTTCCTTTAATTTTCTATCCATTTCTTCATATTTAACTAGAGCCTAAGATTCAAATCTAATAGCTCTTTATTCTAAAATATCTATTCTAAATTGAATGTTAATATATTCGTTATCATCAGGATCTGATTTCTTTTATTACATTTATTCAGCTTAATCTAATTTTGCTCTTTCCTCTTCAAGTTTTTTCTAAATGATAGCTGCTCTTGATAATAAACTAGAAATAGTTTAAATATGATACCGTTCCTTCAATTTGGTCATGACATCTTTTTGTATTTCCAAAGCCTCATTGTATGATAGAACTTCCTTTCCTTAAAGTTTTCTTTTTTCTAAATATGGATACAAATAATCCTTATCAGCTTATTCTCTCTATTTTTCCTCTTCTGATTTCTTTAAGGTTTCCTTATATCTTTCTCTAGCTTTATCATGAAGAGTCTTCTCCAACTTTAAATCTTAAGATCGAAGCTATTCCTCATCTTTTTTGACTTCATCCTCCTAATTTTTGATGTGCGTTAAGCATTCCTTCTCTTAATAAAGATATTATACATAATTTACCTAGATTAGCAATGCGTTAATTCTCTTATGATACCAAAGCATCTTCATTTTTTTTTTCAACTCCAGGTTCAGTCAATTTGCCCAAGCTATGCATATTCTCTCTTTTTAACTCTTTGAATTATGGATTGATTTCTCCTTTATTCATATGATAGTAGACTCTAAAATACCAAATCTAATTACTTAATAAGATTCTTTTGCAAATCAATAACAACCTTCTATGGTTATTCACTAGCTGGATAGAGTTCGCTCAATTCATATTTTTAAGTCATTTTAGTAATTTTGACTTAACCCATATATCTATCATTGTGTGTTAAGTCTCTTTATTCAAACTTCTTATCTTTTGGATCAAATCTAACAGATCGATAAATAACACGATCATCTCTGTTTTCATATTCTTCAATAGTCTTTTCTCCTATCTTTTCGATTCTTTTGATCAATCCATCATGATTTCTAGTGGGGTAATAAATAATGATTCTCAATTGTCTGTCAATTGTAGTAATAGTCTTACGTTGTGGTTTATTACCAGGTTCATACTCCTCAATAGTTTTAAATTCGTAAGGGAATCTCCTTTTCAACACTAATTTGTCAGATCTATGTTTGTAAAAGTACCTTATTTCTTGTATTTTCAATCTTTTGTAATCCTGATAGATGGTAAATCTCTAGACGAGTCCATCTTGTTCTTGAGAGTAAGGAGCAAAGGAGTCTATTTTACATTTCTTATAAAAGACCGTTGACTCTCCTAAAGGAGTTCCTTTGAGAAAGCACTCTTTATCAATAAAGATTTTCGGTGGCCATGGTGGAGGCATATCTAAGATTTAAGCTATGTCTTGCAATTGTTATTATTGTGGATCTACTTGCTTTTATTATTGGTTATGATCTTCACCATAATTATAATCTTCATCATCTTATTATGCCTGTTCAACCAAAGTGTCGAGCATAACATATTCCCAATTCATAGAAGTATCCATTTCATCAAAATTTAAATCAGCAACCTTTGATTCAAGTTTCATATTAATCCAAAAGTTCCTATTGTTGAATACAGCATCAACAGATAGAAAGGGACTATCATTAATCTAATAGATTCTTCCTGTTGAGGGTTCAATGAAGAGATTTCTTTCAACTCCTCTCTTTCCTGCCTTCAAGAGAATCCAACAATGAATTCTCCTTCCAGCATAAAAATCTTGTCCCATTTGGTCAGGTTCATCATCGTCTATAGTTAAAGCTATTCTTCGTTGCTCTTTTTCGTATTCTTCCTTCTACTTTTGTATTTTAGTGTCATATTTAGAGATAATCTCCTCTTTTGGGAGAATAGCGAATTCATTGTCTTTGAGTTCATCATTATCCTTGTCTTTGTCTTCGCTGTCCTCCTTTATTCCATTGTTAATGAAGATGTAATCAAGATCTGATTCATTTTTACTTGTAATTGACCTTGGAGCTGTTCCATAAACACAATAGGCATCATAACCCACTCCAATTAAAACACTGCAAAGTAATATGGACAAATCAAAGCAATCTCCCTTTTACCATCTCGCAACATTAGTTGGACTTGGTATTACCTTAGGGAATTAATCAGGAGGATCCAATTATTCATAAGCAATAAAAAAACTCATATATCTCGCACACTATTCGTAATTATAGAGCTCCAAATATCCGATTTTTTGAGGCCGAATTGTTGTGCAGATAAATTTGTACAAATCACACTCATTTTTGGGATAAAGAAACAGATTTCTCTTCTCATCATAATGTAATTGAAACTGCTTTTGAAATTATTAAACATGCTCTAGTACTAGCTCTTCCTTTGGTGAGTTTTCTAAACTCTCATCATTTAATATTTACCTTTGTAGCAAAATGGAATTGCAATATCCTTACCATCCTTAAAATCTTTGCATCTTTACAATTTCTCATTCACAACTGTTGCATTACCAGATTTCAATATTGCAAGTATATTATTTTATTATTATTATGCCTATTTCTATATTTCAACATCACTAACAGCAGAGGAAGTCATTATTGATATTTTTTTTAAAATAAATTATATTCAAATACTTTTGCTCTTTACAAATAATTTTATTTATTTTTATTTATATTTTCACTTTTTACCATTATTTAACATGTATTATAAATTTTGTTAATGATGATAACACAGAGTATAATCTAAGTAATATCTCATATAAAAGGAGAATACAATTTTAGTGGCAAGTAATCATATCTTTGAAATAATATTATATATTTATCATTTTAGATTGAAATTTATAAGTAATTCATTTAATAATTTTCAGATAAAATATATTTCATGAATACTGTGCTACGGTCTAATAAATAAAAATATATGTGTTCATATTAAATAATCTAATATTTTATTATCTAAGAATAACACTCTCAGCATTTTTAGACTGCCTTTATTCAATTGATTATTTTAATATTATCTTTAATTAATTTTCATTTTCCATATTGCATAGCTAGATTTTGTTGGCCAGGGGGAAAGTATTTAATTAAATCTTCCTTGTTCAAGTCATCAAAGAATGGATGTTTCATTGCTTCTTTCACATAGATTCTCTTAGCAGGATCAAGGGCTATCATTTTAGTAACTAGATCCAATCCATTCTAAATTTGTTATTTATGTGACATACCTTCTCAAAGTTTTTGAAAAATTACTCTGGAGGAGTTGGTCTGAATCTTGGGAATGTGGGCTTGAAATCCGGAAGATCTGCTATGTTTGGCCAATCCTATACTGTTGGGGTTCCATGGTATTGAAATATCTTAAAGATTTGATCGATTTCACTGTCTCCACAAAATAAACCATGCTTTTCAACCATTTCTGTGAGAATGCATCCGACTGACCAGATATCAACTCCTAATGAGTATTGTTTTTATGACAATAATATTTCTGGTGCACGATACCAAAGGGTTTCAACTTCATGTGTTAAAGTTTTGATAGGCACTCCAAAAGCTCTGGCCAATCCAAAATCAGCCAACTTGATGATTCCAGTTGATTTATCAATGAGGATGTTTTATGGCTTGAGATCTCTATGGATAATACGTCTAGAGTGACAATAATTGAGACCATTTAGGATTTGGAATGTAAAATGCTATAATTGATTCGATTAATACTTTGATTTGGCTTAATGTTAGATTGTGTTTGTTCTAATCAAGGAATTTCTTGAAGTCCATCTCCACATACTCAAACACTAAGTAGAGCTTCTTCTCATTTGGTTGATAAATGACTTCTTTGAGACCCACTATGTTTGGATGCGGTTAGAGTTCTTTTAAAATTGAAATCTCTCTCATTGCAGTCGATGGCACTCCTTCATCCTCGTTTTCCAATTTGATTTTCTTCAATGCTACCAATTCCTTGGTCACTGAATCACGAGCTTTGTACACAACTCCATAAGTTCCTAAACACTATTAAAATCAATAGTTACCTTCTCCAATCTTCTCTAATTTCTCATATCTCTCTAACTACCTATTGTTATTGCTCAACTTGTCTCCTCCTCTCAAATCATAATAGTTTTATGCTTAAATAGAGATGCATTCATACTTAACATAGCGTAAAATAAATTCAAAAATTAAAATATTAACTGTTATTTAAATCAATCCTAATAGAATGTAGGTCTCTAATCGTTTAAAAATAATTTTGCATAAAAATCATTTTCTGTTTGGCTTCCCTCATCCAGAAGTAATTTTAATTTCCCTTAAACAATCCTTATTAATCCTTTATCATGAACCTAAGGGTAGACAAAGAATTCATATTTGGCTAGTTCCTTCAATGGTCCTAAGTCATCCAATAAACTCTCTAAAAGTCCATCATTGCTCAATTTATCTTAAAACATATTGAAAATGGGTAACAATATTTTCTTATCTTAAACAACATCGTATAAGGCATTAAGTGCTGGAACAAAGGCAAATGTATTGCATTAAACAAATTTAAACACTAGAATTGCAAACATTTATCTATCCTTATTCAAATATCGATAAGCTGGTATTTTCTATTCTTGTCTAAATTATTGCAGATCTGGATTTATGCTTAAGATTTAATTCGGATCAATCCATAACAAACTCCAAAGCAAAAAGGAATATTTTCTTATAATACTTACTATTCTTAATTGACGTTATTAATCTTCTGTAAGCTCATTTATTTCTAAATATTTATTTCTGTCATCAGACCAAAAATACCATTCAAAATAATCTTTGAACTCTGGAATATATGGGACTTCATCTTAAAAAATGCACCCTAATTTTGCATATATTTGAGCTACCATACATTCATAAATCAATTGTCCTGTACTGCTTTTCACTAATATAACTAATAGATTTACTTCTCATAATTTTAATTATAATGGCTAAAATTAATATTTTATAATCATGCCAAACTTATTAGGGAGGTATCAGTGATCCAGTAATGAAGGCATCAATATTGTCTTCAATAAATAGTTTAATAATTCCGATATTGTCAATTTATTTATTCATAAATTCCGAATAAGATGTCTTGAACAAATTGATTAGTAATTCAGTAGTTGAACATTGTTTTCTTTGTATACTGTCTTTTTCAAATATGTCCAAATAACAATTACGTAGATGATTATTTTTCAAATACTCTTTTTTCAATCTAATATTGATATTTTGGAAATATTATTCTAAGTCAACTTAAGTTCTCACATTAATAATGGATGTCTAAGATGCAATCAGTTCTTATATGTTTTATTCTTCTTATTCAATTTCCATAGAATCAAAAGCTACTAAAATTAATGGTTGTAAAATTTTGAGTAAATTAGTTCTTTTTAGTTTATTTTAATAACTAACTTATTAATTTCAGTCTATTCGGCTATCTCATTTTGTAGTTCAAATCTATTTAATGTCTCTTGGAAAGGAGTATGATAACAGGTGTATTTGTGAATCATCATGTCAAGCTGATGAAAAAAATAGGTCTTAAATTCTTGTTTATTTCTTTCGCACACATTTATAGCCAATCCTCTAATTCCAAACTACCAAATCTTCCAATTTTATAACTCGTTTAGCCCTAAAGTCTACCTATCCAGAATCATAAATATCCTTGCTCATCTGAACTAATATTACTTATTAGACTAAGTTCATTATTTATTTATGACACAATTTAAATATATTTATCGCTCTTGCTCTTGCTCTTGCTCTTGCTCTTGCTCTTGCTCTTGCTCTTGCTCTTGCTCTTGCTCTTGCTCTTGCTCTTGCTCTTGCTCTTTCTCACTAATCTCAAATCTTAAGCATCTGTGTAGAATACGTATGCATTACCAATAAAACACAATATAAACTAATATATAGACTTACACAGTCAATAAAATTTATTACTAATTATGTTTATATTTTTTCAATTCTATAAGAGTCTTACTGAAGGATTTATTAACTAAATTATTACGCGTTTTAAAGATACCTCTAATTTCTAAAAACTATAATTTAATATATTTTTTTATGCAAAATTGAGTATTACCCTAAGATACATAAGTAATTATATTGATCAGAATTTAATTTATGAGTTTGATTGAGTTTCAATTCTATCATTTCCAAACATTCTTTCATTTAATCTAAATAATTAGAGTTGATGTCAAAAGCATATTATTTGATACTTTACCAATTCAAGTTCCTTCATAATCTTTTCCCTTCACTTAATGCCAAAATTAGTAAGATATTCATTTTTATATTCAAAATGTGGTTCTCCAACTTATTCTTGACATTTGATACTTTTACTTAAAACCTCAAATAAAGGATTTTAATTCTAAATCTTAAATGATTGAACAAATGTTTTAAGTTAATCCTAAGATTATTTTATTTTGTAATTGTTATTTTCAATGTTTATTATAAAAATCATTTAGTAATATTTATTTGAATATCACTCAAATGAATGGGAGGATGATCAGAATACAAAAATGAATGCCCAATTCATCTGAGGTTGTTATTATAAATTATTAAATATAAAAATAATAAAAAATGAATTATAAACCGAACCTGAAGATGGATAGTACTTCTGGCTCGTTTAAAAAGCAGGAGTAGACCTTGTCTCTCGAAAGTACTCAAAAGTCAGAATATAATGGGATCAGTATAAAACCAAATTTTGCTTGCAAACCAGCTTTCAACATTCGCAACCGTTCTCCTCAACCTTAAGAATAGGAACCATAGTTAACAAATACGAAAGATGATTTCTTTAAAACAGGAACATTCTAAGAAAAAATCCCGCTTAAAGATAGGATCTAACGATCAGACGAAAAGAAAAATACAGCTCCAGTTTCCAAAGGACTTTATCTACCTGGTTAAGAGGAGCTGTTTAGGAAATAAATACAGGTAGAGAAGAAAGAGACACAATAACCTCAGGAGAAAAAGGAAGTTTAATCTGTAAAGACGATTTAAGGAGAATATTACATGCCATCTATTGGATAACAATCTAACAAAAGAGAGGCTGCCTTATTGGGATCCAAAAATCCATTGGAAAACAAATTAGCAGTCGCGAACCAAGAGAGAGTATTATAATAGCTTGGTATTTTATGTGATAATACATATAGAGGAAGCAGAACCTATTGAAGAACTAGAATTAGTCCTATGTCCTGAAGGGTGCGGAAGATAATTTAAATCAGATGCCTTGGAAAAGCACGTAAAGGTCTGTAAACAAGTGTTCCAATAGAAAAGACAAGAATTCAATTCAAAGTAAGCAAGAGTTGTTACTAATGATCAATAAAAACTATAACGATAAGGACAGATTAAGGAAAAACAATTATAAAAGAAATAAGGGAAGGCTCCTTTGGATCCTAATTGGAAAAAACAATCAGAAGAATTACGTAATTTAATAAAAGAATCAAAGCAATAACAATGATTATTTTATGATTAATAATACAATCAAATCCCTTTTCCATTCCTCTAAGTCAATACCTTCATCTAATTAATTTCATAATAGGTGTGTATGTGAAATATGTAAATGTGGAAAGCATCATTGTCCCATTCATTCCGATAATATGCATGGCGACTTTCAGTCTACATTCCAGTACAATTACTTATTAATATTAGACATGATTATCTTCCTTGGAAATCCTGCAAATAGAAACCCTTTAACTATGAAAGGTAACCTTAAAAGCATGCCTATGATCCATCTACCTTGCTCAGCTCCTATCAAAGTGAGTATATCAAGAGACCACTTCCCGATAAAGAAATTAGAGAATTACCAAAGATTCCATCCTCGTAACCATTCACTAGTTAATCCGATTATTAGACCAACTATTAAAGGTAATTCTCTGTGTCTATCAAGATTTCCATTACCTTTAAAACCCCCAGTTACAAAAAAATAGTATAAATCTGCTCCAAGGTAAGTCCCGTGGGATACTACCTATGGTGTGGATTACATACCAAAGCCAATTGGAGAGAAAGAGTAATTTAAACCAACAGTAAAGGATGGTCCAAATTGCGGCACTGATTTTGGTTCAAGTACTTATAGAACTGCATATATTCCAATGCCTACTTGCAAACAAGATAAATACAGAGATCCCCATTAAAGAAATTTATATGGAGATCCTGGATAAACAGGAAATTCAACTTATCAAATGGACTATGTTGAGAAATAAAATATTGATGATACGTGTCCAGTCTTAGCTTTACCTAAAAGACCTGTTAAATTACAAGGAGGAAAATCTCATCTAAATTATGATGCCATAACTAATAGATGGATTTGATTATTAATTGTTATGTCAAAATTTTAGTTATTCTAAAAACTATCAAAAATCTAAATAGAGCATCAAAAATAAGTTCATATTTTAGATGAGATATATATGGTCTATTCTAAATATAATAGTGTAATAATGTCATCCTTTCATTTCTTTTTTGTAGCCATATTCAATAACTTTTCTTCCATATCCTTTTATCTTGCTACTAATTTGTCTTCTAATTCTTATTTAGCTAAATCTAATTTTCTTTGTATTGCTTCCATTATAATTGGATCCAATAATTCCTCATCAGTTGGTTCTGGTGGTGCCTGTTGATCTTCTTAATCAACCGTTTCAATTTATCCATCATCCTCAGTCTTTTGTTCAAAGGGGCGATAAATCAAGGCTTCATCAAGGGGCAATGGCTACAAGGGCAAGTCCATCTGAAGATCCATATGTAGTTCCAAAGTTCTTTGATCTGATTTAAAGGCCTAATTAATCAAATCTAAGTGATTTATGTAGATTTAAAAATGATCCTTAATTGGTAAAATATGCATAGATCGAAAATATCCTGCTTCTGCATGTATCTTCAATAAATTGTTAAATAACTCTGCATCTGTAATTTTATTCTTTTGCTGAAGTGTATTGTTGTATCTCATCTCCTGACCAAATTTACTGTTATTATTTGTAAATGATAAAAATAAGATGTTTACCAATACTTATACACTTTCATCATTTAAACCTTTCAATGATTTAGCAAATATCAGATCGTTTATCAGGATATCTGCAGCTACTTAAAAATCGATATCTCTTAGTTGATCGTTGCAGTTACTAATTTGAGCTAACTTATTATATATATTTTCAATTACTTTATGCAAATATTCTATTGTTGCTTTGTGGGGTTCTGGGTGTGGATATACATATTCAATGTAGTATTTTGTAATGGGCAAGGGCAGGCTGATGTTAAAGATATTGAATTACTTAGTAGTATTTAGTTTACTTATTTAATATTTCTCTAATTCTTTTCTCTGTCTTTCTTCCTCTTCTTCTCTCAGTCTTTATTCTTCGGCCAATCGAGCGGCTTCTTCCTCTTTTTGTTTTTGAGTCTTGGGAGGCATTTTCTATAATTTATTAAAATATGGAAATGTCAAATCGCAATTTCATATTTTTTATCTATAGCATTTTCAATAGCATATTGGAGTTTATTCAGTATCAAGATTTTTATAATGTGAAAAAACTGAATTATAAAAAAGATATTGACAAAAATAAGGTTTGGGGGACCCTCAAAAAAATGTCATTAATAATTCTCAATTTAGTATGAAATTAAATAAACCTCATGTATGATGCAATACTTTTAAAGAGGAGCTTTGTTTTCTAATTCTTTTCCAGAATGGATTTTTTTAGAATAAGGTGTTATAATCTGTTTCTGTTTCCTTCAAAATATTTCCCTAAGAAGACAGGGCTTTTGAAGTTAGAACATCAATGATTTAATTGTTGGACCTTTCATATTGTATTTGTTTAATCATAGGATTGGTTTTCATTTTGAGACCCAAGTTTTTTAGGTATCGAATTATACTTTTCTCTGTGATGTGCGATTCCTTTCCCTAATACTCATTTATTGTAATTTCAATGGAGTTATCAGAAAACTCATCATATTCATCCATTCTAATTATTATTGAATTTATACATTGCAATCAATAACATTTATGTATTAATTTTGTCGTTTAAATTCTTATTAAACTACCCCACAATTAATATGGATCTTAATTGCATTCTACTACATAATGAAAAAATTAATTTGGTAATTTGTATTTTGCTGTTTTTTGTACAACGATGAATATTTAAACTAAAAATTTCAAGTAGTCTCAAAGATCTCACATAACAATAGTAAAAATGATTAATTATAAACATTATAATTAAATAATGAGAACTCGCAAAGTTCAAGATGGCCAAGTTGGTTTTGAGATAAGAGGTTAGAGCCATCCCAAATTCAAGAGAAAACCCCAAGTTGAGAACCCAAATGACATTCAATTGGATATCCCAAACGGAGATTTGGCTGAAGGAAGAACCTATTATAAAACTAATTGTGCTTCCTGCCATCATTTGGGTATGGTTGTCATCACTATTTCTCAGACGTGGATACCAACCTAGGGCCTTCATTAAGAACTGTGTACCTAAGGAGATTCAGAACCAATTGGTCTATGGAATACGGAGGAGGAGATTTAAATTCTTGTTAAAAATTCATTTGGAACAGAAAAAAGTTATGGGAATTTCTATAAAATCCTGAAAAAATGTTTTTAGATACAGCAATGCAATTAGACGGGATCAATGATCCTTTTGTACTTGCTAGTGTCATTGATTACCTTCAATATCTAAGAGTATTCACTACAGATAGCAAAAAAATAGTTATCTGATATATATAATATAGTTATAATTATGTGTAACATTCATTATTTATTCTATTTACGTATAATTTATTAAGTAGGTTTATGATTACTCAAGCAATTTGAATATATCTGTTATTCAATTTTTTGTAGAAAAATTTGCATTTAATTAATGCAGAATCCAACTTACAATTAGAATAGTATTAGAAAGTAAAGTGTATAATTATGCTCAATGATCTGAAATTTCAGAATGAAAAATAACTAATTATAGTTAAATAAAATATAGCATATAAATAGAAATCTTAAAATTTCTTTAGCATGTTTGAATGTTCTTTTTGGGTAGATTAAATGTAGAAAAAATTGAATGCTGGCATCTTTCTATTGAGGATACTATTTATTTTGAAAAAACAGATAGTTGATATTAAATAGAAAGATGAAGCAATTTATCTAAGGAAAGATATGAGTGATATAACTTCATAAACTGAATATCATTTTAATTCATAGAAATAATGGAGGCTTTGAATTTATATAAGGATTGACAACAAAATTTCATCATTTAGATAAGGATTTGCAACACGAAATATGAATATTTATCAATATGTTTTCTTATCTGCTTTTGTACCAATCAAATGATAAAGGATAATCATCACAACAATTCCAATTCCTAATGTATTGCACAACAGCATAATCTCGTATTCCATAGCTTTAATTATATATATATAATATAATCAATCAGAAATAAAATGTTCACTTATTATCTAGAAATTTGTGAAATCCATAATTTATGAGGTGAACAAAGAAATCCTGATAGAAAGAGACCTTTTAATAATATACTCAAGCAATCTTGAAGTTCATCTAAATATAATCTATATAAATGATATATCCTTCAACAAATATTGGTCACAGGTCCATCTATAAAATATCTTATTAAAAAGGCTCTGCCATCATTTGAGTATAGTGCATATGGTATTTTCCTGCTCATGAGACCAACAATATTATCTGGCTGCAAAGTGATTTTTTGTTCTTCAATTTCAATGGTAACAGGATTAACAACGTAAAGAAAAGTGAACTTTTTTCCTGTATCAGCCTTTTTATCGAAGGAAGAATCAAAATGCTTCTTATGTTTTTTATCCTTTCCTCCAAAGAAACTTATTTGGTATGATTCGCTAATCTAAACTAGTAGATCTTTGTTCTTGGAATTCAACTCATAAGGTAAGGCACTGAGGATGTGAGAGATGAAATAGAGATTTTTAAAGGAATCCTTATCCATTTAACTGAGAGTCAACCAAAATGTCTTGTCATCTCTTTGGAGTTCAGTTTGAACCTCTTCGAATCGACCATCTCTTTCTAGAAAATCTAATTCTTTAAATAAGGCATGACAATAGTCATTGTTATTAATGAATTTATTCATAACACTCCATCCCGTGTTCATCAAATCATACATGAAGTCTGCAGATAAGAAATTTAATTCAATTTTGGGATATTTATTAATCCAAGTCTGAGGAGTGGCAACAAGCATTTGTTATTTGGAATCTATGTATTATTCCTTCTACATTTCCAATCTAATCTCCTTTAGGAAATAGAATTGCAATCCTTCTCTCATGACTTCATTCAAGATGTAAACTTCAGTTTCTACATCCCATTGTAAATTGTCCTTCTTTCCAGATTTCTTAATGCTATTAAATCGCTATTACAAATAATCCAAAATCTATGGCAATTTGGCTCGAATATTGTTCTTAGACAATTATTCAAATACAATTTGTTCTAGGGCACTTCTTTCTTTTTCAGGTATGTAGACTTTAGCAAAGAAGGATCCACAACAATTCCTATCATCATCTTTATGTTCATGATGACAATCCTTATGCTATTAGGTGTAATAATAGGTATTTTTTTCTTTGAATCTATCTGCTTACTTTTAGTCCAATGAAAAGATTAGCTTGTAAGCATTTAAAAAGTATTTTCTAAATATTTTAACTAATAATATTTCTTAGTCACTCATAATAATCTAAATAATAATAATAATATTAATTATGAATAAAGAATATGAATTAGCCAATGTTTCCATTTTCCTCTCCTCCTTATCTAACATGATCAGACTCTGGTTGAAACGGGGTTTATCAGTTCTAGTGAATCTTCCCTATTCTCTTTACCGGTATTCTGCCAGATTCTTTCTTACAGGGTATCTATAAACATATACAACAATAGAATTACCTGACTTGTTTCCACTGTCTATTGTGTTTCTTCTCCAAATAGGCAGCAACTTTAGCAGCTCTTTCTTCTTTACTTAGTTTCTATCCGGGATTCAATAGTTTCTATTCGATGAGAAAGTCATCCATAGATCTTTTCTGTCTTTCTTCTTCAACTCTTATTTCTGTTTTGAGAACTTACTAGGCTTCGGCCATTAATTTTTCATAATTGGCAGGCATTCCAAAGGGGATGAAGTGTAATCTCTATTAGGTTTGAGCTAGATTGTTTTGTATCTGTTGCAGATCATTAAAAGGCTTGGTTAAGAGATCTGAGACATCTAAATCTTCTCCCAATTTGAGATACTTTTAGATTCCCAAAACCAATTAAGGTGGTTTAGGAAGAGATCTCTCCGTTTGAGGGACTTGAGGGATGGCTATCTTAACATAGGGCTAAAATGAGCTGGAAGGATTGCCCCCACTCAAATTCAATCTATTAAAGCTTTCGTTTAGTTTCTCTCCAGTTGATTCACTCCCCTCACTTCCAATACTTAACTTCCTTCTCTTGTTGATTACCTCATTATTCCCGTTATTATTGTATAACTTGAAACCCAAACTCATTTAATTTAATTTATTTAAGGCTGAATTCGCTCTAATATTTTATTATTTATCAAGATAATCAAATCATTTTATTATAACTCAAATTCTGACTTTTAAATTCTATTCCACAACTTCCAAATCAATTATCGCTCAGTAACCAAGCTCTTCCCTCATTAAATATAGAATTCAAATAATCCCCAGACTATTCAGGCTGTTATTCCAGCAATTCATATTGGCACTACATACAATAATGAACAATTACAAGAGAACAAAAGAGTTGGAGATTTGAACTTGATCATAAGTCAAAGAAAAAAGTTTAAAAATTGTTTATATGATTTTTGATGTTACAACTTAATAATAATCACTAATTGATATTATTATACTGGCCCAACTTACATTTTGTAAAGGAATCAGTGTCGCTTTTGTAGATAACGTAGTCACCTTCCACAAAATAAATCAAAAAGTGTTTTAATGAACTAGAAAAGAGCAAATCTGTGTATTCTTATTAGAGTTAAATCAAATCACTTGATTCGGAGAATTACTTAACCTTGTAGAGAGGAGTAACGATTGTCCCTTAAGAATTTTAATATGGAATGGCCACGGCATTTCCCTTTAGAGTAATATAACTTATTGGAGTCCAATCTTTGTACCTATTCAACACAGATTCTAAGATTGTCTTATTTGATTGATAAAATAACTAGTAATTATCCTCCAAGTCTGTTGACACAACAAACTCAGTTGAATTTTCACTGGCATTCAAAATAGCTGCACTTTTAAATTTTGTTGTTGTTTTGAGATTTGTGATTGTTTGTCTTAACAAAATAGAGCCTTAACTATAAGGAACCAAGTTGTTTGTTCTGAAAATCGAATCGACCCAGAGAACACCATCATTTCTATCCGTCATCAATATCCTGTAGACTAACTAGGAGTCCATGTAATATGATTTGATATCAAAATCTGTTAAGTACAAACTAGTTTTATTAAAGTAGGATTTATCAAAAACATAAGATGTCGTCCTTAAATACCACGACGTAGCTTGAACTACTACGGTGTAGAATATGACTCTGTCAGTTTATAACATTACTAGGGTGTTTCCAATCACTACAGCCTTGTCAAACAATTAGACTCCAAGAGGAATATACACTATGTCTCCAAAGGAATTGCAGTTCAATCCATTGCATTAATAGCCTTGCAAGTAGGCCACGGATCCATTCTATTGACAACCAACAAAAAAGATATTTCCCAATGGATAACCCATCACTCTATTACAAGAATAGCCAGTAGTTTTGGGGCCAAGTGTGGAGTTGAGAATGTTGAGATCTGAATCCAATAATATCAGTTTCTTAGTTGTTTGTATCACATCAATCGACCCATTTCCAAACTTTGCCTTGTCAACTAGATCCTCATAAGTATCGATATCAAACTACTATTCAAACAAGCAATTCACACTGCTCAATTGGGACAAAGCCAAAGGGAGAAGACCATAAAAAATTAATGACATCATTATTAAAAATAATATGATAACATTTTATTAATTTTCCATATTAATATACATTAACCTTATGATATATATGAAACTCTGAATTTATTATATCTAAATATTTGAGTACGTCAAAACAATATCAATTTTACTAATCAGCTTTAAATAGATGATCCCCAAACTTTTCTTTTTGATTTTTATAAATTTGATTGAAAATTCCAGGTTTTTGAATTCCCTTATGTGGTTGAAGGAAATCTAGAATCATTAAAAAAATCAAGTCGAATATTAAGAGAATCATTAAATACAATCCATATATCTATCCATTGCTATAACAATCCTTAAACCGTTTTAATATTGTTTAATTTTAAGTTTACAGTATATTGTAATATACCTTTTCGGTTCTCTCTGCCACTTATTCCCAACTATACATTTTCTTTACAAGCTCATGCTATTAATAGACTTAAAAGTTTTTAGCAATCGGAATTGCCTATGTTATTTTATGACATATATCTTCAGGAGTTGGATCTGCATACAAAACCATATTTTTTGGCAATACCTCACTAATACCTCCCACATTAGTTGAAACAACACACAATCCACATGATGCAGCCTCAACGATTGCTATACAAAAGGCCTCTGTCAAAGATGTATTTAGAAATATGTGACCTCTATTGAGTACATCTTTGACTTAATGACCTGGAACACTTCCTAACTATTATTATTAACAACATTTACCAATTCAGTTTAATTCTATAGATTATATCTTTGTATGGTCTCTTCGAGAATCTTTTTCTTTGGTCCATCACCGCCTATTATAAAGTATATCTCTGGATGCTATTTACAAATTACTTACAAGACATCCACAAGTAAATCCACCCCCTTTCTAAATGTCATTCGACATATAACCACAATGTTAATTGTATTAAGAGGATATCTTTTTGAAGGATTTGGAGTAAATCTACTACAATCAACTGCATTTGGAATTACAGAAATATTCCTGGGATCCAATGATGCTCTCATTGATAAATTCTCTTTGCTCACATGTGATACAGATATTGAATGATCAATTTCACACAAAATATATTTGAGAATTTTATTCACATGAAAAGATGCTGCATCATTGAATGCAAACAACGAATGATCAGTAAATACTGTTTTAAACCCCATTGATTTTGCATGTAGTAGTAATTCTCCTCCTAAATACGATGTAGCTGCATGAGAATGAACGACGTGTATTTCTTCCCTCAATAGTATTTATCTAAATATTGGAAGTGTGCCCACATATGTAAATAACACAACCGTCTAAATGGCAGGGATGAATGGACAGTAATAAACTTTCAATCCATTCGTCATATATCGAACTCCAGATCTTCCTTGATATTTATGTGTTATTATTATAACTTTGTGCCCTCTTTCGATTAAACCTAAAATACCAAATCTTTAATACATAAGCCAAGCTAAAAGATATGCATTTCCACACCGCCTAAACAAGGATAGAAAAAATCACATATCAAGCAAATGTTAACCATTCAATTAAGTAATAATTTCTTATCAACTTTATTATCCTGTTTTAATTAAAATTGCCTATCATTTTCTGATAAAAGTAATTTAAAAACAATCTCTGAATCTAATCCTATTTAAAAGGTAAACCTTCCGACTATTAATTCTGATCTAAAATTAATTTTTGACAAGAATATTAAATAAAAGCATTCAATTTTGATATTTTACTATTACTTATGCAAAAGAATTATCTAGATAAGGAGCTAATCAGTTTGGATAAATAATTGAATAATGAAACCTATAGTAAATATCTAATGATATTAAAAATTATACAAAGTTACTCAAACCAAAACTAAAAATTAAATTGATCACTATATAATTATATATTATTATTAAATTCATTTGATTGATAAAATATTATTATAATAAAATTTATTCTTTGGATTTTTCAGTGAATTTCTATAATTGTAATTTATTTATTACCAATAGAAATAGATTGTTAATTAAATTAAGAACTGTTAATCTATGAGTTTAGAAATCACTAAATTAACTATCAAATTATATTATAATCATCTCTTCAATCTTCATTTAATAATTTTTCAATTTATTCTTTTTTCGCGATATCATGATACCACCATTTTTTGATGTTCTATTAGTTCCTTATTTGCGTATGTGCCTATCTGTAGAATAATCAAGAGCAATTAATTTATTCTTTAATTACTTTATATTACCAAGAAAATGTTTTAATATAACTTCGAAAAGAATTGGATTTTTCTCTCTTCAAACTCAGTATTTTTCAAACTGTACCAAGTAAGGTAGATTTCCGAATTACCTATGAATTCTTCATATAACATCTAAAATGTTAGGGTTTTTAAAATTTGGACATGAAACTACAAATTGTGTCTACATACGTTTTACGCTTCTAACAACAAAGCAATTTTATTTGTTAAATCTATTTATATTATTTTTCCATCAAAGCATATGTAGATTATACATTCGTAAAGTTAAAATGCTAATCAACCTTATGATATTTAAAATCGAACAATTTCACTTCAGTGTACAATAGTGTAATTATTAATTAATTAATGCATTAAGTTGTTCTTTCATAAAATTCAGTTTCTCTTTAAATCGTATCAATTACACTCAAGTTGTACTCAATACCTTTCCCTTATTTACTCTCAAAATATGATATACATCCATTTATTTAATTCATAGGAAATGATGATGATTAATTTAATTTAAGATCTAATATACTTTGCTCTAAGATGTCTTAAATGAATTCACATAAATTTAATAATATAAATATACTAATTAGGTATAAATTAATATCATATTAAGATTTCAAGGCTATCTTAAATTTTTGGTAAGAAGGTCAATTTAAAGTGGATCGATCATTAAGCTGTTGGGGAGTAAAAATGGGTTATTCATGAGTTCAAAGGGGTATTTAGGCACCATTTTTAATATCATTTAGTTTTATTTAGGAATTTCAAGGGGTTGTGAAACTTGGGTTTGATTTTGTTGATCTTTATTTACCTAATGAATAAGATTTGCAAATTAAATCCCATTCAACTGGATATCATCGATTTGATCATCAATTTATTACTAGCAGATTCTCAGTTCCTTTTGTTTAAGTTTGATTTGTTTAATGAGACTATGTTATAGAAAATGAATACAAAGAGAAATTTTTTTTATGATCAATCACTCTCCTGACAATGGCGTATAAGTTTAGAAACACTGTATCATCACAGATCCCTGTGGCATCTCTAAGATTTTTCAAGTAATCTTTCAATTCCTCTTCATCATGCATTGTATCTATAATTGGTTATATGAGAAACGATTACATGTCTTTGAGAAGTAACTTTGTCCAAATAGCAAGGTGCCATAGTTTCCATCTAAGAGGAGCCTTGCAATATTTTAGAAGCAATATCGCATATATTATTTGCGCTTGGTGCCTGTAGCATTGAACTTGAGCTTGTATGATTCTGTAAGCAATTATTACAATTCATTAAATTCTTATTCCTTTATCTTGAGTTACTCGAACAATGAAGTCTATTCGACAATCATGTCATAGATGCTCGAATTCTGTTCTAACACAGAGTGTATGCTCTGAAAAGTTGACTCTGTTGATTTTCTGAGTTGTTCGATTGCTTAATTTAAGTCTTCAACCTTCTTTTCCAATAGGTTGATATATAACTTTTTTCGTTATCTGGAATTTCTTGCACTTTCCCTGTTTCTTATCATCTTTTGATCTTCATTTTCCAACTGTTTACTGGATGAACTCGGCTCCTTTTAAATTTTCTTGACAATCTTCTCATTCTCTCCCTCAACGCTAAGGAGAGAATGTATCTTTTTGATATAGGCATTCTTCACGTGTCCCTTAATGTTCTGTAATCCGATGGCTTCATCTTTTAATGAAGCCTGGGAATCAATCTAAACCATGGATCTCTCCTCTAGTTTAACATCCTGTTTTGATAAACTATAAGGCAGAAATGATGGCATAAGAAATCTCCCCCTCGCTTAATCTTCATCAAACTATTCAGGTAAATGGTATTCTTGATATTCATTTAACTTTTGCATCACTGCTTATGATTATAATAATTGATTAATGACGTCTGAAAAGACATATATAGTATAATTGTTATAAAAATAGCTACTTTCTACACACGAACATTTAGATGTCATTTTCCCATTTCGACTAATGGTAAACCCTTTTCTACCCAATCAGATTCTTTGGTTATGAAATTATCAAAATCCAAAAATGGTTATAATATTCATATAGTGACATGCAAAATTAGCTATCAGATTAATCAATCCAAATCAATCAAGTTCCTAGTCTACTATGTCATAAGTAATATATTCAGAGAATAGATCTGACACTGTTGATTCAGCTTCAACGAAATCTAATTCGTCTGCTCCTTCACATGCATAATAATGGAAGTAAGCCTTTTTTCTCCATAATTATAAAAATTTTAAACATAACTATCTACAATACATCCCAAAATAATTGTGATGACCTATATACAAAACAGTATCACCCAATTCATAGTGTTGAACCTTGCAATTGATATTACAAAAACCATGCTTAACCCAGGCTGTCGTATTTTTACATTTGGATGTAGACTCTTATATTTCATAATACAAATCTTTTGTTCTACTCACAGTTGCCTGCATTCTATAAAAGTTTTTGGCATCCCCTTAGAATGTGAAATTCTAATTTGCTGGCTCTGTTAACTTGTAAATCTAATCACTCAAAATCTTATGTGGACTTATAACACCGAAAGCATTTGATAAAAAATGCATCCTTGGAAATGAAATTAAATTGACAGCCAACTTTCTTAGATCACCATTTTAATAACCAGGAAATCTCATTGAACAGTTATTTTAAAGTAATGTTTCAGCAACAATGTCATGGCAATTTGACTGACTTGGATATTGACATTATTCTTAAACTCTCCTGCTCAAAGAGTCGTAATCATAGACCATACAATAATTACAATTAAGTATCAATTAGTTGAGTGAAAGGATTGTATTATAAATTTCAATTGCTGAACAAGATTATAAATTTGGGAATATTGATGTGGAACTAAAAAATTAATTACTATCCAAAAATCGAATTAATTGCATTGATATTCCACAAAATTTATCAGAAAGTGAATGTATAAGATTGCAACCAAACAAATGATCTGAGTTCTCATATATTTATCTTAACTTATCTTCAAATTCTTGTTAATATACTTGAGCAAATATATTTTTCCCTTGATAATAAGTACCACCCAAATATACATTTTTACCAATCATGTAATTAGGATCTATAAACTCTTAATCTTACATAGTCAGAATTTAATCCATAGCTGTTAAATTTAAATCTAATCTTACATTGTTATTCATCTAAGAATACTCCTCTAAAACTTCTATACTTCTCATGCTCTTCAAAACAAGTTGATATTCTCTATTAAAATTATTCCTTATTTTCTCTATTGTCTATTTGTTATTGTGATAAATGGTGATCTTGTATTAGTTTTTTTAAATATTTCAGACTTATCTCATTTGAATTCCATCCTGCATTTAATTAGATTAACTCACTCATTAATTTGATATATTTTATAATAGTATATTCTATATGTTAATTGAAATTAGGTTTATTAATTAATATATCCAACATCAACCTGACTTTCAAAGTTCGAATTTCCAGTTGGCTTTTTTCTTTAGACAAATTGATTCGAACTTTACTAAAATTGACCTTCTTTCTTATAGCATATTGATTGGTACTTACAATAATTTAGAAGAGCTAGAAAAAGGTACTTGATCAGCGAATTCTTTTTTTCTTCAATAAATTAAATAATTATATGTTATCATTACCATTATTTTATTGCTAATTAGGATTATCAGTTTATTTCATCTAAAGGATTATATCAAAAATAATTTCATATTCTAAGCAGTTTTCTTCTTAGTGTAGTACTGATTTCTAAATTCGAAATTTTTTTTCATCATTTCAAAGAATTTATATTAGCTAAAAATCTAAAATTAAAAAAAAAATACTTGATCAATTCAAGCTTTCAATTAAAGAATTATTAATTATTTATTTCTAGGAATAATCATGTACTTTTTCTCTTTTTTTTCAAAATCAATTTCTTCTATGATTGATAATATGTTAACTATTTCTACTTCCTTGTTAAGGAAGGTGAAGAAGTGTTAAGATCATTGCATTGTGCTAATGTGTCTAATTTTATGGGATATTCAATTACATTTCGAATAAATTATTATTATAAATTTAATCATCCCTCTCCTTTATAACCAATTAATCATTGAATTTAAATATCAACATATATTTAGTTGATAATTGAATTGATTATTTAATTATTAAGTATTAAATTAAGTAAGGATGACTTAATTTTCTCAAAAAGAATTCAAACTTCAAGAAATACAAAGCATTAATATTTATTAATAATGCATTATCGGCATCAGTGCTTTATATTTTGATTAAAAAGGGGAATATATCTATGGTTTAGGTGAACATCATAAATTGAAAATATATGATTTAAGGACTAGATGTTCAAAGTTATTCATTTTTTGTCGATGCGAATGCAATTTAGGAATATAAGTTTGTGAAGATATTAGTACAATTGTGACATGTTGGGAACCTGGAGTACTCATAATATACAGAGTTGAAACAAGAAATTGGAAAATTTTGAGAATATAATATATCATATCATCTATCCACTTTACTAGATTGAGTAATGTTAATTAATAATTGAATCATTTTGCTTGTAATTATTTATGTTGAATTAGGTTCTAAATCTGATGGCTCTTTAACTGTTTACCATAATTCCAAAGGATTGTTTTAATAATTTTAATAAATTTGTGATGCAAATTAGAATGAATGGCTCAATATTATACTTTTTGAATCTTTTTTGATTTGCTCCAATTAAAGTGTTTAAATTTAGATGTTCAAATTCAACCAAAATTTGAAAAGATATGAATTTTTTAAAATATTTACAAACAACATCACAATTTATTCTATTTTTGGATCATTTGATAGAATTTTGATACTTGGATCAAATAAGAAGTATAAGCAATATGAAGTTGATTTAGAAAAAGGTGATTTGAAATGTTTGGGAGAGACTTAAGATTAAGGTTCTTTTCTCTCTTAAATTCTATTTTTGGATGGAGGAAATTCATTCATAGAGATAGGATTTTCAAAATATTTGAATTTATGGAAATTCGACAAAAAAGAAATTAAGATTTCAGAAACAATCGAGTTTGAATAAAGAATCAGTACTGCTAGCGTTTCAAAAAATAAAAATGCTGTGATAATTGGCTTTAAAGATGGAACTATTAAGCTTTATGCTTGAGTCTTAAAAAATATATTCATAAAATAATTTACAGTAACAATACACCTCATATTTAAAGATTTTCATCTCTTAGCTTCGGAATTTCTTAATAAAGATAATCTTTAAAATAGAAAGTTTTTCGTATTCTTATACAAATATAATTTATATATATATAAAACATGGATAATTGAGCTGCTACTGTTATACAATTTTAAAAATGATATTCATGATCTAGCAATAATTTCATGTAATATATTTGAAATTCAAACTAATACATTCTATTTTTCTTTTTTTTAAACAATAAAATTGATAATAATTATATTGTCTAATTTTTCACCCTGGTATTATAATGGGCGACGATTCAAATGAAACGGAAATATGGATAATCGTATGCATTCTAGTGTCTTTTTTCGCAGGTTTGATAGCGTTTTTAATTTTACAACGATTCAGAAGAAAAAATAAAAGTAAAAAGCTTGAAGAAGAAATACATAAACTACAATAATATGTGAATTCTTGTGATAGAAAGCTTGAGAGTCGGGGGGATAATATCAATACATAACCCTAATTACAAAATTAATCAAGTTCATTTACAAAAACTCACCCCATTGATTAATAAGATTAAGAGGATCAAACTAAAAAAAATGGGAAAAAATATTATGATGATATGGATAAGTTAGAGAGGGAAATCATAAACTAATAACAATCATATTCTCCAAATAATAATGAAAAAGATGACTAGGGAATCTAGAATGGGTATAAATAATCTGTTGGAATCAAGAAGAAAAACCTAAAAATTTAGATTCCTTAAGATTGATATTTAGTATCATATAAAGTTATTCTATCAATTTTCAACTAAGAATTATTTTAGGATTTTTGGGATACTTTTAATTGTTTCTTAAATAAATATATTTATATATATATGTTTCATTTAACAATTCCAATTATAATTTAGAAAATATAGTATTCTATTAAGTAATTATTCATAATATCTGATGAATAGTTTATTCATTTACCTTTTTCCTATAAATTTAAATTTAATTATTCCTAATTTGCTAGGAATTATGTTGAGTAATAAATGATAATTTTATGCATTTTAATGATTATTAAATTAATTGAACCAATTTTGAAATTATAATCTAAACCAATAATAGTAAATTTTAAGTTTCTAAACAAAATAAGTTCCAATTCAAGAATAATTAATATATTAATCTGGTTATTCTTACTCTGAATTGATATCTGATTTCGGTAAATAAATGTTAATATCCTATTATCTATAAATTTTAGTGTTTACTATTTTATGCAACTTATTGTTTACTTAAATTTCCATTACTCATCTTTTAAATCTTTATAAGCAAAATCTATATTTATATGTTATTCCATTGTATAATTTATCCTTTACTATTATTGTATTTTATATTTTGCAAACAGAACTAATTTCATTTATTAAATATATCCTTTATATATATTAAAATAATGAAGTGTTTGGTTAGGTTGTTGTGAATCTCAAGAAATTAAATTGAATCTAAAAAAAATAACCATGTTTTAAGGATTTTTGCAACACTCAATAATATGTACTCTAAACACAACATTAAATTCAAAGTTCATTAATTATTTATTAAATTTGAAATTAACAGTCAATTATGTCTAAAAAGGTCAAACAATTAGCAGAAGTCATTGCTTTACAAGAAAAAACGATTGGAAAACTATAAAAAATAATAGAAACCAAAAAATCTAAATAAATTGGAAGTAGAAAGAATCAAAGCATAAAATTAGATTAAAAATATTTAGTTGGGTATTTCACCTGAATTTATTGTCAGTACAAATGCAAAACCACCTAGACTCGATTTTAATGAAACTAATAGATCCTATAGATGCCGACCTTCAATTTCTCAGACCCATAATTAATTGAGTTAAATTTCAACTGACTACATTCAAGATATTTAATCTCTTAGAGGAAAAATTGAGGGGCTCCAAAAAGAAAAATAAGATAGATCTCTATTCTTTCAAGATAAAGAAAATTGGAATAATAATAATAATAATAATAATTATTAAAAAATAGAGGTTCTTGAAAAATAAATAAAAGACAGAGAATCTACCATAAATGTATTATAAGAATAGTTAGTTCAAGAAAAGTAACTCAGATAATAAGTACCTATATAATTATTAACTATTTTAGACCCAATAAGATTTGAAATAATAGAGGACTATTTGGAATAAAATGTATTCTGAGTTATCAAATGAAATAAAAACTTTGAAGACAGAGCTCAGAGCATTTTCATCTTAACCTAAAAAACGATCAAATTAACTATTTTTTTCATGATAAATTTAATAACATATAAATCATAAGTATTTATCCACAATATTTGCTGCTAATTAATTAACTTATTGATTTAAAGAGTAGCATAAATCTTAAATGTGCTTCTTTCGGACTAATAGTTAATTCAAAAGAAATTGATTTAGCTTTGTATCTAACATAAAGTTTAATAAAAATAAGACCTCTCCTAAAAATATTTTTTAATCCAGAAGTTCAATATAATATTTAATGAGGATAGTGTCTTCTAATAATTCAGCATTATATGAATTTTGGTGTATTAATATTAAAATTTCTAGTATCCTTTATGATGGGATCAACAATACTAAATCTTGAATCAATTTTTTATTTGCGATGATTGGGCAAAGCTTTTCTGAGTTGGCCATATCGTACAATAGGTCTATTGCCATTTGGCAAGATCTTAAATCATGTAATTTAGCAACAAAAAAGTCCAAAAAGTAGGGATGCTTACCAAACATTAAGTAAATGAATTATTCATCAGACATTATGTTACATATTAATTCAAGAGTATTGAGTTGGCTTCCCATGAGATCAATTATAAACTCTTCATTTGATAATTCATTGATACTACTGTTAAAATCAAAAGTACAAAATTTATGAACGCATAGTGGATTTGTGACTGAGTCTGGTAGTTAGAATCAATGCCTCCTCATCCTAGAAGCATAGTTACTTCAATAGGGATGCTGCTAATTTAATATATTTTACCTGATTTTTAAGTAAAAATTTACTTCTATATTGAGGGAAACTTAATGCAAAAAAAATAATGTTAGTTGTTGTGCTTAGTTTGATTAATTCAATTTATCATATTCTAACAACCACTTTAAAATTTATTGAGATTCATAAATATGTTAACTTCTATTTTCAATGAATTCTCTGAGATTGAAGATTACATCATCTTCATTTCTCATAATTAAATAATTCATTAATGCGGCATTATCAGTTTAGATAACCTTCCTACTTTTAGAAAAAATTTCTTCATTTTTTTATCTTCTAATTGAAACTCTTAAATGTTCTCTTTTCAATGAAATGCAATTTGATATTTCAAACATTTTAATAATTTTATTTTTTAAAAAAATAGTAAAATTTAGTACAATAATTGCACTAAGATTGTAGTCTGAAATTCATTATTTTAATTCCTTACAATGTTCATTGATAATATTGAGAAGTAATGTAATTTTCTCGAGTTCAAATCATCAATATTTTGGTTTAGATCGAAAGTTTAGAAGTGTAATTTCATGAAAAAAAATTAATGAGGGAATTATATTAATAATTTATGTTTTTTCACGATTAAAATAATGTGTTGATTAAATCTTCTTGCATAGTTCAAAAAAGTTGATAATAAAATTAAATAATGGACGCCACGGGTGAGTTACCTCCATGGAAATTTATTTATTTAGAGGTTTCAATGTTGCTACCTTCAGTTGTAACAGGAGTAGTCTTTTGGAAATACGGATATCCAATGATAGCTTTATTAATAATTTTACTCTTTTGCTATCTAATCATACCAGGATTGTTGTTATAGTAATGTTTTTTAGTTGACAAATAGTGTGGATAAGTTTTCTACCCATGTTACAAGGCTATCTTCAAGTTTTGCTAAGATTGCTTTTGAAAAAAGCGAGTAAATAAACCGAGGCATGGTTTGGTTTGGTATTTGCTTAGCAATTTCCTTTTTGTCATTCTTCATTTCACTCAGTTATGTTCAGTTCTGGTCATTTCATAGAGTCAATTTCTTTTATATGGCTAATACTGAAATTATAGTGGTAGAGATTACATATATGTTTAGATTTCAGTTTTAATGCTGCTTTTAGATCCATTTTTAGAGGAATTCTTTTGGAGATAATTCTTGTAGAGTGGTTTAGCAGGAGGATTGACGTACACGAATCCCAAAGAATGGATTATTTGGATAGTTGCAATTCATTATGGATTATTATATGTATTCATTTTTGCAGTAGTGACAAGGTATATGAGTTAATATAATGACATAGTAAATTCATGTATGCCATATTCTGTGGAATACCTTTCGTAATTTTCAGTAGAAAGTTTTCATATATTCGTAACTCTGGTGTATTGACAGCCATTTTAGCGCATACTGGATTTAACTTAGGATTTGTAATTGTATTAAATTTGTGGTATTGGAACGATTGGGAAGTTCATGGATGGAAACCAATTGAATTTTGATAAATAATAAAAAGTTCATATTAAAGGGTTATCAAACTCTAATAAGTTGTTGATTTTAGACAATTTCTATTCTAAAGTTTCTTCTTCTTCATCATCTTCTGATTCATAATTCACTTGGCTGTCATTTATCCATGGGGAAGTAGAGACAATTTAGGATTTAAGAATGTTAAAGGTTTCTAATAGATGTGTATCGAATTTATTCCACTCAAAGTGCTCATCAATTTTGATGTCCAGATCAGCGGCGATGCTTTCAAGAACTTTCAAAATGTTGTCATAATTTGGATTTTAATGATAGGGTAATTTTCTAATGTACCTGAAAATATTAATATCGCATTACAAATATATTTAATTAAATTATTGCGGCAATCCTTTAAATAATTGAGTATCCGTAATTTACTACTTGAGTCTGCCAGTCACTTCTGCATTTTAATAGGCTTCCCATGGCAACTCTCCATTAAATAATTCCACCAACACATACAATAATGATTCTATATCATCTTTTGGGGACTGTTCGTGCCCTAAATGAGAAGATATTGAAGCATATTTGATCGTGCCTACAAAATATTTATCTTTTCTGAATGGAATCTATTAACCCTTGTTCATGTAAAATTTACTGATGCCATAATCAATAATATAAATCTGTCCTTTATATTGTCCACCTATCATAATATTCTCCGGTTTTAAATCTCGGTGTATGATTCTTCGGCCATGAATCTACTTAAGAATCCCTATAGATTGGAGGGCAATTTGTAAAACAGTTTTTAAAGATAATTTGCCGTGAGCTCTCTTCTAAACAGCCAGATCGCTTTCCAAATTTTCAAGAATAATAATGTCTGCTCCATTGAGCTGGCCAGAAAAATGGAATTTAGGCACTCCCTTGATTCCTTATAACGATTTAAGAATTTTTTTCTCCTACTTCAGCGTTTGCCTATTACCAATTTCTCTTTTAATCACAACTTTAGTTTTTTTTTAGATATGTATGCCTTCAAATACTTAACCAAATGTTCCGCATGAAATCATTCTTCCAACTTAATATTCCGAGTTTATGTTCCTCATTATTAAAATGAAATAAAATGATCTAAGATTTGCTATAGCCTCCCAAGGAGCCACTATTTGCGTGCAATTCCTCCACCCACTCGATGTCATCAAGACAAGAATGCAAAGTAACTAACCTTTTCAATTTTTAAAAAAGGTCACGATGGTCAGACACACAAAAATTTAGTACCTAAATATGGCAGTATATCAAATGCAATTAAATAAATATATAAAGAAGAAGGTCTCAAAGGATTTACCAAAGGGATATTTTGGTCCTTGTGTGCCAACAGCATAGCAAGAGTTCTATTTTTCGTTTTGTATTTTGTGCCTCTTAGTATATAGTTATGAGAGCAAAAAAGAAGAATGTAATTCCTATTTTGGAAATGGTTCTAAAAAAGGAATTCTGATTGCCTCTATATATGCCTCCCTTCTTGCTCAATTAATGACATAGCCTCTGTGGGTTACACTAACGAGACTGCAATTAAATGTTGGAAAAATGAATGTAATAATTAAATGCTCATTCAAGGGTTTCGAAAATGTCAAATTTACTATTCGGCAAATCTATAATCAACATGGAGTGTTGGGTTTTTATAGAGGTCTAAAAATGGCCTTATTCACTTCATGTCATGGGATGATTCAAATAAATTGCTATGAATGGTGCCTATCTCTTTTGAATCAACTTGAGCAGCATAAAGATTTCAATGCCTTTGTAGCTGGAGGATTTTCTAAAGGATTTGCAATTTGTTGCACTTATCCAATGACCACAATTAAAACTAGAATAATATAAAATTAATATATAGGAACAGAAAATCCGAAGTATAAAAATAACTTTGATATTGCCAATAAAATCTTAGAACATGAAGGCTTTAGAGGATTTTATAAAGGGATCACGGCTTCTGTGCTTAAGGGAATGCCTTCGAAAGCTATATATTTTTTCTTTTATGAACATTTTAAGGAAATGCTTAATGTAGGAAGAACAAAAAACATTAATTGAATATGAATGTTTATATTTAACAAAGGATTTAAATTACTATGAGATTCGATTTTAGACTTCAATTTTGGAACCATATTTAAAAACAAATAATTATAAATCACTTAATTGATCTTTATGATATCCAGTCTACAATTTTGGGTATGATTTCAAGTATTTCCTACTCCTAAACACAATCATGCCACATGTTCTCATAATGGATTAGTTGCTTATCTTGAGAAGGACTTTGCTTCATGAGCTCATGACCAACATCGGGATCTACAATTTAATCCATCCCTGCTGATATCACTAAAAATGGTTTCTTATATTAAGTGAATGTTTATGGAAGGGATCTCATTGTTGACACAAGTACTCTGCCTGTTCCTGGTAACACTGCTACCTAAGTACAATAGGGATCCTTTAAATTATCTTCTAATATTTATGGATTTCTTGATCCTGTCACCACAACAGGTGGGAATGGATTCCAAGTTGGAAAACATGCACCAAAGCACAATCCCAATTTTTTCATAAAGGGTTCATTGTAATAATTATCCATTATCGCAGGTGTAATCAACACAGTTCCTTCACACAAGTCATTTTATCCCATTAAGTAAGATGCCATTCCACCCATAGACTAACCAAGAGTAAATAGTGGCAATCTTGGATACATTGTTCTAATCTATAAGATGAATCTTGAACAATCATTCATTAGTTATTCTCTAGATTCCACCCATCCTCTTAATCCTTAACTTTTGCCAAATCCTCTAAAATCAAATCCAACTACTACACTATTCGCCTATTTACTGACAGCCTAAGCAATATGAGCATATAATCCAAGATGCTCATTGAGCCCATGAAAGAATACAGTTACAGATTTTGGGTCGAATGATGTTGTTTTGCATCTGTAAGTGTGAAGCTTAATTTATTGATCTTTTTAGACTCCATAAAATTATAAGAAATCCTCCTCATCCCATTTATTCCCTCCTAATGGACTTGGCTTTCTAAATTTTTCCTCTGGTACAGCCCTTTGTATAGCCTCATTTTTTATATCCTTATCAGATTTTCTAAACATTTTTCAATTAATAAATTATTTTCATAAATTTCTCCAATCAATTAACTAACTTTTATATTTGAATCAGATATGACCAGAAAAATCCATTAAGCAATCTATTTTATGTTAAAAATCTCTTTTTATCCAGTCTATTTTATGAGTGAAATATGCGTTTTATGTAAAATTGATAAATCTGCTATAGAATAAGCAATTATAAGTTGAAGTTTTGGCTACATCGATATATCTATTTATTCAAATAACTTCATTGTTTGAGCCTCATATTTTTCTATGATTCACTGCAATTTCTTAAAGTATCATTATTTAAATTAAATTATGTTAATATATAGTTTTTCAATTTTTTTAATAAATTTACTTCTTTAGATGCTATCTTTTATTCAATTCAAAACAGTTTTGCATAATTTTAGGTAAAAGTTGTAAGCACAATGAGTAAAATCTTTGCTCATCTACAGTAATTAGTTTTGAATAAAATCCTGTTATTTATGAAAATATAAAAATATCTTAAAATATCTTAATGCAATAAGAAAAATTGAAATAAACCCCATAAGATATGCTCAATAAAGAGAATTTATTAAATTTAACTTTAACTTTTTTGCCTCCACCCTTCTGAATGAAAATAGATATTTTATTTCTAGATAGTATTAAAATATTCATCTAAATTCTTAATGTATATTTCATAACATCATTATATTCTAAACACTAGGGATTTTGTGTTTTTCAGGTGAAAATTTTCTAAATTCATCAATTACCTTTTGATTAAAAAAAATATGATTCAAATTAGTATTTAAACTTAGATTAAATGTGGTGAAGGAGGAATCATTGCTTTGGTTTCCTAGTTGTTTATTTTGGAATTATTAGCTTGGATTGTGGAACAATGTTAAAAAAATATCAATATATGTTGTTTGAATAAATGCCACTATTGATAATATTCTGGTTTCTTAAGAAAATTTTAATTAATATAAAAAATGCTTTGTGGAATTATCTCACTGATTTTGCTAATTGAATCTTCTTATCAATGGTGTGGTATGCTATTTGTCAATTGTAGAGACTAAGCAGTAGAATGTTACATTTTACACATCGAAAGGTGAACAGATTAGATGGAGGGCAGATTCATTAATAACAGGAAACGGACTTCAATTCTCTTTGATACCAAACTCAACTATTATGAGATATCATCCTGCCTTTGATTAAATATCTGAGGAAGAGCCTCATTTTGGAAGTATGATCAATTGATTAGTCTTCATAGCCTTAATTTAGACAGGTGCGATAAGAGCTTATGACACAGCAAGTTCTGGAGCGTGGACAAACTCTTTTGCATTTTTGGAATTGGATGACAAAAAAAACATATACGACATATATTATTAATAAGGGTAATAAATAGGAATTAATCTATATAGAAATGTATTGGATATGGCTAAGACTCCTTCATTTTATTACAAGGTGCAATTGACAGATACCAATGCAGTTATAGATTGTTTTGATATTGAATATATCAATCCTGACTTATGGATAGTCGATTGTGCTGAAAGGAATGCTGCCAATCCTACATAACCAATGAAAAATTATCTTTATCAGGTCGACTAATTAGACACTCCTGGTACTGCTGGTAACAAAAGATAAGAAGTGGCCAATCACAAATAATACAAATAAGTGAAAGGAAGGAAAATATAATATCATGTTTATTATAAAAGAGGAACAGGAGAAGAAATCGGAGTTGGAGTTGATCGTCCGCAACCTCCCAGTCCTATTCGAATGTTGCTTAGAGGACAATAAGCCTTCAATTCTGAAACAGGCAACTACACAGTGTTGGACACGGACTGCTCGATCGATTTATTAATTAGATTAGATAATGGAACTATGAAAGACACTAGTGTTTTAGACAAAACTAAAATCAGTGCAGACACTAAACAAACTGTTAATTTCACTTTGATTGATTTCAAAGTGCAACCCAATGGCGATGTCTACATTTTGGATGCTGATTAGGGAATATATGTATATCAAGTGACAGAGGATGGACAATGGGTTTACGTTAAAACAATCTAGACTCTTAATTAGAAGGCATATGCTTTTGATGTAGTTGAGATGTTGAATGAGGACGGGTTTTCAGAATTGGCCTTAACTGTTTTGTATGAATCCAATCTGTTAATCACTGTGGCATCAGCTTAAAGGAATGGATATAACTTACCATTCAAAGCATCCTTCCCAGTTTCAGTTTCCTTCAGTGATAAGTATGTGGTTGTAGTGCATTAATAACAGTTATACTTGTATAATATGAAACTGCCCTATTTACTCCACTCAGAAATGTTGATTTCTTCAACTATTCTAGTCAATCCTTTCGCTCCTGATGTTATTGTAGTGTCTTCCACTTTAACCAGAAGGTATGAATTGAGTGATGGATATCTGGCATCAGAGAATTCAGTGCAAATTGAGAAGTCAACAATCAAATTTTATGGAACTGATGGCACCAAAATATGCAGCAGCGAAATTAACTACTAAGTGTTGCCTGTTGAAGATGCTAATATTTATGATTTGGGTCATGATCCTTTCCCTAATATGATTACATATCCAGCTGAGCCATTCTTACTTTAAGATCTAGCCTCTGGACCAAATCTATAATACATCACTCCAGATTTTCATTAGGATCATGTTGAGGTTCAAGTGCATTTTCTATGGGAAATAGAACTCAGGAATGTCAGTTTGTTCGATGCCAAAGATGTTGCTTATGCTGATCTCTTAGTTGACCCTCATCATCATAACAATAATAAGTTTTATCTATTTCTATAGCATAAAAATAAAACTGTTATTATTTGGGATTGTTAATCATATAGTTACAAAGATAATCACACTAATTGTGAAAAGTAGGATCAATTTGATTTACCAGTCCAATTAAGCAGAACAAACTCATAATTTGATTGGAATACATTTGAATAAGAAGTAGTGACTTTCTAATTCTAAGTGAACGATTATGAAATCGTTTTTTATAGTAATTATAATGGCGATCATCAGAAATTAGGAAACGTTACTTATGAAGCAAAACCAGAATTTAAAATTACTTCATTCACAGCATTGAAATAGAATATATATATCGTTTAACATGGTTAAAAAGAGGTAGATGTCATTTTCGGAGTTTATCCAACTCTAATCAAGTATTCCATTGATGCATATCTCATTGATGAATATTAAACAGGTTGCAGTTGGACTCCAAAAAGAGTATTTGGAAATTCATTTACAAACAGTGAATTCATCTTCGTTTTGACTGATGATTGTGTGATAATGGGTGAATTAAGAACTCATTTTGTGTTATTAAAGGCCATTGCTATTGAAACTGATGCTGAAATTGAAGTTGCAGTGGGTGAAAAGACATTCTATATCATTTCCAAGGGGAAAAAGGATATCATCAAAGAATTCAACTATGAAAACTTAAATGATATTTATCCGATGAAATCAATGCCATTGTATGGAAGATATTCTTTGTAAACTCCACTTACAATAGACTTTGTTTTTGAAACTGGATTCCTTTTCGTAAGAGCCTATGATTCTATTGAGAAAGAGACTGTAATTTTAATCTATGAATCCAACATCTTATACAGAAATTCATTACACAAAGTATTAAAAACACATGAATTGATTCCTGACGGGTAATTGTTAGAAACTGCTGCTTCAGGATAAGAATAAATGTTTGTTTATTTTAATGATTTGAAAACCTAAAGGGTTGTAGTATTCTTAAAGGATTCATTGATGGAATTGGTACCAAGTCACTTAAGTGATGCTTATACAACATCAATGAAAGCAGCTGTAGGCATTTCTAATACATTGTCAGATTCAAAAACAAGTGTGATATATCCAGTTAAGTTTATTAACACTCAATCCATTGTTAGAATTAACATTACTCTTTTGTCCAAAACAGTTTTCCATTTTGATTCTACTGAAAAGACCCAATACTTGAATTTCACTAATGATGGATTGTATTTTGGTCATGTTACAAAATTCAAGATCATTTGCAAATAATGTGATGGCCAACTTATAAGCATCCTCAATCCTTTAACTCCAAGTAGTGAAGGAACCTAATTTGCCAATTATGAAATTATTACTGGTGCTGCCTTCAAGGATTCAGTTGTTTATTTGGCAGATCCTAAATCATTGGTATTTTAAAATAGCGATGATGACACAGTCAAATTTGTCCATAAGATAGAACCTGGCACTCATTGCACTCAATTATCTACTTATAACGAGTACATATTAGTAACTTGTATTAACAACGCAGAGACTCTATTATACATCGTTAATTGTGATATTGCCAAATTAACATGCACACCTATTCAATCAGACGCTCCTAATATTGGAAAGTTCAGTCTAGTATCTAAAGTTTTGTATTTAAATTCATACCTTTACATTTTGGATGCTGATCAAGATCATCCACTTACTAATAAAGGAGTTCTTCACGTCTATTAATTAACCTTAGATCAGAAGTGGAGTGTTAAGAATGAAAAGGTGTTAGATGAAAAATACTTCAAACTACCAGTTGTTAATGATTACTATATCACTGATTTTGATGTTGTATAATTCCAATAAGGAAATACATTTTATTAGAAAATTATGATCTAAACAGCTATTGGGTAGACTTACTTTGTTTAAATGTACAATGATGGTGGTTTAATAAAAGACAATCATTAGTCAGTTTTTAATCTAGTCTCATTTTTGAATAAAGATTATGCAGTCAAAGAGGATACGAATTTCTACTAAATAAGGGCATATAAGAGTGTTACAAATACAAATACATTAGATGCAACTGTGATAGTAACTACTAACAATGTTGCTCAATACGCCATCACATTTTCATTTGACATCAGTGACCCTCTTAATAAGGGTTCACCATTAAAAGACTCTAGTGTTCCATTTTTATTGAATCATTATGGAACCATGCAAACCTTGAATAAATTTGTTATTGGATAAAATCATGCCGCTGTCCCTTATTATAATTCATCCCATCTAATGATTAGCGTTTATTAATTACCATAACTGACAGCCTTAAGTGCTGATGCAACAGCTAAAATGATAACAATCTCTGGAGCAGAAATTGTCAGACACATTGCTTCAAATGCTTAATTCGCCCTTGTTATCTAAAAACCGACAAATTAAACTGAAGTATTTAACATTATAAATCTATTAGCCCTCAATTTACACTAACATAGAATAAGATAGCAAAACCTATAATTATGTCGTCAAGAAATATACTATCCATGATGTTCCTAAAATTAAAATAGTTTCAGGAGACAAAGTACAAACTTAGATTATAGAATTGTAAATTGAAAATGATTACAGTTCTGCATTAGGAGCCTTTGAAATTATTAATAATAATAATCCTCCTCCTCCTCCCGATGATGGTGATAGTGGAAGGTATTCTCTAATTATTATACTCTAGTTCCCTCGTTTGGCTTTGGATATTATTAGGAATTTTAGGTGGACTTGCTTTAATAGGTGGAGCCTTTTTTGTTTATAAAAAGTTCTTTAAAACGAGCTCACAAGTTCCCTCTAGTGCAAAAGTATCATTGATGAACTAATGAAATAATAAATAAGTTCATCTAGTTATTTAATTTAAATTGTCATCTATTTCTTATTTAACCATGTCTTGATGTCATCTCTGAAATATTAGTTGAATATTCTTTTATCAAGCAACTAGTCTCGCAAATAACATAGCCAATTAATTAAAAAGTCCTAGAAATTTAAAATCCAACAAATTAAAGAATTCAAAAAAAAAATAAACAGTCCATCTACTCTATTCCTAATATATACAAAAATAATAAATAAAATTAAGGCAATAAATTATAAAATTAACATTAAATTTAACAATATAACGAATATTATTTTACAATAATTTCAATAATATCTGAATTGTAATTCTATGCAGTGTTTTCACTTATAAACTTAAATTATTGTCTAATTGTATTATTTGAATATAGAATGATTTATAATATAAAAACTATTGTAATAAATCCTAATAATAAAGCGATATTATAAAAGAAATAATTAAAAAAATGAACATTAAAGTTGTCTTTGAAAACAAAATACATAAGCTACCCTCTTCAGTGAATACATATAGTTAAATAATAGAAAATATAAGACTTCTTTATCCAAACAAATTAAGGAAAAATTTTGAGATATACACTTAAGTTCTTCCAAGTTTATATTTTAAAGTAAATTAGAATAAACTCCCTTTAAAATCGATGATGAAGACCATTTTAATGAGCTAAAATCATTTTATGGACACTTGAAATTAAAATTCATTATAAAGAAATCCTATGAAGACAGTCTAGAGTAAGAAGAGATTCAAGCTTTAAATTAGAGTATCTTGATTCAATATAAAGACTCAGATTGTAAATTATTTAAATAATATTAGAATAATTACAGGAAGGATACAAGAACTTTGAAATTATTGATAAAAAATCTAATGAATAGAATTAATTATGCAATATTGAATAGCTAGTCAAATAATTTGTTGATGAGAGATTGGAATAACATGGCTTAATACAGACAAAAACATAGCCTCTGTTCAAAATGGCTATTGAATACTCTCTATAAAAAATAAATGTAATACCAGGGAAATAATTTTTATGGAGTATTTGTTTGAGAAATATTAGCAATGTGAAGTGGTTAAAGAAGGATGTTTATTTAATGTGCATTTAAGGTGAATATTTGAACTAAAAACTGTTTGTATAAATATGTAAATAACGTAGTTTAACATTGACATTCCAATAAATGAACTCTGCACTATTGGGACAAAATTGATTGCTCCTAAAGTAGTGGATAACTCTCCATAAATATTTTAAGTAATAATATTGAAGATTACTTTTAGTTATTTCACAAATCATAGCATTTTGGGAAAGAAATTATTTTTAGATTACAAAGTACAGAAAGTTTGTAAAAACAAAAAAAAGATTTCCAGGTAAAACTTGTAATTTTGTTATAAAAATTAAAATTACAATTTTATAGGGATTTTTTGCAAGGTTTATATGAAATTAAGTGGATGTAAGAATGGAATCAAAAGAAACCCGTTAATTGATATATATATATATAATACATCATAGTAATGTTATAGTATTTGAGGGAATTGGTTGTTAGTATGCTTGAGATGTTTTGGAAATTGTGATTCTCAGATGGTAAGTTTTTGTTTTAGTTTTGTGGCTTTTGATAATACTCCTATTCTTTTGTATTATAAATATAAAATGAGATTTATAGAATATTTAAGTTATTTAATTAATTAAGATTTCTTTACCTGATGAGGAAATTTTTGATGTTGCTAAATGTAATGGTATTTACTTCTGTAGCCTAAGTTTGCGGTATATATCAAGTTTTATGATTAGACACTATTCAATAGTAGTACAATGTATATGCTACTGTGGGCGAAACTTAGGAGTGGGATATGAGAAAGTACTTTTTCACAGGAGACAATCTAAAATTTAAAGTCACAGAGGATTGTCCTTATTTTGAGACAATCGATCCTTTTGCTGAAATAGGAGAGTCTATCAGTCACGGAGATCGTAAGAATGTAATCTTATTTTTAGCATCAATTGGTTTAATTAGAAGTCTCAAACCTTACAGATCATTTGAAAACGGAGCGTGGCTGAATGACTTTATTTTCTTAGAGTAAAATAAGTCAGATGTTGACGTATTCTATTCTTATGGGTATGTATATATAATTATGTTATAAAGAGATCCACAAAAAATGGATAGAGTTCCCGCATTTAAGGGCTAAATTAATGCCAGGAATAAAACAAGGAATTTCGTATGTTTCGACTTAGATTTTTTGACCAATAATAAGATTGTAGTAGATTGCTATCAACAAGACTTGGATGATTAGACAAAGGGCTATACCAATGGATTCATAGTGGTAGATATTGCAAGTCCAGATGAGTATGCTCTTTTCCCGAATGAGCATCCTTAAGGATATAATTACAATTACACAGAATACCGAAAAATACTTTTCCACAATTATACATATTCGAATCGGGATAGATAAGCCTTACTATTCAGAGGGGAACCTGCATGGGCAACTGAGCATGCAGATTTGATATAAAATAAATTGGATGACGATTGTGAATTGGAAGTTTACCGCTTTGATAACAAATTCCAATTGTCAAATCCAGCTCCTGTGGCTGTATTGACTAAGACAGTATTGGCAAAATTGTTAGGTACTTCAGAGACAACATAAAAATTTTATTTAATTGATTTCTAATTAGAACCTAATGGAGACATTTATGTTTTAGATGCATTTAACGGTGTCTATGTTTTGTATTTCGAATCAGCCCAATTGGAGTGGAAACTGAAGACTCACATAAGACCTCCATACCTGACACCATGTTATGGATTTGATTTTAATTATTTAATAGGAGCTGAAGGAAATGTTACTTAGCATTTGGTATTGGTGTTTGAAAATTCCGTCAACTTCTATGAAAATGACTTACAAAAATTCTCAATCAAGACACCTAACGTTACATCCTACAGAAATTTATCGGTGTAAATGAGTTAATTGTTTTTGGTTTTGAAGATAGACACATACCTTTACATTTATCATTCAGACACAGGATCCAAGCTTTATACATTTACACAGAACTTGTTTGATTAAGTTATCATCAATCCTTACGAACCTGATTTGGTGGGAGTGAACGAGAATTCTGCTCACAGATTCTTAATCAGCAATGGCTTACTTCGTTTAAAGTATCTAGACAGTGTTAATGATGGATTGATGCCATATACATTAAGAGCCATTTCTTTAGACAACCCATCTTAGCAATGTTAGGTTCTTCTTAATGTACAAGTGTTGAAATAGAGTGACACTACCATTAGACAATAAAGTAGTCATCCTTTTCCAGCAACTTTGACACTCCCTTCTCCTCCTATCGGAATCGATTTAATAGCATCAGGACCAAATCTATAATATATGTCTGTAGCAGCAAATCAAAACTCAAGGGGCAATAACAAAGTAGTCTTAACTGTTAAATCTGCATGGAACTTACAATTGAATGGCATTACCTTACCAGATGCCAAAGATGTTGAATATTCAGATGTATTGGTCAATGAGAATTCAGGTGTATTTTATTTGTTGCTCCAAATCCCAACTAAAGAGATCTTTGTTTACAGATGCTTACACAAATTAACAAATCATGAGGAAGCTGACTGCAAGAACTACGATAAATTTAAATTGGATCACATTATTGATAAAACTAAGCACTCCTTTGCTTGGTGGATCTACACTCTTTATATTACCTATATGTATTAAGATACTGATTACACAATTTAAATATACGCAAGTGCAGGTGGAGATGTCTAACATATTGATACAATCAAAGTGGATGATGGTTCAACAGATAATAAGATTGATTCAGTAACCTTTTTGGAAGATGAAATTTATTTGGTTTAATCTAAAATAAAAAAAGTACTCATTTATTCTAAATACTCGCCTTTCTAATTACTCTACGAAATAAATGACAGTAAATTGGCTTAATTTAATGTGAAAGGTAATTTCAGTCCATAAAGAGTGTTTGCAAATACCAAAGCTAAATCCTCATTGATTTTCATTTAGACTCTTTCCTCATTATTTATTGGTACCTTCTCTAATGACAAAATATCATCCTTTATCTTATATAAAGAAATATCAATTCTCCCTGGAGCACAGGTTGAAGTTGCCATTGGACCTGAAAACTTTTTCATAGTTCAGAAATAAGATGACCTGGATGTGATCGAAGAATACAACTATAAACATATCTAAAGAATATATAAAACAAAGGTCTTGCCTTTATACAATTACAAATTGTAAAAGCCTTTAACTGTAGACTATTCCTCTCAGACAGGCTGGCTCTTTTTAAGAGCGAAAGATCAAAAACAAACTGTAGTCTTGATTTATGAGCCTGGAGTTGTATCGCATATTTGTCTACACAAAGTGTTAGAAACCAAGGCATTGGATTTGGATGGCTAGACTTTCGATATGGCTGTTGATGGTAGCAAATAGATGTTTGCATACTTTAATAATAACACCATTCATAGATTTATAAGTATATTGGCTGATGCTGAATTGTATGCCACTCCATTTTTGGATTCCTCACAATTTGTCACAGAGACTATTGCAGGAATTGAAATTACTAATTTCCCAGGAAATACGCCCTACAGATTATAAAACAACATAAAGATACTCAATTCTCAAAGCACAGTCATTATTAAATAAGTATAATTCGATAACATGTAAAAAGTGTTTAAATTTGTGAAATAAGAAGCCGAATAGGTCATTCCGATGGGAACTGATTGGTACTACGGATAAGTCACGAGTTTTCATGTTATATGTTAGAAATGTGGTCCAAATTTGACTATCAAACAGAACATAGAAAGAGTGAAAGATGGAAAAGATTTGCCATATGACATTTCTGATGGAGCTGCTTTTGGAACATATGGATAAGTGTATTAAACTAGAAATGAATTGATATTCTAAGATAAAAAAGGTAATTTTTCATCAAAATTTAATATGAAATTGGGAACAGAAAGCTGTGAATTGCTTACTGTGTCAGATGATTAAACCTATATTTTCTCAAGTTGGTCGAACACTAAAAATGAAGTTGGTATATATGTTACTCTCTGCTAACAACAATAATGCCAATAATTTAGACAAGGAACTTAAACCATAGGTGGTATCAAAAAGATCTCCAAAATTTAATTGGCAGATAAAAAGAATCTCATCATTTTAAATACAGACCCTGAAAACTTTAGTTCTTTGGATAACATGATCGTTGTTGCAACATTTACTTCTGATGAGAAAACCTTTTCTATTTCAAATAAATACCTTATAAATGACTAATATGTTGGAAGTAAGTTCTTGTAAATTGGTGATTTTGATATCGCCAAATATTCAGTCAATAGTGTTACTTACCATACCATTGTCTTTACCGATATCAATTAAGGTCTATACTTTTGCCACTTCGCTTATGATGCAGCAGGAGCTTTTTCAAAAACTACTTCTGAATTGTTTAAACTTCAAACCCTCTAAGATGAACAATTCTTCTTTAATGAAGATACCAAGTTTTATCAAGTGAGAATTATTTCAAATACTGTTTCTGGTACCACACTTTAACTCAACATCCTCGTCACAACAAGCAACACTGCTCATTATGTCATTGCTTTTGATTTAGATGCATCCAAAGCCACTACTTAAATTTCAATTATCAAACAAAATACCAAATTATTATACATTTTAACTCCATATGGCACTTGGCCATCTATTGATAAATTGGCTTATGTCGATGGACATGTCGCCATTCCTTACACTGATGACACTACTGTTGTTATCGGAATTTATGATCTTCCTTCTGATAGACCAACCGCTGTTAAATCCATTAAGTTTAATCACTACATTGGTGCTAATTACCAAAAGGTTTTGCCAATCGATTTTGCATTATTATTAATAAAAGATTCTGGAGCTAGTTATGTAATATATATCTTTAATCCTCTAGCCTAGTGTCTACGTAAACATAAACTATGATTCCCAATCAGAAGAATATTTGATTGAAAAGTATGATTTAAGAGCCGATCCAGTATTGATTCTAAAGAAATCATCAAACTTAGATGATGAAGTCCCTATTACCCTTTAACTCCTAAATGACTTCACTGAAACAGTCGGACATGCTTATTTATCGATTGATGGATCTCCTAACCCTCCTAATCCTGATGATGATAATTCAAGGTATAATTTCTTTCATATTCCAAGCTCTAAATGGTGGTGGATTACATTAATAGTAATATTTGGAGTGGCTCTACTCGGAGTTGGTGGATATTTCGCCTATTAAAAGTTTTATAATAGAAGAGTCGACCCACTAATTGGATGATATAAACTCTATAAAATTGAATTATGGAATTAAATAATAAATTTAAAATATGTTCAATTCTATTTCTCATAAATTAGTACAAATTACCAAATTTTCAGTTTTCTAATATTCGTTTTAAATATTCCATCAATTTTGCCAAAATGTTTCTAGTCTCTAATTTTTTTCATTTTTCTAGTCCATAATAAGTATTTTTATTCTTCTTCAGCTATATATTTTACTCATTCCTGATACAATATTCGGTATATAAAATTTAATCTCCATTTTATCTTCATTGTTCATAGCCACAAATGCAATTAAATGTCATATGAATTTACTAAAAAATATGTATGAATATCATTTTTCCCTTATTAGATAAAAGGCAGTCTCCCTTAGTTGAAAGTGAAAGAGTAGAAGATGTTCATTAAAAATTATAATTAAATTCTCAAAGATTAAATTCCTTATGAGGCTGAATTGAATTTAAATAGTCTTCAAAATTATCAGGAGGCATTTAAATAATTGTTTCTTTAAGCTGTTTGAAATGAGAATTAGATGACTTATTCATATAGACTTATAGATTGTAATTTTTCATTTATTAATTATAATAATAATCAATGTAATCACTGACTTCACCATTCAATACTATTAAAGTAATCATCTAATCTTCCAATATCTCAAAAAATTCTTACTGATAAAGAGTTAATTGGTACTTGAAACAAATTCCTTAATTTACTTAAGTTAATCTATCTAGTTTTATTTTTCAAAGCAGTTTCAATTCTTATTGTAATACTTTAATAGGAATTATAAATTTTTATCTAACAGATTTAAACTTCTTGAAGACAAATTTCATTTATGTTAAATTAAATTGATATACTTATACTTATATTGAAATTGAATATATTGAATAGTTTTAAGGTTGTACTAAATATCAATTAGTATCAAGAGAGCAATTATATCATGTCTTAGTTGTCCAATAATAATATTTAAATTTTTAATTCTTATTCTGCTTCACAAAGATTAAAATGAAAATCTATCGCTCTTCTTTTGATAAATAAATATGAATATAAGTTATTGAAGGTAGTGTACTTCTTGTGGTTGCTTTTACATTATGAATTTACCCGTAGAGTGATTTTTTGTTGGATAATTCACTAAGGAACGATTTGTGAAATAGAGTTTCTGCGATTCATGAGTATTTATTGGCTTAATTAATCTTGGATTGCCATTTATTGAGGATTGGACACGTAAATTCTAAAGTACGAGAATGAAATAAGCCCCTTTGAAATGGCATAATATCTTTTGTAAATCTAAATATCAAATCTGTGTTTTATTCTTAGAGATATATTTAAATATCTGAAAAATGAGTTTTCCTAACTAAGATTACCTAGCAATGCTCAAAGCTAAGCCCCAAGTGTACCCTCAAATGTAGCCCACTCCATAGACTCAAATGATTTACCCAAATCCCTAATATATGTATGTAACAACATAATTTACCCACATTCTTATACCTTCTATACATTATTGCTTATGCTATTATGAAAATCTAGGCAACCTTGCATCAACTATATGCCCTAATACTTTATGATGCAACAATTACAACAAATGCAGTAAATGTAATAAATTCCACCCATGGCTTCTATGGGTGCTCTGCGCATGCCATTGATGCCTTCATAGACTCAAATACAACCTCTTTCTCAGATGGTTATGCCTTTTCCAATTTAGCCTCCTATCCCAGCTTAACCAAAAACAGATTAGAACTTGCCTGTCTAGGTAAAGGGCACCAAGGTGAAGTTAAACCTCAAAATGATAAAGGACATACCCTAAGAAGAGGACAGTGTACTGGATTATGACGAAATCAAAAAGCAAAGTGGAGATCGCCAATTTATCAATTTAAAGAGAAAACGTAGACTTCTAGATTAGTAAGATGCGCCTTTAATGTAAACACGCAGACGTAGCGAACAATCCTAATGTAAGACAATCGCTAAGCAATTAGATTTAGAAATTAGAGAAATGCTGAATGTAGATGACAAAGACATGACACTTATAATGGAGGCTTACCCTGACACAAAATCCCTGCTCCAGGAATTAAGGAATGGAAATTTAAAGTAAGAGATAGAGGATCTATTACTCAAATGAATTTGACTATAATTTTGTTCATTTCTAAACTTCATTCCAGTTACTCTATGTTTTATTACTATCTAATTACTAGTACTTTCTTAAAAGCGCTGCAGTTTTCAGCATCTGTCCCTGCACATACTATTTCTTATCATTACTAATAGTCTTCTCTTCACAGAATCAAGAATGTGATACCTGGAATCAAAAAAATAAACAACAATTCATTTCAATATACGTCTTTATAAAACTCATTAAACAATGTCATTATGAATCTTAATTAACCAAATTCACAAAAGAAATTTGCTAACATTTATTTTCAAGAAATATTTTCTATTGTGAGCATTGAGGAGCTCTTTTAAATAAATTGAATTTTATAATAAGAATGATATATTTAAATGAAATTAAATCTCTGTAATCTCATTTTGTTAAATTTACGAAAGGACTTGTAGATTTAAGTTTTTAATTTCAATTCCACTATCAATACATTCTCTTCAGTTTTATTTCTATTTCGATGTCTCCCTCCATATCAATTCTACATGCAATAGATTTAGTGCAATTATGCCACAAACTCATTCGAACTTTCTTCCAAGTGAATCCAGGCATAACGTAACATTATACTTAAAAAGAAAATATAAAATTTAATAAATTATCTCTAATAAAATTGTCTATTTGTAAACAAATAATCACAAATTTCAATTACATGACTTGCCGAGATGGAATAGCATTGAGATTGGTCCAATATTTAATGAAACCTAGTCAATTATATGTAAAAAAAGGACCTTTACTTTTAACTTGTATATTTCAAATATAAATAGTAATAAACTCAGTAATTTTATTGTGATTTTATTTGTTTGTAATAGTCGACCTCGTTTATTTGTGGAAAGCTAACCATTTTAATAATAAATTAAGCATAAATTAATTATGAAATAATAAACTCTCCATCCAGATCCCAGAAAGAAATAAATCTTACTAGATATGATTAATAAAGGAGGTATTTCCGAGATGAAACCAGAAAAAACACTCTAAGCTTAAATTGAGGCTTTGCAATTAGATCTATAAGAAAAAGAATAGAAATTAAATTAAAAAGGTACATGAGTTTTATATGTAGATGAATAAATCGATAAATTGTGTGGTGTGATATTTTAGTATTAAGAAGAGATAACTTAAAAAAATAGAGAAATTGAGGATCTGCAATTAAATAAGGCTTAATTGGAAATGGAAGTTCAAAACTATGTTGAAATGAAAGAGCATTGCGATCACGCATTGAAATAATTACATCATGTTGAAATGCAAATGAGTGAGTTGTAAGAATAAAACTCGTAACTCAAGAATTAAGGTATAGCAATAATCCCAATTAATTTAGAACAGTAGCTTTTGAGCTAAATTTAGGCATTATAAAAAAATTCTGATGTTCTTTTGAGGGATGCCTTCGAAAGAGAGAAGAAATAATTGCACAAAAAATTACTAGAGAAAACCAAGATAATTTAAGAATTAAATTGTTAACTTTAGAAATAAAATGAAACATAGTCTACAATCCATTAATCAATGATGAAAATGAAAGAAGACCATAGGAGACAAGAACAAACTATTTAACAATTGAGAGAAGAAATAGAAAATCTCAAAGGAGACGGAGCAATGTTTGCCAACCCTTTAAATTAGCTTACAAGTCCTCAAGGACAGAGATAAGCCAGCTTTAACACTCATAAAGATTTTGATACTCCAATGAGATAATCATCGTATACATAGCAGAAACCATAATCATCTAATAGTCTCTGCAGCAATTTTACTAGTTAAGAAAGTAAGAAAAAAATGATGGGAAGTTTTAAAAGATTAACGACTATGGCTGTAGGGATGTATAGCAATCTACTTGATTATTCATCATTATAGAATGGCAGTAAATTAGTAATTCTTTTATAATTATAAAATAGGCGTCTGAACTGAGTTAAGCTAGAATCGACTTAACTTAATAAGTTTCCAGAGCTTCCCTGTTGCATTAGGAGTATAATGACAATAATTGATACTATATTTCAAATAAAATCTAAACAGTCTTTAATTAGATTCCAAAAAATTTTATAATAATAATTGTCAATATAATCATATTAATTAATAGCAGTACTAATTATAAGTATGCTCGGCATCTATTATCTATTGATTCAAGTGATATAATTAAGTATTGGGCATGGGAGCACTATTTCTTTGAATTCTAATTCTTTGTGGCGATTCATCTACATTGAAGGTAACCTTAGGTTCATAAAATTGCACATCCGTAAATAATTGTTCTCTTTCTTTTATCATTCTTTCGATTTCATAGCTCAGTTCACATGGAGAATTTTCAATATTGGTTTGATTAGGAGTTGGGGTCTTGGTTTCTACAGAAGCCTAAAAAGTCTATCTTTTTTAATGTCTGACGCTGCTTGGGAAAGAGAAACCAGAGAAATGGGATTCTCTGTATTAGTAAATTTTGGATAGATTTAACTCTTCTTCCTTAAATTGAGGAGACTCTTCTACTCTAAAGCTCATTTTTTATTTAACAAATAAATTTTATTAGTACTTTAATATCAAATAATTCAACTTTTTGTTCACTAGTCTAAATTATAATCTGATGATGACTCTTATTTGAATTTTTCATTTTCCTAATCAAATTACTACTTTACGTATTAATCTACAGTAATATATTAATTTTCAATATCTAACTATTACTCTTCATTAAAATTAGCATTGCTATCATTAGCTTATTCTTATTATTCAATTTCTGACACTTTCTCAGGACATTCCATTATCACAGACATTTCAGCCTTTTACTTATTTTCATTGGCAATTTCAGTCAACAAAAACGAAAGCTGTTAATCTTCTATTTTAATTGGTTCATATTTCAACATTTCTTCATAATTTAAAGATTCCACACTCCGACTTTCCAATATTCCTTATACAATCAAATAGTCAATCTCAAATTAATTCAATTCGATGTTTAATGAAGTCAAAGCATCAATAAATTAACTCTTACTAACTCTTATGCAATCTTTTCCATACAATTATTTTATGTTACTGATTATGAACGGTTTGAATCTGGTTAATACATCTTTTATTTTCTCTGAATATTCGAATTAGCTTTTTACAATTTCCAATTTATAATTAAACAATACTTTCCTAAAAACTGAGCGAATGTATGGAGCTGGATTCTAAGCCATATCTTCTAATTCATAAATATCATTCTCTCCTTCCATTATATACCTTGCTAATATTAGACTTTCATCTTTAGCCAAGTTAAAAGGGTATAATCGTAGTTTATCTTTTAACTCTTTTATCGTCATGGATTCTCCTTCATATAAATAGTCATCTATTTATTAAACTCCTATGTCCATTGCCATTAATCTATACTTAAGAGTTTCTCCGATGATTTTGATATCCTCAAATTTTACAGGTATTATTCTTCTTTTAGGAGGTTACTTAATTACCGCCTGTGGTTCTTAAATAACAATTGATTTTTTAATAGGCAAAGCAATTTCTTGTAAAATTTCAGTTGCAAAGACAGGGGAAGATATTTTAATTTGCTTTGATTTAGAAGTTGCATCTAATTATTATGATTAATTCTAGGGGTCTTATGCATCTAAATTAGAAGATAGTTGCATTTCTTTGATTTGTACCTCTAAATCAAAGATGATTTAATTTAATCTTTCAATTTCACTATCTTTAGTTTTAATTTCTTATTTTGCAAACATCAAATCAGTTAAATTTTATAATTCATCAGCCTTGGTTGGATTTTATTTTAATTCTTTATTGTTCTCTTTTTAATTGTTTGAAGTTTCCTCTTTTAATTAGGCGATCAGTTTCTTGATTTCTCTTTTGCTTCTGTATTCTGCATCTATCTATTATGACTATATATAATTATAATGATTAATACCCTATATTTTAGACATTCTTTTTTTAACCTATCAATCACTTTTTCCAATTCTCTTTGCTGCATTAAATGTTATTAAATTTAGGCTACCAAAGCAAATATCCTCTCTTAAATAATTTATTCTACATTATTCTATTGTAGATTATATAAACTTGCTTTAAATAACGAATCTATTTATTATCTTAACCTGATTGTTTCTTCTTAAAAGGCAGCTCTTTCAATTTGCAACTCAGTTATTTAAGAGAGTCTTTGGGTTTTTTTCAAATTTTGAAGCTCCTTGTCCTTTTTTTGCAACTCTTACCTCATATTAAGAATTTCTTTTTTTAACGCAGTTTAAGCACTTGAAAAATTCAATGCCTAGAGCAGAGGAGCTTTGACAGGACCTATGCGATCTAATTCTTATATGATTTTCTCCTGTTTCAGTTAGTTGTCTAGATTCGAATTTGATGAATTATACCTTCCATCTAATGAATTCTGGTTTTGAGTCTCAGATTTTCATTTTCCAAAGAATGCATGCTATTTTTCAATGACTTGATTTCCTATTCGTATCTTTCCTTATCAGGAAATCTGAATGAGGATGAATATTCATTAAAAGAATTGTTGTGTTCCTCTTACTTTCTTTTTCTATGGAAACTCGATCTAGGAAGAAGATCTGAGGTGTCAAGGATAGGTTTGTTTCGATTTGTGCCTGATTTAGCCGATTCAGCCCTTATTTTTGTTAACTACTAAAATAAGGTTGCTCTCATTTAATTATTATTAATGTCGGATATTGAAGAAACAATCAATAGAATCAAGACTCACAAGTCCGTTCAAGGAATAGTGATTTGCAATAACGATGGTTAAATAATAAGGAGTACCTATGGAACAGAAAGCAAGGAGGGAGAGAATATTGCCAGAACAATACCAACCTTAGCTGCCAAGGCCAAGTATTAAAGATTGTAATGGATTAACAAGATCGACAGTGCGTGATTTAGATCCAAACAACGAGTTAACTTTCTTGCGTATTAAGTCAAAGAATAATGAGATCATGGTGGCACCAGATAAAGAGTTCTTGTTGATAGTAGTTTAAGGACCTAAAGAAGAAAAAAAGGAGGAAGAATGAACATACAATTATAATATATAAATATATACATGTAGCAAATCAATTAGATCGCTGATCATCTGTATTTAATTCAATAAGGCAACAACTCTTACATACACCGACAGCTGGGAGCATCAGATGTACTCTTCAATTATTAGTTCACTAGACTGTGGTTATAAAATCTGTGTTCCATGCTTAACTATTTATGGAAGATGACAGTGCATGTCACTCCGTTCATTAGAGAGAATGCCAAGATCTCTAGAATGAATGGAAAATACTCAGTTAGCTGAATCATCCAAACATAATCAAAACTTCATAATTTATTCCCAATCATTAGCTTGACCCGGCAGGAGGGAACCTCCAATGTTGCAGCTTATTCCTTGAAAATGCTTCTTGTGATCTTCATACTCTCTGCAAATCAAATGAAACATCCTTCAAAATTATAATCAAGTACTTTACTTAAATTTCAATTGCTGTCGAATATTTACATTCCTAATATATAGCACACAATGACATCAAATTAGAGAACATGCTCGTGATTGACAGAAACGTTATCAAATTAGCTGACTTTGGATTCAGCTATAGACCTTCCTATGAAGACTTACTGTCCAAATGGTTACCTAGAACTCTCACATCATATTCCAGTCCTGAAATTGTTAATTTTAGGTTAAATGTAGTTGATGGAGAGTATGACGAATTCTGTTTATTTGCCTCTGATGTTTATGCCTTAACCACTGCACTATTTTTGGCTGTGTACAAGAGACCACCCATAATGGGTTAGTTTCCAACTGTGGATGATTAATATTATCAACTATTGATCAACCAACCAGATTTGTTTTGGCAATTAGATTTCATTCAGAAAGTAGACTCACAATTAATGAGAGAACACACTCCTAAATAATTACTTGAAAACCTCAAAGATCTAATTGAGGGCGGATTGGCTGATGAATATAATCGGATTACTATTTAAGAATTTGTAAATCATGAATTTTTCAAATATGCTAAACAAATAGAAGGAGAATAAATTTGACATCATCAATTAATAGTAAATACTCAATCTAATTAAATATATGACTAACTATAATTATAATATTCCAATTCAACTAGTTTCAAGTTTATACATTAACTCTAAATTAATGTTGATTTTTTAAACTATTATTTTTACAGCTAAGAATTATAAAATTTTTAATCATAATGTACTTATCTGATCTTGCCTGCTATTTCTTTCTTTTTAAAACAACCCCAAATTATGAAATATAATTTTTATTCCTAATTATGATTTATCATACAATTTATTAGGGGAATAAATAAATTTTCATAAAGTTGTAATTCCATTATATGATCCAATTTTTATTACTGTGCTGTTTAAAATTGCAAGCTTATCAATAATTTATTCTCCTCTCAAGTTCATTTGACTCAAATAGTTTTACAGATACTGATGGTATGGCTTTAAATTTTATCCTTTAAAGATTGGTATATAACCAATGGATTATCAAGTAACATATATCAAGTATGCGGAACTGATCGAATATTTGGTGGGATATCAAACTTTGGCAAAATGACACTGATATCCAAATTCTTCACTCTTCCACCACATTCAAAAATATAAGTTAAATTGCACTTTTGGAAGTACCATCATTACCTCAATATCATAGACTTTCCAATTGGGCAAACAACGAAACAATCTATCTACATTTGGATGGAAATAGAATTGTTTAACAAGCAGTGAGCTTACTACCCTCAGGATCGAATATTTGTGGAGGAGATGATTACGTTTTATCATTAGATGAAATGATCTCTCATAATTTTGAAAGTTTATAAGTAATTGTTACAGCAAATATAGCCTTGTAAGGAGTAATTCAGGTAGTTGTTGTACTTATGTAGGGGTTTTGGGGAATTAAGAATTTCAGACTTTTCATTTAACTCTGTCCAGCTGGATGTTTATTATGTTAGGACACTGATTCAAGATTCGATTGTCTTAAATGGACATTATATGTCTCATCGCTAACAGAAACTATGCTAGAACACTTTAATTATGATGGATGGAATGTTCAAAATGGACTAGAATAATATTTATCAGAGTGTTAATGTAAATGAGAGTATATCATTAATCTAGCGCTTCCTATGATTTGTGGGCCATATCTTTGTGGAATTGATAGCATCATTAAGTACGAGTAAACACTTCCACCTCATTTTAAATTGAAAATCCGATTTCGATTTTATTATATTGATAGTTGGGACTCTGAGCATGCATATTTATACGTTAATGATGAACTGAAATTGGATTCATAATTTCAATTCCTTTCGAATTTAAGAAATTATAGTCTATGTGGACAAAGCAGATTTAATGATCTTTCTGAAATTTATGATTTTGATGTAGGTCACGCAGAACAACTAATTACATTTGAATTTAAAAATAATTTAGATCAGGGCTTTAATGATGAAACCTTTGGTATTAGAGATTTTAGGATTTATTTATGTAATAAATATAAAAATTATTAGATTGTTAATTTGGAGATTCACCTAGTTAATAATGTTCCTAATTTTGTGGAGACTAAATAGTTTAATCAACCGAAGAGTGCGATGATGGAAATACAACCCCATTTGATGGCTGTAATAATTGTTAATATGAATGTGCGGAAGGATGTTCAAATTGTGTCAAGGGAATTTGTTTAAATTGCTATGAAGAATGGTATTATTAGATTGCAACAAAGAACTGCTAACGAATCGTTTTGGAGGAATAGGTTTAAGAATGCATCAATGATATAGGTTGCATAAATTAAGGAGAAGTCTGGCATCAAAAGTGTTCTATAAATTGCATCTTATGTTATTAAGATATATGTTTAGAGTGCTAGCAAGGTTACAATTTACTGGCTGGGGAATGTTAAGAAATTTGTGGAATATCAGCTATTTCTATTTTTTAATATCCTAATTGTTTTTGCGATTAAAATTGTGAATTGTGTAGTTTTGGTATGTGCAAACAATGCATTGATACCTATACATTGATGGATGAAAAGTGCTTGGTAATTTGCGGAGATGGTTTAGTAACAATTGGAGTAGAGGAATGTGATGATAAAAATGACATACCTAATGATGGGTGTTTTTAATGTGTATATTAATGTTAATAATCTTGTAATACTTGCGAAAAAGGAATTTGTACGGATTATTGTAAAAATGGCATGGCAAAGGTCAATGGCCAATGCTAATCATATTGTGGTAATTAGATTATTGAAGAAAATGAATAATGTGAAGATAATAATGATATTTAATTCGATGGTTGTTATTTATGTGAATATTCTTGTCCTTTGTATTGCTCTATTTGTGATGAAGGAAAGTGTTTAGAATGTCATTTACACTTTTATTACGATAATTCTACATTTTCTTGTTAATCAGTATGTGGTGATGGCATATTAACATCTGAAACCGAATAATGCGATGACAGTAATACTAATTCTGGGGATGGATGCTCAAGTGTCTGTATGATTGAATAAGATTGGATTTGCATTAATAATGAAGAATGCATCTATTATAAGTACCCAGAATTATTAACCAATTATGTATTCTAAAAAAACCAATACTAATATGTTCAAATAGAATTCACTTAATAACTTAAAAGATTAACCGACACTCAAGTTGATTACTCCAATTTTGTCTCTGCTACAATTATATCATTGGATTAAAGTAAATATAATATTTCGATCATTCCTGTGTCTAATGCTTCTACAACTCTTTCTTGGGTTATTTATGCAATTGAAATTTATATTGATTAAGAGTTAAATGATCCCCCTTATCTCAATATTTCATTATTAGAACCTCTATATAATGAATTCGACATTAGGTTGACAAATCAAATATCGATTTTACAAATCAAAATACCTAACTATCTAAGTAAAGAGGACATTGAAATTTCCAAAAATTTATTAGCCTATAGTGAAAAATCTATCTATTCGTTAGGAGCCCTTGCATGCTTTTTATTAATCAGTGGCAATGGATTAGCATTTTGGGCTGCTTTGGAGGTACTCTAAGAGTAATCATATTTTAAATATCTCAATATTGTATATCCTCAAAATTTAATGATATATTTTGAAGCATCAGGAATCATATCCTTAAGGCCGATATACAATTCCTTTAATTATTAAGAGCTGCCCTCCTTTTATTAGTTTAGATATTTCGAATCAAAAGAAAAATTTGAATTTTATTAAGTCAATGCCAACATAGCAGAGAATATCAAAAGTTTAGTTTTTAGCTTTATTATTCTGATAGTCGTCTATATCTTGTCATACAAAGCTGAAAAATGCTTAACAATACTTCAAAACAAGAGATACTGTGATAATAATGCATTTCTTTCATCATTGTACAACAAACTTAAATTTAGATCTTTCAAAAATAAATATTCTATAAGGAAATACGGACTCAAAAAACTATTCTCTGCTAGTTGCTGGGACATATTTTTTATGGTATTTTTGTAATTGAGTGTTAAATAATTTAATCAATTAGTTGTCAATCAAACCATAGCCCTAACTACTTTGTTCGCAAGCTTATTATATATAACATCATTTTTCAGTGGAAAAACTCTATTTTAGAGTATTTAATAATATTGGAGGGATAAGCTTTAGTTATTTCTTAATTTAAAAAAGTGTTTCATAATGTATTCTCTAGTGATATATTAAAGCAACTATGTGTTGCAGTTTATTTTGATTTGCTTAGCTAATTCACTTTATTTACTATCTTGGATCTACTTAAAAGCTTTTATCAATACTTTTGAATATTATCAAACCTTGATTTTATAGGTCACTCTATTAATCTTTTTACTTACTACACCAATTTACTGGGATTTAGATATATTCAACTTTTAATATAGTACAAAATTGATTTTAGGATGGTTTCACATTTTCATCTTTTTATTCGTGATCGTGTTTTTCCTCGTTGCTGATACTATACTTAGTTTAAAGCAAGTTTTAAATTTTATAAACAGATCCTTGCAAACATAATTTAATCAAGAGAAAGAAGAGAAAGAAGAGAAAGAAAAAAAGGATAAATAAAACGCTGAATTGTAAGGTAGACCTATCAAATTTATAGCTTGCTTGCTAATTTGATTAAAATATGTCTTAAATTTGTTATGTATTATATTAAATTATCTAATTTGTACTTATATGTAAAAAAATTGTTTGTTTTTGTACTATGTCCATCATTAATCTGTTCACTTCATAAAAGTGTATATAAACCAAATTTACCATAGTTGACTAATTATTAAAGCAAATTGATATTGTTATGTAAAATTAATTAATTTAGGTTGTTTTACAAAATATAGTAAGGTAATTAAAAAAGCATTTTAATATTTTATTCTTTTATGTGATATTGATGATTCAGATAAAATGAAAATAAATTAATACAATGAGTGATCCAACTGAATCATAGTAGAAATAAAATAATGATGTAATATACTGCAAACATCATCCTGAAGAATAGGTAACTAGAGTATGCAATAATCCAGAATGCAATAAAGATGGATTCATTTGTTCTAAGTGTGTGCATGAAGGAGCGCATGAAGGTCACCCATCATTTGGATATGCTAAGTTAAAGGCTGCTCTCATTAAATTTGTTAGTAATATTATTAATTTGATCAATAGATTCATCAAGAACACAATAAGATCTAACCAAGGAAGGATAATTGAGTTATGCAAGAATGTAGAACTATTTAGAAGAGACATCACAGAGTATATACAAATAAGCCTAAAAGTTAAATAAATTAAGTCAATTCATGGAAAATCTAAATGAAACTCTATTAAGCTTGTAAGAGATAGGAGAAGAGGTAGATATTGCATATACAATACTTTATAACATGGATAAGAAAGAAACAGGAGTAGATGTAAACACACTAAATGATTACTTAAATTAATTCAGACTATTGATGGATATTAATCTAGACTCATAAAATCATGAAGTATCTATCAAGCCATCAAGCATTTCACAATTGAGAATCAAGAATATTTTAGATAAAAAAGCAGATTTCACATCATTATTAAGAAAAACAGTAGAAGAACATGAACAACACTTTTAGAAATTCTTGAAAGAAATGGGAGATTTACTTAAGGAGAATAAACAATTTTTAGTGCCTAAGGCCAATGAAACAGAAGAGAATAGAAATGCTGAATTTGGAAAGAGAGCACTTTATAATTCTTATTATAAATAAGACACAGAAAAGACTGAGAAAAATAAAAAGAAAGTAAAAGGTTAAGTTAAAGGCAAAGTAAAACATGAAGATGATGAAGAAATGAGCATTGGCAGAGAATATTAAATAGGGGCTGTTGAAAAATGTGGTATTCCAAAGTTAGATTAAGGACAACCTCCTTAGGGAATCAAGAAACAAATGTTCAAATTGTGTAACTATCTGATATTTTACAATACTTTGATGTGTGATTCAATATTGCCAGAACCAATATTAAGAGGAGTACCTTTGAAGAAAATGCAATAAGGAGAATTGAAGTTTCCAATCAGATGTGCTTTTTGTAGACTATTAAAAATTAGATCATTCGTGTAATTCTATTTTAGATTTGATCTGGTATCAAGATTTGGAAAGCTGTGTTTATTTAAAGATAAAGAAGGGAGAGAAATATGTTCTCATGAAATGTGCTTGCTATGGTCTAATAGGGTTTAAGTTGATTACAATACTATGTTAGTGGATATTGCTACTTTGATTTAGGCTGTCTAATTTGCATAAGCTTAAATGTGTAGATATTGTGGATCAATTGGAGCATCTTTGAAATGCAATAAAGCAGAATGCCATGTTCATTATCATTTTAACTGTCTTAAACAAGTTAGATTAATGGGATTATAATTGGATCACGAATAAAAATTCAGATTCTTTTGCGAAGATCATGTGAGACACAATTATTAGGGTTAATCTGATTGGTTCATTACCAGAATTAGAATGAAGCATATTATCTAGTAAGGAGGATAGCCAGCATTTACCAAAAAGAATCCTTAGATTGATTGGTCTACTAGAGATTCAGGCCTTAACAATGATAGTGACATGGAAGAATAGCAATTCAATAAAAAACATAGATATTGAAATTTATTATATTCATATCAATATAGATATAAAATTATATTATAATATTTTTGGGATTGATATAAAATTAATCATTTTCCATTCGAGTTATCTAGATGTATATCATTAAATTAATAAATATTTACCAGAATTAAGATGGCTATGCGTGAATAACCTTGTCCATACAGAATCATAGATGATTTTGGAGGAGCCTTCTCTATGGGATGTTTCGCTGGATGCATTTTTTACTTCTTAAAAGGAATGTCATTTGCTCCAAAAAAAGAAAGATTTTTTGGAGGAATCCAATTATTAAAAAGAAGAGCTCCTATTTTAGGAGGATCTTTTGCTTTATGGGGTGGGTTATTCAGCATCACTGATTGTACTCTAATGCATTTGAGAAATCAATAAGATTTTATTAATCCAATTGTTGCAGGAGCATTCACTGGAGGCTTCTTAGCTATTAGAGGTATTCACTTTCAAATCATGTATAGCTGGAACAAGAATTGCCGTGAGAAATGCAATTTTTGGTGGCATCATTTTAGGATTTATATAATTGGCAGAAGTAGGAATGTTAAAGATGCAAATGAGAGAAGAAATGAAAAGGATGTAATAATAATAATAGCAATAAATGGCGGAAATGTAAGAAATGATGGAAATGCAAACTAATAGAGCTAGCAAAAAGCAATAACCTAAAGTTGAAAAATATTGAAAACGTGCTTATTTATTATTTTCATTTCTCACCTAAAAGCTGATAAATTATCTATTGAATAATTCTCATAACTAAAAAATAAATTTCTTATTTGATTCAACTATTTATGAATATGAAATTCTAAGAAGTGGAATCGATATTATATAAAATTGATACCAATATTCAATTGTGTCTATAAATTTCAATTTATTTGTCTTTGATTACTAAGTAGAATGAACGACTTGATGAAGTAATTATTTATCGACATATAATTTTCCCTACAAGTTATATGGCGCCTTCCTCAATTTAACAAACTTAGGCAAATTCTGCACCTAAGTAGGTTCTCTAAATTATGATATAGGCATCGATAGGAACAATGTTACAAATTTAATTATTATTAATTATTGGTATTCCTGCAATTTTTTGATAGGTTTATCCTAATTATTGAAAATAAATTTCTAGATGAGCCTTAGTCAATAATATTAGGTTATTTAATTAGTCAAACTTTGCATAAAGAAGACCATTTGGTAGATTTATTTTTTGAAATGGTATCACTTTTTTCTATTTATAAAAGTGAAGTTAGTTGGATTCTCTTCCAAGAATTATATTATTGTCTTCGTTTAATATACAATCAGTTACTTAGATTAATGATTGAATTAATTTCTTGGTCTAAGGGGTATTTATAATACTTAAGACAATGGTTTTAGGAGTTGATTATATCTACAAAAGAAAGCAAGAAAATTGTGAGTTAAAAGATTTTAATATGCTATTAAATCTATAATTTGATATGTTCTAAACGGTACAATTACTGTAAAAATGTGTCCATTACTGCAACTAAGCCTTTTTGTAATATAAATTAAATTTTGTTTTGTGAATTTCAATTAATAATATATCTCCCTTTTAGTTCAAAGCCAATCTTGTGGGAATATCGTATTTGCGATTAAATAATGTATTTTTAAACTAGTAAAGTTCTTGTTGAAAAATTAATTGCATTCGACCATCAACATCCTCATAATGTTCAATCTACAGTTTTTGAAAGATAACAATAACAGTAGCATCTTCATTTGAGCTTATAAGAGCATTCTATTCCTTATATTGGATAACGTCATCAAGATGAAATTGATCAATTAAATACTCCATACATCTTGCACTTTTCATTAGATTATTGAAGGCCAAAAAATTAGTTTATTTTTCTTATTATAATTAAATAAATAATTATGTAAAATGAACACAATAACATTAAAATACTACATCAAGTCTTAATTTGTTTAATAAATCGTAAATAAGATCAAATAAATTGCTTATGCATAGAATACTACCCAAAAGATTCATAAAATAATATTTAACTTCTTATTTATAAATCAACTGAACTTGCATTTTGAAAAATCCATTTCTGGGTGGGCTTTCATGAATTCAGATAATTTATTCTACTTTTAAAGCTCATCACTAGTAGGTTTGCCCATTTGTTTTTGTCTCATATCAAACATCATCTTTTCAACAGTTCCTCTAGTGTCTCCATCTAAATCAGACAATTATGATGGTTCTGGACTGATCTTTTGAGTATTGATTTCAAGATCGCCTATATTCTAATAATTAGAAGTACCTTTAATGACACATGACCACCAATTCATTTAACCAGAGTATTTTGTAATTGATAGGTGAATGTACTTTCCTTTGTAATCCTAAATCTCTCCATCAGTCAATAACCAAGTTGATTCATCAGATTATATTTTTTCAAACAATTATCCATTAACGATAGGAGGTTAGCCTAGAGTAAATTAATTTAAATTAATACCTTTAAGCCCAACTAATAATGAGCAGGCTTCAATTTTCACAGTTAGTTATTTACTTGTAACAGAAGAGGGGATAGGGATATAAACTTAGACTTCTTCTAGAGTTTAGGTCCAAATATATCTCTCTGTTCTTCCTCCGTTACCTAAGGGTGGCTTTTCGTTGTCATCCTTTTTTTCTCCATCTTTTTTCTCTCCTTCTTTTTCTTCAGCTTCTTTCTTTTCAGGTTCTTTTGGCTTTTACTCTGGAACTTTCAAAACTGGTTAGTATAATGGAATTGATGGATCCAATGGTTCTTATTATTATTACTATTGTTATTGCTATTATTATTGTTATTTTTGTTATTCTAATTTCTCTTTTTATTATTGTAATAATTATTGTTATTATAGTTGTTCTGCTTCCTTCTTAGCCTTTTCAGCAGCTTCCTTTTCCCTTTTTCTTTACTCTTCTCTTTACTTTCGTTGCTCATCCTTCTTGTCCTTGTCTGCTTTTTCTGATTAAAATTTGAGGAAATTTTTAGCACAAGATTCAGTAATAACTTTTTCTGCTTGTTTTTAATCCAAAAAGAAGTCAGTGTGACGTCTATGATCAATAGAATAGAAATTACCTTAAAAATCCAAATGATGCATCAAAGAATACATTAATATCCTTTGTTTACTACATAATTGTCATAAATAGACCATCATACTTATTTTCTTCTGTCATTTTAGGTTGGGGATTATTTATATTGAAAATATTTTTAAAAATCGTAGGTAATTTTAAATGTTCTAGAATTCTCTATTAATTATTTTGGTAATTTCTATTAGTCACATTTTGATTCTTTAGAATTACTAATATTCATTATAAATATTCTCTTTAGAAGAAGATGATATCCATAGCATTTCTGATCTAAATAAATTGATTTCAGCGATCATTAAATTGTCATTTATAATTTATTAGAATTAAACTTATAATTCTTAAGAATAGATAACTTCTTTGAACCATTATTATAAATAGATATAATTGAATAATATACTCATAAAAACTTTCCTCTATCCAAGAAGGATTTCCCTTTAATACAGATTTTTTGATAATCCGAAGACTTACCAGTAAACAATCTTGCCATTAAAACTATGTTTAACATACGTACAAACATATTGCCGATGCTGATTATTTTGTAAGCTTTGTAGGGATCTACTAATTTTGAAACAAATAAAAAAAATGGAAAAGCTAGAAAAAATAACATGCCATAAATTTTCAATTGGAAATAAAAGTTATCCACTGCATCTCCTTTCTTCTTTCTCTAATTTGCTGAATAATAAAAATAGAGGGCAAGACTAATATATATTAAACTGATTGTGTATCCTACCCACCCTTCATATAGATGGTTATCTGTTTGACTGCTAACCAACCTTCCCAATCCAATAATTAATGCCTAAGCAAAAGCTATCAAAAATGCTAATGGCACATAAATATCCCAATCTTCCATATCCATAAATTCTATTGACCATCCCCATGCTAACAGTATTAATAAAATCATGAGAAGGAAATTATCAACTACTTAGATGATTTCTGAAATAGCTGAAAATGCTCCAATTCCTTTACCATTTACATAATAAACTGTTAAGTGCATAAAATTTAGTAAGCTTTGTAATGCCTCTAAACCAATTACAACAAGAATAAATAAATAAGCATAATCCCATTCTCCATACTTTTATTACTCTGATCTAAATATTCTGTAATTATAGATAAATCCTATAATTGTAAAAACTGTTAAAATGCTCACTACAGTTAATAGTCCTTGCTCTTCTAAAGAGAATTCTTGTCCTCCCTCTTCATAAAACCAAACTGTGACTTCTAATTTTGTGTTTTTATTATTGATCTTAATAACTTTGTCAATTGCATGTTAACAATTATTAAAGACTGCTAGCCAAACATTATGATATTATCCAAAAATCAATTATCCCTCTTAAGTTGACACTTTCTAATCCTAACTGACTTCTATTGTTTGATGCACAATTTTGTTTGCATCATCCTATCTACGACATTCATCTTTTTTCAAAGCCTACTGCCAACGATCTTACTAAAAAAATTCAAAAGATATATCAAACTATTTATTTTCATAATCCTTAGGAGGCTTTATGATACGAGTGCTAGAATACAAAATTCAATTTACGATATTTTATAATTTACTATTCCTCTACTACCGAATCTATTAATTGGTATATATTATTATTTCTGAAGCTACTTCATTGTAAATGTTTGGGTGATCGATTTCGCTTCTGTTAATGCAAGGACAACCAATACAATTATAAACATTTTATCAAAGTAATTCCTATTATTAAATATTAATAAATGATAAATCAAAGTCAATCAATTTTTTCAATTTTAAGTTTTAATGTATTTCATTAGGTTTTATAGATATTATTTATTTAGCAAATTTATCTATTAGTAATTAACAAAATCATTGAAATTATATAATACATCAATATTCGGTTAAGCATCAATAACTAGAAATTATTAAAAAATTCTAAATTTAAGTTTATAATAAGATTGGGAATCTTATTGAAATAATGATTTCAATAAAGAGAATACACTTAAACAGCTAAGATTATAATAAGATTGCTAAAATAAAATAATATTTATGTGGTTTTTCAAAAACACTAGATGATTAATTTTTATGCTTTTATTAATTGAAATAAATTTAGCTTGATGTTCACTCGATATTTATAAAAGAGTTGACGTGATAATCATAAAATAGATTTCGTATAGCATATTAAAGTAGAGTTAAATAATTAAAATATCACAAAATCCTAATGCTTATTGGGTATATAAAATCAATTTTTAAAGAGGTTACTAGTGTTGATGTTTCATTTATTGTGAAAAATACTAAATCATAACTTATAATTAATATTTTAATAATAAAGTTGCTTAAAGAGTCTAGTCTATAATTGTTAAGTGAAGATTTTGCTCTTTTCATAATTAGCAGGAATCATTCTTGAGTCTTATGATATATTTATCTTTTAAATAATTAAACATTTATTCTAATTAGATAATTTGTTTTATATTTATATGTCCCCATATCCGATTAAACTTTATCACAGATGGGGCAATTTTATTCTTTGGGGAATTTTGGTTGATGTAGGAATAATATATGCTTCATGTAACAAATGTCAAAGAAGAACAAACATACATGGAAATATAATGACGTTTGTAGTCATAAATAGTTTCTTGGCCTCATTAGCATACTGCTATTTAAAGCCATACAATTATTCCTATGATAATTATTCAAAACTAAACGACTATAAATAGATTCATTTGGTAATTGGAACAGCCCTGATGCTAATGATGATTGTATTGTCATCATTTGGTTATTTTGTCAAATATTAATTAGGAAATTCAGAAGGAAATAAAAATGTAATTTATTATAAAAAAATACATTCTGCCCTTGGGTAAATAACGTATTTGATAGCAAAATTGGAATCATTTATCGGAATGTTTATGTCATACAGAACTTAAGATTGGTTCATTTACATTTGCATAACTTATTTGGTTGTGATTCTTTGTCGAATCGCCTTTGAATGGGTAATTCCTGCTTTTAAATCAACTAAGATTGAAGATATTTCTGAGGAATAATAAAAATTAATCACGTATGAGAGTTTATCTGAGAATCTAGAAAACAAATAATGGTTTATATTTTAAAATTAAGTGTATTGTTTGGATTAAAATTACATTCATCCTGGAGGCTAAATCATATGGAAACACATTAAACATATAGAGATAAGCTAATATTTTTATGGAATCACACAACTTCCTGGTACAAATATACTTCACTATCATTCAAAGTATGCTAAAGAATAATTTAATGGACATTATTATGGAACCTTATGTAATTAGATTACTTTTCCAAATAATCCAAATACAAAATGGGAGTTGAAGAATTAAAATAAAGTAACAGATACGGTAAGCTATTTTTAATTCTAACATCCAGAAATAGAATTTGAAATAAATCTTAAGAAAATAACACCCAATCATTTTGTGTTTAAGTCTATAACTGATAAAAAGGTTCCTACACGTCTATACACCTATATTTAATGTATGTAAAAACCAGCTTTAGAATATATGCAAAGTCTTAGTGATTTGTATGATAAAATAGAGAATGTTAGATTTACTAATAATTTTAAATCTACATCTCTTTCCTTTCTAATAAAGTACTATAACACTCCTCATGGCTTTAGTAAGTACATCACAAAATAAAATCCTGAAATGATTGATTTACAAGGACCTTACCAAACAATGTTCAAAGATTATTTAATAGAAGGATAAATTATTTTGATTTGTGGAGGAACAGGAATCTTACCCTTTTTGGATTTGCTGAATTATCATCTATTGATGTGTTATAATGAATTAATTTAACACCCAAATCTGATAAAAGTTGCAAGTCTTAATCGATATATCACATTGTTTTATTCAGTGACAGCAGAGGAAGAATTGTTGGGAGATTCAATATTTTTAAAATTAAGGGAAATATAAAATCATTTAAAGAAATAAAACTTCTCTCTAATCTTAAAATGTAGAAAATAAATGGAAAAATGTGAGACTACTAGAAATAGATTCACTAGAGATTTTATTGAAAAGTAATTCAAATTTGATACCAAGCAGATATTTGTTTGTGGTCCTCAAATATTAAGAAATAGCATTTACAAAGAATTTAAAGATATGCAAAATGAAATTATATATTTATGAAAACATTAATCATCAAATATCAAATACACTTTTATTAAATCAGATCTTTGTACTATTTTGTTCCAGGCAAATTTTCATCCATTACCAATCTAAATAGATTGTCTTCACTTATTTTTATTCCTTAGTCTAGTTTATCAACATAAGCATCATTAATTTCTTCGATAGTTTTGTTAGTTAATAGTGAATCGAGAGGTCTTTTCTCTTTGTTCATTTTAGTAGCCAACCTTGAAATCATTTTTTAAAATCTTAAATATTTGCTTCTAAGATAGGCATTTTGTATTTCAATCATATCTTGGGTCATTTTGGCATGTTGTTTTTACCTAGCCAAAGTTGTTTTCAATGTCTATGGATTGTAATTCATTTCCATAATATATATTTGTAAATCATCTGTTAGTATGAAATCGGCTGCAAAAAATTCAGCTAATCTACTATCTCTATTAAATTTTTGTTATGCCGATCTAATTGCATGTATGATCATTCTGTCAATTGTGGGATGTAAATAGTTTTAAAGCCATTTATTGTCTTTGATCTTACCTTATTTTAATAAAAGATCCTAAAGATAATCTAATTTCCAGTCTATGTATAACTCTGACTCATCCGAATTCTCATCATTCATAAATAAGTTAGATCCCTTTTTCTACAAAGTACTTTACACTATAGCAGTATTGCAAACATGAGCTTCCTTATCCAAAGAAAATTTATCGAAGGGGGATATGCATCTTCTAATCAAAGTTTTATCATATGCATAAGCTATAATGGGATTTGTAGAGGCAAGAACCCAATAAACTCTAAATTCTATTTTATGATCATTAAATAACAAAGGATTTCCAATATATTTCTATGCAACAAGCAATGATCTATCAATTCCACATCTTTTGCCATGTTTATAAGTATCTTGTAAGAATTTAGTTTCATCTGGAAAGAGAACCTTAATTCCCCTTCCTCTATGAACTTCTAAACCAACTTTAGTTATAAATTATGGGCCATCTCTTTCTATTAAGGTTTTATATTCAGCTGAATCCAAATAAGAGAAAAACTCTTCGCAATCTAGCTTATTAAATAATCTATAAGTCTTAGGAATGAATGTTGCATTGTTTATGCAATCTTGATCAAGTCCGCTTTTTCTCATAGTGTCTAAATATTAGTACTAATTATTCATTAGATTATCTTTATGTGAAAGCACATGCCTAGTTACTAAGTGATTGTATTTTTAGAATAAACATAATGATTCTAAGTATTATTTTGGTTATTATACCTTAGCCGACTTAGAATTTATGCACTAATTAGTCATAATAAGTAAAAGGAACAGTTAACTGTATCGGTAATACGTGTCTTGGTAAATCTAACATAGACTAATATTTGCTATTACATTAAGTATTTTTTAATTTGTATGTCATTTAAGGAATGCAATCATAATAAGAGGATCTTAGTGTTTCTCTTATAACTCCTCTTGCTTCTCTAAAAGTATAAGTATCTTTCATCACAATATCAGGATGATAAAATTTGTATAAATCTGAACGTTTGCAATAATCTATTTCAGGCTTGACCAATATTGAGTTATACTGCGGTACTTAATCAATATTGAGCTATTACTTAAGTTTTAGTTGCTCCTGGAGCAAAATAAGTCTGAGTCAAATATTTGTTCAAGTAGCTCAATATTTAATCAACTTCCTGCTTGTTTTTATATGTAAGTGATGTCCTCATGAAATTATAAGTAAGTAGCAGACTTAATACGGATACAATCAGGAAAATCACATTGCCAAACATTTAATAATAATTAAATTCGTTTTAGAGAAGTAAAATAAATCATTGAAAATCACAAACTTTGATTCCATTTCCATTATATCCGATTACGAATGAATCTTTCATTATTTCGACAAAGCAATAATCCAATTAAGTACTTGAGATCTGTTGAACTATTGATAAGGATTTCATGTTCCACATCAAAGTTTAATTAAATTGGCAACTTATTATCGTATCCTTTTCAACCTCTATAGCATAAATGGGACTACTATGACCATTAAATTGTTTGAATAGCTTATATTTATCCATATTCCATAACTTGATTTTTTTATCTGCACCACCACTCACCAGAGTATGTCCTCCATTTGCATACTTCAAGGCAAAACATCCCTTCTAATGACCTTTCCATTAATTTTTTATCTTATAATTCTTTAGATCCCATTCTATTATCATACCATCTAATGATCCAGTTACACAACGAAAATCGTCATTTGATATTTAAATTGATGTAATCAAACTTTGTTAACCAGTCAAAGTTTGTATTATGGTTTGAGATTTGATGTCCCAAATCTAAATTTAGTTATCTTGTGTTATAGAAACTAATCTGTCATCCCTATTATTAAAGAAGATGGCCTTTAAAATTTTGCTTTTGAGGCCTTTAAGTTCGAATTATACCTCCTAACTATCTATATTCCAAATTCTTATTATTTTATCATATGCACCTGCACAAGCTAAAAACTATCCACTATGGCTAAATGATAGTGTCTTATCATAGTCTGATAAATTTTAGAATTGATGCTTTAGTGAACCATCTAATGTAAAAATTCTCACAATTTTATCTATGCTTGTTGTTGCCAAAATGGCTTTCGATTTACAATATTTAGCGCAAATTACACTTTTTGAATGTTAAAATTTCTAATCGATATCACATTTAACTTTTCCCATTACTGTTTCAGTGATTGATTCTTCTTCATCCTTCTTACAAATCTATACTTATCTTAATTTTCTCCAATAATTGTTGCTAAAGAATTGAGACTGAGGTTATATGTCGATTGTTGCCATTAATATTTATTTAATAAGTTTTCATTATTCCTTTCTTCTATAAATGCTGTGATAATTCATATTATAAACATGACAAAAATTTTAACATATGTTCATTTTTTACATAATATTACAATTGTAAATATAATTTAATTGATATTATTTTGAATATTAATTCATTGTGGAGGTGGCTCCATCATGTAATCATCATCAATTTCGTCAACCGGATTTTCTGGTATTTCTGGTATTGGATGCTCACTATCAAAATTAGCATCCCACTCTTCTTAATTAAATTCTTCTAATTCTTCAGGAGATAACTTTGATAAATAACTAATTTACCTATTCTTTATGTTCTTTTAATGCTAACTCCTTTTGTTCTAACAACTTTTGGGCTTCTTCTTTCAATTATTCAATTTACTTTCTTTTATTAGCAATATTTTCTCTTCTGATTTCGATATCTAGTTTTCTTAGTTTGCATGTCAACTATAAAAATTTAAGCAATCTTCCCAAAATTAAATTGTAAGCATCCACTTATTCTTATTCGATTTTTTCAACTCTTTTCTAAACTCGATCTACATAACACCACTTGTATTAAGGTTCTGGTTTAGGTCCTTTATGGTTATATGCCACTATCTATTAAATGAGATTCTCATCAAGAACCAACTTTCTTATATTTAATCTATTAGTATCAGGCAAATTAATATCAGATTTATTAGCTCCAATTAAATATAGACCTGCTTAGAGGATTGTATTGAATTTTATAATTCTACAATTACTTAGATTTAACAGAGGTTAAATAAATTCCTTATCACTTAACTTCTCCCTTAATCTTTCCAATCTCAAACAATCAGTCTCATAAGCTAATAATTTTTCATTTTCTTTTAATTCTGCTAATTTCTCTGAATGACTATCAATATATTATTCTTCTTCAATTGCCCAGTTTTCTAATACTTCCTTGAATGGAGCACCTAAATTTGATTAATAGTGCAATTATAATTCAACATCAGCCTTCATTGACCAAATTTCTTAGAGTTCCCATTGTTTAATTAACAAATTAACTAAATCGAAAATTTCTTGTCTATGATTTTCAGGTATTTCTCTATCCTAACCCAAAGTATCTATACAAAAGACATACTCCTTTTTTTATTAGGCGAATGAAGGCTCTAAGAGAGGTTCTAAACTAGCCAAATATGCTTATTTCTCCTATTCAATAATTGCTGGATCTTCAGATTCAAGTCTTTCCTCAAATTCTGCTTCTTTTGCTGATCTTTCCTTGTCTTAATTCTCTTTAAGTATTAAATATTGCTGTCTCTACTCGATACCCTAATCAAATGATTGCTCATATAGACAACTCTAATAGGTAAGAGGAATTGCATAGTAAGCACCCAATTTAGGCCATTTATGAAACACGATTCTAGGCTCCTTGACAACATTTTGTACATAGATGCCATTAGTTTAATTTACTTCACCATTTTCATCTGGTTGTGGCTCTTTCAATGCATCATATGTAACTCCTGTTTCTGGGAGCAAATTTTAACCTATAAGGAATTTTGAATTTTGATCAGCATAAATATAAGTCAATAGTTTCGTTCCTTCTAAATTGATGTGAGCATTTTCATCATCTTCCTAATTTAAATCAATTTCCTTTTTTGGAAAATCAAGTTCGCAAACATACGAATTCACTCTCTTTTATTAGATATTTTATTTACAAATCGCTTTGCAACATAATCACAAAATACATCACCTAAGAATTCATCATGATATTTTGCCTATTTAATTGATTCCAAAAATTATTCATGTTTCTCCTTTTACTAATTTTCAAGTCTTAGACTCTCTTCTTATAAGTATGCTAATTGTTCAGTTAGAACTTTAAATTCCTTAATCTTTGTTTCTTTTACATGTTACTAAGAATCATGAAATAATATTCATTACTCTTTCTTCTCTTGTCTTTTATTTTTTAAGTAATTCAGAATATGTGAGAAGCCACTTGGCAAGATAATCAATAGGAAATTACGGCCTTTCTAAATAGAGAGCTGCTAGACCTTTGGCAACGATACCTCCTACTTCATCTTATGTGAGATAATCCATATCAGTTATATAAAAACAAATAATTAGTTTTAACAAATTAATCTGTTTGTATTTTGTCTTAGGCCGAGCTCAACTCTAGTAGTTTACTCTCCAAGTCATGGATACTAACTTTTTCAACTTAATCAACAATTTCGGAGGCAAAACGAGCTATTAAAATAGAGTTTTCTTTTCTTTGATCCTTATGAGAGAGAAATTTTGGAAAGGGATATGGTTTTTTTTTAGGTTCGCTCTAATTAAGCCTCATTACCTCAGTTTTTATTTGTAATTTTTCTAGCAATCGACTTTATTTTGCATGCCATTATCTTTCTCTATTGAATAGTACATCTTCAAGTTTTAGTTATTCAAGCAAACCTTTTCTTTTTATTTCTATGATATTTGAGGATTTCTTTGAATTGGCTTTTTCTAAACTTTCTTCCAATTTTCTTAACCTTTCCTTATCTTATAATTTTCTATCCTCAACACTTTTTTAATATCGAGCAATTGTTTCATAAAACCTGGTTTTTCTGGGAGTTGTTTAATGAGCTTGTTTATATAATTACAACTTTTATATTCTGGCATCATAACTCATTTTGCGCTTTTCTTATTAATCTTAAGCTTTTCTTTATATCTACGCTCTATTTCGATAAACTTATTCCATTCGAGATGTTTCTAAAATTTCTTTTTGGTATGCTCTAAACTCTCTTTCACTACTAATTTATTTTCGACGAGATTCTATTAGTTATTCTTTTTGAGAGTATAATAACAATTATTGTTCACGTTTCTCTTGAGATATCTTTTTTACCTTAATCAACTTCTCATTTATTTTAGAACTCTCAACATCCAATTATTTCTCATTTTAGACTGTAGATTTTGGGTCTTTAGGGCTTTCAACTTATTTGAAATTTAATAATTCATTGTATTCGAGTAATAATCTTTGTCTCTTTTTTTCATGCTACCTCATTATTGCTTCAGTGTAAAATTATACATCGTTCTCATACTCAGCTGGCACTTTGATTTATTTAAGAGGTTGCAAATCAAATTCTGTTATCCCCATTTTTTTTAATATTTGTTAATTCATTTAATATATTGTAGACATTTCGATTTCCATTTCATTATAAATTTAATAGTAATTGTAATTGATTAAATTTTAATATCTAAATCATAGTTTTAGTCTTAGACTTTTTGTTTATTCTCTTACTTAGAAGTTACTCATCAATTATTAATATTAATATTATGTATTTAATATCAAAACAATCTCTATTTTGCCTCATCTCCATCTCCTACAAGTCCTTTCTATTAAGCAAATCTATAATGTAGATCTACAACATCAATGCCATCGTGAACTTTGGTCCATCCATCCTGATGAATATGATAAACTATGTAAATAAAGGACTTAATACCTCTAACTACTCCACCAGATGCTGTGTCTCTATGAGTAGCATGATAGATTGCTCTAATTCCTAATTCTACAGCCTCATCCAAAGATAAATCGTATCTATAATGATTATCCAAAACACCATAAGCATATGTGCTACCACTACCCACAGAAAAGATGTCACCTTTTAATCTCATGCCATCATTATCAATGTAATATAAATGCTACCCAGTTGTATCAGTTCCTGCGATCATACATCCCATAGAAAGACCAGAGTTTCTGTAACCTATCAATATTCCTTATAAGAATTTCGAAGCTGCAGCAACACTCAATTTACTACCATTTTTTAATTCATATGTTCTGCAATGATTTGCTAAATAGGCAAGCCAATATTGACAATCAGCTGCACCGCCAGCCATAGTACCTTAAAGAATGTTAAATTTCTAAAATACCCAATAAGTATTCATTAATTTCAATTACTTTTCTTACTTATTCACTGCTCAAGAAACTTCCCATGCTAGCTCTTGAATCTACAGCCAATAAGATTCCCTCCTTAAATACAAATCCTAAGGTTGTTGTTCCATGTTTGAAATTATTTAATTTATTTCCTCCACTTATTTAAGTTGGGCCATTCAAAGTTTTATAAATTACTTATGGTGCAGATGGCAAAGCTAATGTGTTGATTTCATCCTTGTCTTCCTTTTAATAGGTGTGAGCCAAGCCAAATGTAGATGGATCGAAATCAATCATTTAATATTTAATTTAATAACATTCCTTATCTAAATATAATTTATATATATTATTTTTCAGTAATAATAGTGTCAAGAAGTTAAAAGCAAACCATCAAACCATTGATCTAATTGAGGATCCAACAAATGTATTCGCATTATTAAATTGACAGATTAAATTTTAAATTATTTATACTAAATAATATGAAAAACAACCATCATCGAAGAACAAAATCTAGTGGCAACTACTTTCCCATATAAACAGAATTTCTAGTTTAAGATGACGACAATGACACCAACGAAACAAAGGAAATCATTAAAAAAATTTAGCAACAACCAATTCTCCATCATTAGATAGTTGAAAAACTGGATGATCAAAATTATGGGTTATTCAATGCAATGTTTAATTTTGGTTAGATGAAATTTAAACCAAAATAATCATTAGATCTTAGTACAATTACCGAATGCAGCTGTATTACTTGTATTTAAGCTGATAGCTACACCTTCCACCAAGGATGCGAAACCAAAACACAGAAAATGCGGTAGTCAACAACAGCAAGCCAACAAACAACCAATAAGACATACACATAGCCAGAGTCTTCAAATTTAAAGGTTGGAAAAAGAATTAGAATAAATGAAAGTATAACAGGCAGAGATTTAAAATGTAAACATGATGCTAATAATTGAAATTCATAAATCCCGATAAGAGCTTTAGATATCTTAATAAGTATATAGTCATCACTATTCTAGAAAAATGAAGTGATTCTTTAGAGAATAATGAAATTAGAAAAAATGCTCAGAGAAGACTAAAAATTATCATCCACAACTAACGATAGCCTTGAATTTTCCTGATAATATACTTATTATTTAAAATAATGGTATTTTATCATATTTATGATCCATTTAATCTTATTTGTTTCTATTTTCAACTTGGCTATTAAGTTAGATTATCAGTTCATTAAATGTCATTTATTTTATAGAAAAGAATATATATTAATATATATTAAACAAAGTCATGATGAGTTGAATTGAAACAGACCCTCAAAATGTTAATTTATAGTGCCCTATAAGTTAATATCTAATAGTGAAAGGTAACCAAAAAATTGATCCATAAATTTAGATTGATCCAGAAAAAAATAATTCATCTATTTTGATTGGGATATATTATAAGGAATGATTTGAATAATGTACAGAAGCTAAATCTGTCAGAAGAGTCTTTAGGAATTTGAAATTGAATTTAATTTGGAAATATTTTAATAATATCTCATTATTATTCAGCAGCTCTTCTTTCAGCTAATCTTTCCAATTCTTAGACCAAGACTAATTCTTATCTTCTTCCTGCTGTAACAGCCTCATATTCAACGTCGAAGCTGTGGCACAAATCAGCAGCATCGTCCCATAAGGTTTGGTTTCTTTGCTTCTTGTTTGTGGCGGCTTAAGCAACGGCGGTTTGGACTGAGATGACTCCTTATAAGTTTTCAGCCTTATTTGTTAATCTTCCCTTTGAGGAATCAAGTCTGGCTTATGAGGCAAGATATAAATCCTTTTATTAGGTGAAAAGAGCCAAAGCATTGGTGTTTTCAGCGGTGTATGATGCCCAAGCTTCTTCAACGTTAGTTCTTAAGGTTTATAATAATTAGGCAAGTCTTTCAGCAGCACCTGCAGCATCGTCTTCTTATGTGATTTAAGCCAAAGCAGCCAATGGGGTCATGAAAGCCTTGTTCATTTTAGTGGCAACTGAAGCCTTCATCAATTTGGTTGTCATTTCAGCAACTTAGATCAAACTGGCCTTTCCTTTAGCTAATGCGGCAGCCAAATCAAGTGAGTCATCGATGGCGTTAATAGCATCATTGAATGTAACGGCACCTCTGTTGTATGATTATGTGTCTTCCTTTCTGGCATCGTTAATGAGTCCAATGTGTAATGAAACAGTGTTCAAGATATTTTCGGTTTCTCCAATTGTGGCTTAAGTCTTCTTTAATAAGATATTTGAGGTCTTGAGAATACCATTGGCAATTTTGAGTGTGCCAGTAGCATCTTCAACTTCAGCTCTTCTGTAGGCAATTTCGCTTTCGCATTCAGCCTTTTAAGCTCCATAGACTTCATCGTGTGTTCCTTATTCTTAGGCAACTGCAGATTTGAAGTTATCAAGAACTCCCTTGATTGTATCAAGTGGGGAGTGTGCTTTAATCTTGTTTTCGACTTCAACCATGATGTTCATGATGCTTCTTTTGCCACCATATGTAAGTGGGAACTTTTGCACCATACCAGCGTTAGCAAGAGCTAAGACAACTAACAATGTAATTGTGACTTTCATTAAAATTATTTATTGCTAGTCAACTCTAATTTGCTTTTTATAGGCCCAAATAGTGTATCTATTGAAAAACGGGTATCGAATTTTTTTATTAAGTCATTTAATATTATTCTATAATAACTGTATATAACGAGTTATTTAAAAATTTCTTCAAATTATTGTTTTTCAATGGCGTTTGAATAACACAACTTGCATAAGGGAGATTTAAATTTAGCTTCTAAAATAGAAGTAAATATATTTTCCATATGATAGTTTGAATAAAATTAATGATTGAATAATTAGTAATCTCAATTGAGATTTTTATTATAAATTTCCTTTCAAAACATAGAACAATTAAGGAAGGTTTATTCGTTAGTTTTAAAATACCTTGATAATAAATAATTTTATATAGAAAATTGTTTTTGAAAAAAAACAACAGGTTTGTTGTAATGCAATTATCAATTGTAAAATAAATACTTAATATTGTATTTTTCAATTTTCATAATTCATTTGTAATATTAATAAAATTGAAAATAATTGAATTGAATTATTATTAAATTTGTGAACTTCTATTTAAAAAAGGTAAAACAAATATGATTAAGTACCTACACTTTTTTTTGTTGCAGATTTAACACTTTTTAAGTATTATAATATTTCTGTTAAAAGTATTCATTTGAAAAAGATATAATTCTAGTAAAAAATTGGTTATTTTGTTTTTAACAATCCTCAAGTTCACTCAATAAAACCATATAGAACATTTTAATTTTTCCAAATGCATTTTCTTAGTATTCAACACATATATATATATAGTTGAAAAGATACATAAAAAATTGTAATATCTAAATTATTTTATATCTCATATTTATTCAGCAGCTCTTCTCTCAACAGCTCTTTCTAGTTCTTAGACCAAAATTAATTCTTATCTTCTTCCTGCTGTAACAGCCTCATATTCAACGTCGAAGCTGTGGCACAAATCAGCAGCATCATCCCATAAGGTTTGATTTCTTTGCTTCTTGTTTGTGGCGGCTTAAGCAACGGCAGTTTGAACTGAGATGACGCCTTATAAGTTTTCAGCCTTATTAACCAATTTATCTTTGGAATCTGAAAGTCTTCCTTAAGTAGCAAGATATAAATCCTTTTATTGAGTGAAAAGAGCCAAAGCATTGGTGTTTTCAGCGGTGTATGATGCCCAAGCTTCTTCAACATTGGATCTTAAAGTTTATAATAATTAGACAAGTCTTTCAGCAGCACCTGCAGCATCTTCTTCTTATGTGATTTAAGCCAAAGCAGCCAATGGGGCCATGAAAGCCTTGTTCATTTTAGTGGCGACTGAAGCCATCATCAATTTGGTTGTCATATCAGCTACTTGGATTAAGCTAGCTTCACCCTTGACCAAAACAACACCAAGATCAATTGCGTCATCGATAGCATTTATAGCATCGTTGAATGTAACAGCTCCTCTGTTGTAAGATTATGTATCTTCTTTTCTGACATCATTGATAAGATCAATATGGAGGGATACAGAATTTAATATATTTTCAGTTTCTCCAAGTGTTGCTTAAGTTTTAGTCAATAAGATATTTGAGGTCTTGAGAATACCATTGGCGATTTTGAGTGTGCCAGTAGCGTCTTCAACTTCTGCTCTTCTGTATGAAATTTCACTTTCGCATTCGGCTTATTGGGCAGTATAGACTTCATCATGAGTTCCTTATTCTTAGGCAACTGCTGATTTGAAGTTATCAAGAACTCCCTTGATTGTATCAAGTGGGGAATGAGATTTAATCTTGTTTTCAACTTCAACCATGATGTTCATGAGGCTTCTTTTGCCACCATATGTAAGTGGGAACTTTTGAACCATACCAGCATTAGCAAGAGCCAAAACAACTAACAATGTAATTGTGACTTTCATTAAAATTAATAAGTGCCATCTCTAAGAAAGTTAGCAACTTTTGAAGCGAGATTTTTGCTAGGTAAAAACGAAATTTAATTGAAAAACGGATCAAATTTGAATAATTTTTTCCAAAAACAATGCCAATTTCTCAATTATGAGTTAAACAGCAGATCTATGTGATCTTTGAAATATTAGCACTTCAAAATCAACTCTTATTTATTAAGTTTTGATCAGAAGCTAGAAATTCATCTTCAACAATCTGAAAGGTCGACTAAGTTATTACCATGCAATGATTCAAAAATCCATAAAAAGAACTCCTTACCTCAAACAAGAATCAATATACCAAAAATATATATATTTCATATAAAAAGATACTTAAAATGCCAAAAATAGAACCAACTCATTTTAATCACGAAATTGGGGAATAGAGAGAAATTTTCTATTTAAATTAAGTCTTCTTCTTTATAGACTCATTATTCATAGATTCTTGAGACTTCATATGGTTTCTTTTAATTATTGAAAATAAAATATTTTAGATGAACAAATAAATCAATGAGATAGTAAAATGTTATTTAGTACTTTCACATAAAACAAATAACATTTGAGATTCATTCTCTTTATTTGTATAAGAATATAGAAATTCCAAATAAGATGTATGAATAATATAAATAATTATGATTATTATTATTATTATTAAGTAAATGTCTTATCATTAAGGGAAGGATATAAACATAAATGATTTTAGCAGTCCACATCTTTAAATAAGCAAAAAAGATTAATTTTTAGAAGAGATCAGAAATCATATATTGCAAAAATCAAGAAATGATGTCTGGAGATTAAAAGGCTAGCCAAACTTTGTTACTCGCCCTTATGTTGAATGGAGAAGAGGAGATACTTGCTGTGACATAATGTGAATTAAATATAATCACTTTAACTTTTAGAAATAGTCTCTAATTGATTTTTGTTTAAATTTATTATTATTAACTTTTTCTTAAGTTTCTGGAACTTCTAATTTATGATTTTCTTGATCTTCAACAGATTCTGTTTTGCTTGGTGTTTTAACATGATCATCATTCTTCTTATTTTTCTCATTTCCATCTAATTACATTTCAATCTGAATTTAATCTTAATCAAAAGTCTGATTATTGATTTGAAATTAATTGTCTCCAGAAATATTCAACTCTTCCTAAAAGCATTGCTTTTCCTGAATATTTTAATTTTCTATCAAAAGTTTGCCATCCAGTTGATTATCGATATCAAAATTTTATTCCTCCTTTAATTTATTTTCATGCATATCTTTCAATCTTAATCTTCTTAACTCATCCAATTTGCATTTCTCTGCTAATTCTCTTTGTAATTTAAAAGAGGAATCTTTAAAGATCTTTGATTAAATATTATGGATTGCTGCTCTTTCATTTTGAGGCAATTCATCAACACATAAGAAACACTTAAATTCAATTTAAGAAGCTTCTTCAAATGGTATTGTCATTTCTAAACAATCGAAATGAAACCATTCATCACACACTTCGCAGCAAATCATAGGATCACCATCTTTAAATTTCCCTCTACATACACAATATAAATTGTCATCCCTTTAGAAAAATTCATCCCCCACTTATTCAATAATAATTTCCTTTTTTTATTCTGCCTTATTATTCTTTTTATATTTTTTTAGCATTAAGATATCAATAAGTTTAGCTTATTTCTTTTAAGGATTTATTTCTTACATATATTTGCTTGCCCTTCTACGTAATTTCTCATACATCTTATATGTTATATCCTTCTCATAATCTCTATACTTAAAATGCTTCCACAATTCGTCTGTTGCAGTAATAGTACTTTTATAAAACTATGTAACTAGTAAGCCATTTGCATCAACTTTATTTTAATAAACTTCTGGTAAAATTGTGAGTTTATATTATTTTTATGGTTTGAGAACAGGTCCTGAAATGGATTCAATAGCATATTATCCCTAATCTAATATTAAATTGACAATAAGTTATTAATCAGTAATCTAATTTATAAACTCCTTTAATTTATTTGCAAAATCTATTAAATCGAACTCATTTTCTGTGTGTTCCTGATTTTCTTATTTTAACTTTTATTCTTTGTTTGTTTTTACCTTTTTTGGCTTTTGAACACTCTTTTTATGAACTTATCTACACTTTTCATATGCTCTGAAGAAATCAATTATTTCTCTTTCATATAACCTTTGTTTTGATTCTAGAATTCTCTTAACTTTAAGAGGAACATGCTTTTAGCAGAAAATTTAATAATCCGGTTTATTATTAATAACAGTCTAAGTCAAGAATATTCCAGATCTTCTGGCACATTCAACGTGAAAAGAAGTAGCGCAACTACCTCTTGCACATTATATGCACATTCCTGCTTTCTTAATATTACAAATGCTGCAGTTGAGAGCAAATCTTTTGGCATTAATATTATCTACTCCTCTCAAAATGTCTTATTTTTCATCTAAGAAACATTCTGGAGACCAATAAAAACAAGATAAATGAATCCAAACTTTTTAAGGTTATGGTTCTTTAATTTCCTTATTATTTTCTAAATCACGAATATCTCTATTTGGTAATTTCCCAAAATCGTAATAGAGTTCTTAGTCATCATCAATTTATTAAACTTGATTTAATGTATATTATTACATAATTTAGACACAAAGTCATTCTTCATCATTGTTTCTCCTTAAGATTCAAAATAGGTTTAATTTAAGTTCTAAAAGCATGATGCATCTATTTAAGTAGCTTTCATCGCTCCACCTAATTTAGGACACAAGGCGCATCTCAGATATTGTCCATTTGGTCCAAATGTTTAACAAACATCACATATCCAATCTTCATTTGGTATTATATCAATTAAATAGCATTTTTAATGTACAGAGATATTGCATTTAGAACAAAATACAATGAGATTATCGTCAGTATAATCTCCATCATTGCAAACTTAACACAATGCATCATCAAGATTTGGTTATAAGTGAATTCCTCCTCCTTATGTTTTTTTTCCAGTCTCTTACACAACTACATTTTATTCATCTGCTTAGATTTTCATCTCTATTTTTTCTATGTATTGTTTTTCAGTTTCTGTAAGTCCTGCAATATCTCTCAGAAGATTATTTTGTTAATCTGTTTTTAAATGCTATTTAACTGTTGGTAAATGAGTGATAAACTATTGCAAGGTTTCTTCATTTTATTTTGTTATTTGATCTAATTCAATTCTAATCATATTTATTGATAGTACTCTTAGGTTGTAATTAGATCATCTAAGTCTTTTTAACCTAAGTTTCTTGTTTCTAATATGAATATATCATCATTCACATCATACCCTTTTTTATTTTTCTATTTTTTGCAATCACTAATTAAATCAAAAGATATTTACTCTTATATTTAAGTCCCATTTATTGATTCATTTTTCTTCAATATTTTCTCAATTTCATGCAGACATTATTAGAGATACTCTTGATCGCAATTGAAATAAAGTGCTGCAATCATAAATTAGAGTGTGGATGCTTGCAAAAATTGGACTTGATATAAGAAAAAGAGTACTTGGATATATAACTTTGGAGTTATTTGTATTTTCTATATCAGTCCAATCAAAATCACCCATTTTTCTAAGTGAATGCAAATAATTTTGATATTTTTTTGTCACTTTCTATTATACCTCAATTAAGGAATTTTCTTCACTTTCATCTTGCAAATTCGCTTTAACTAATTGCTTGCGAACTCTTGTTTATTTTCTTCTTTTCATACAAGGATCGATGTTGTACATTTCCCTATCAAACTTATGAGCCATTCAATATACCTCTAGAAAGCGCCAAAAACTTCTTTAAAATAAAATAATAATTAGCTATCAGCAGTTGTCAAGAATCAAAAGTTAATCCAAATATTACGAAGCTAAAATAACATGAACATACAAAAATTATCTACAATAATTAGGTATTTTGAAATTAAGATATTTCAATTAATGGGTCTTTTTAATACTAATTACTCTCTTATCGATTAAAGATTACCTATTTATCACTAAAATCAATTTTTATTTTAGCTTCAGATTATTTATAATTAAAAACTCAATAGAAAACATAATAAAACATTAATACTTAATCATTAGGATACTGCATAAATAAAGGCTCATATAAGGAATGATGTTATGAGTGCCTTTCATTCCAATATTTATTCAATGTTAAATAAAATCTAGTAAAATACAATCGCATTTTGTATAATAAAAAATAATAAATTTAATTGAAATTGTTACAAACAACATATCAATTCTCATTCTACAACCATGTTTTATTCTGTACCTTCCTGGTTTTAAATTTCAGACTGCAATTTTGGTAAATAAAACATAAGAATAAACTTTCCAATTTGAATTGAAGATCTATGCTTCAAAATAACGGGATTGTCCTTAGAAGTTATTGTTACTGAGTCTACATATATTGGCTTTTTATTGCTTAAGCATCTTATTTCAAAACTAATTCTCATATTTTAAATATTACAATTCTTTATCCATATTATAAGAGATGACAGCGTGCTATTTAGAAATCTTTTAACCTAAATCTAAAGCTAAGTCTACGTCCCATTCATATTTGCTATTCTTAGTCTGATTGGCTCTGCCGATGATTATCGCTAGTTTTTTTATATAGTAAGTTATATGTTTTCCTTTTAATAATGCATATGCCGCTGTTGGAAAGTTTACTAAGGGCAATTTCACTTCATTATCTTAAACTTAAAATTCCACTAAATCTCTAAATAAATTCGAAAAATAAGTGGATTCCTTCTCGAAATTTAACTTCACTTTACTTGTTAATTATTCTTTCAACTTATTAGTTGCTATTTCATACTTGAAGCGAATATGGATTTAATTGTTCAATCATAAATTAATGTAGAATGTCTGGTCCAATCCACAGATATGTTTCGTAAGCATCAGCTGGACTTCTCCTATGAATTGTAACAAATTAGAAATACTTGTCTAAAAGGTTCAAACTTGTCATTATACTAGCCATTTCATTTATAATTAAAGCACTGCTTTGCTCTTTAGCAGTCAATTGCAATTGCTCAACCAATTTTTCAATTGTATCTCTGGCAATCATTCGACCTAGTTAATAGTAGTAATCTCACCTTAATTGCTAAAAATTTAAGTAATAATTTCCTGATAAAATAATCCAAAGTAGATACTTTATCTGATTGAATATTTTTTATTTTCAATAATATAATCTTCTGAAAAAAGCCAATGTTCTCTATCATATTAAGTTCTTGTTAATGCAATTTCTACTCCCTCTAAAATTCGAGCAGTCATTCCTTTCAAACCAGAATATATAAATCTTTTTTTAGATATCCTAGTAATAAATCCCAAGCCTTCAAATATGAATAGAAGCTCTATAAGCTTTTTTATATCAGGCAGCACTAAATCTCTGCAGGTTAGAATAACCTAATTATTGCATAGCATTACTTTATAGCCATCTATAATCTAACCTTTGAAATCTGAAAGTATTTTAAGCATTCTTTTTGCTTACGCTCCTAATTTTTCTCTTGTTTGCATTTTAATATATAATTATTATTAAAATTAAATAATAATAACATTTGTTAATAATTCCTACTTTTAATTAACCAAAAGTCTAAATATATGAATGTATATTAAAATAACTATTGGCAATTAATCGTGGTTGTTAATGTACAACTTATTATAATTTAATAAATTCATTCTACTGAATCAAAAGACTGAATTTACAGCTTCGAGTTTGGATTTGATTATGATGCTAGAATAAATTTAGACAATAATTTCTTTATCTCTTCGATTTATTGGGCTTTTAATCCATAAAAGGGAGCTAAATCTGACGTGAAGGTGTTTATAATTATAACGGGAATTTTGGCTTAAACCATCTACTAAACAGTATTTTAGAATTATTGGAATATGATCAATTATCTATCAGATTCTTCCACCCCTTCGCATGTTTGATTTACCTACCAGAATATTAGCCATTCCCAATAATCAGTTTTTTTTGAAAAAATTGGATTCTAACTCAAAACCTAAAATATTGAAACAGCTTCCTCTTATTATGTATAAATAAAAGTAGTTAGCTTTTGAATCTTTTATACATTAGGACCTTCTTTTGGAATACATTCTAATAATTTATTAAATAATTATTAAATTAATGAATGGTTACGTTTTCCAATCGATATTGGCGCTCTATGATAAAAAATAATATTACTTTATACGTTGAGATAACTAGTCCAAAACTAAATAAGCAGTATTCTGATTTATGCTTTATTCAATAGAACTAATTAATTTGTCCTATAACTCTTATTTATTTAATAGCACTGCTGAAAATTCTTCTATTTTCTATTTTTATTCTTCTGACAGGGTTTCCTCCTACTACTATTATAATTATTATTCTTATTCTGGCTAATTTTTCTCCTCTTAAGGAATCAAATTAAATTTATGAAGGTAATTGTTCACAATTTTGGTAGAAAATGTTTAAATTTGTTCAACTTTTGCAAGTGAATAAGATTCATCTGTAAACTTAAAAACTGTATGAATCTTTGTAAAATCAACTTTATCCAAGTATTTAATGACCTAATCTAAATCATATTACCTGAAGTTATTTTTCATAAATACCTGTTTCTTAAAGCTGAAACCTCAGCCAATGCAATTTTTTGAAACAATTATCTTACGCATTCAGCCACATTTTACTCAAGTTCTTTAATTTGATTGACATACTATTCCATTTCAGGCAAGATTTCATTATATTATTGATTATATTTATCTACAGCTATTTTGTAATTTCCAAATGTATTATCCTTGTTTTTCATAAGATCTTAAATTGTTTTCATGTGTCCCAACTTTTAATCAATATTGTCGTTCACTAATTCTATGGTTAACACATTTCTTTCAAATACTTTAGTGATAGACACATAAAAGGATTGGCTTTGTGCCAACTTCTATTAAGCAACCTTCAATTTATTAATAGATCTAATTTATTTAAAATTTACTTCTCTTTTTTGTCATGTAGATTGGTCAATTATAATTAATAAGCATTTATGTGATTTGAGAATTCCTCTCTTGCTCTTTTCAAATCTGTTATCAATGATTCCTAGGCTTGGTATTTATTTGAGCAATTTGTAATAATATATTAAAACACTTCATCGTATTTGTGGTCCTCGTATTTGTCAATAATTGATTTTAGTTTTTATTAGTATAATAATTCCAATTACACCTTATAATCAATAGTCTTATTATATATAGATGTATACATTGTATGCCCTTTGAGATAAATCAATTCTTTGTTTAAGATTCATGAATGCCAGATGATACTATATAGCTAATTATTTGTAATCTTTGTTCATATTCTTTCTATATTTATTTATTTAATAATTATTTAATATTAACGAATGAGAAGAACCACATTATAATCAGAGTTGAAGTTAAATAAGAAAAAAATGTTCAATAAGGAAAATATACCCTAACCAGCGAAAACTGGAAGAAAGCATTTCGAAGATAACTAATTCTACTTACCATAAAGATAAAATGATGAGAATCCTTAAATTAAAAAAGTAAGTATCTCCCTTTAATTAAAGACAATAATGATGTTCCCTGAAAAAAAAAATGTCACTAATTATGATAACGTAATTGAACGTAAGCCATCAATTAGAATATTTTAATAACAAACAACAAATTAAAATTTTCGACTTTGTGATAAATAATCCTAAATAACAACTAGTTCTACTAATTTCCACCCACTTCGAAGCAATTCAGCCAACATTTACTCCATTTTTAATAATGATAGAGTAAAAAACTAGAAAAAATTTTGAATTTTTTATATTCATTTCTTATAATAAAAATATTATTATGGATTGTTTTAATTTAGTGCTTTTGGAGAAACTATTTAACAAGTATACAAAAAATGGCTGCATCGATGATCTCAAACAATGGCATGGATTTTTAGAATTTTTATATGTGAACCAATTATTTGATCCCAACGATATGCTTAAGATTAAAGATAGCGTGATTTACTTTCCTTTAGTGTTTGAGAATCTTAAGAAAATCTTTGCAAATGCTAATATTGTACCTGCTTTGTAAGAAATGTCAAGAGAATTAGACAAACTTTATAATTAAGTAAATGATTGCAGGACAACATTAAAAAACTGGAATTATCAAACATTTTCAGTTGAGGACATGAAATACACAACAAAAACATATGAAGAAATTGAGAAAGAATTTCAAGACTTTAAGAATGAATTCGATGATTTTGCAGGAGATGTTATTATTGTAAACTAACCTATACAATCCCTGAAAAGTGTTGTGAAATCTTTTCCAATAATTGAATCTGTATTGTATGACTGTTATCCAAGAATCCTTTGGAGTTTTTAAGTAGTAATCGAGATAAGATAGACCGAGAATATGCTAAAATCAGAGTGAAATCTGTTTAATACCGTAACTAAGCAATTAAAATATTGAAATAAGGATCAATAAAAGTTTAAGTTGGTTATGATCATATGAACGATGCTCCAGTAGAAGTATGGTTAATACCAAAGTAAAATTAAATATTACATTAGATGTATGTGGAGATAACAAGAATAATGTGAATTATTGAACACATTTGAAGCTCATCACGAATTGATTTTGTCTTAGTTTTTTCCAAAATATTTGGGATAAGATTTATTATCTGATGAAAATAATTTCTAGCATTTTATGGAATTAAAGAGAGGACATACTTTAAAATACTTACTCAAGCAATCTAAAAAACCACTAACTCCTGACTACTTATTTTTTAGAACTACTATGAGATAAGTTTTTGGTGGTTTATTTGATATTTTAAGAATGACTAGATTTCATCCTGTTTTACCAATAACACTCGCAAATATCTAAGTTGGAAATGATGGAGTCTAAATTTATTTAAGAAATGTTAAATTTTCAGAATTAAGAGAAGATGATTAAAACTTAGAAGCAACTTTATTGGAAAATTTTGCCTAAATTATTATGTCTGCATTGGGAAGTAAATAAAAAAAATAATTCTTTAGTGAAGAGGGCAGATGTTGGAAAATTGGGAAAGTATTTGGATTGGAAAAATCTATTACAAGGTTTGTTTAATGCTGAAGAAGACCATTAACTCTATAAAAGTATTTGTTTATATTATTTATCCATCATAGAGGGTGTCATTTAGTAAAGGTTAACCTTTTGTTAATTACTCAATCACGATTTATTTGATGATGAATTGTTGAGTAACTTTGAAGTGAGTGAAGTTGTTTAAAGTTATCATGATTGGATTTCCTGAATTATTCAATTTATTTATAGAAAACATTATATTAATTCTTTAAATACATTCTCTTTCCAAATGTGATTTATATATAATTTGGTTTAATGATTTAAAAATGATTTGGAAGAAAAAAATAAGGAATGGTTGCTTAGGCATTAAGAAAAATAGTTAAACCTGAAAATAGTTACATAATCTTCAATAATTTTTTTAGATTGATCTTCACACATCATTATTAATTAAATAAAAAAGATAAACTGTAGTAGGAAAAATTAGAATAGGTTATTTCTATTGATATCTAGATAGAGTTAGGTTTGTTGTTACTATTTCAATTTTTATTATTATTTAATTAGAATAATAAAATTACTATTTATTTATATTACAACATGGGTTCTAAGCCTTCTAAAAAACCAGACCCTCCAAAATCTAACGAAGCTTAACTTGAAGACTAAATTCCAGTTTATAATCGACCTAAATCTCCAGATTACGGTCAATAAGCAAAAATAGAGGCTGTTGGAATTAAACCTGATGATAATATCGATAGGTACTCACATTATTTAATATAATTAAGAGAGGCAGCAAATAAGAGATAAGCCGAAAAGCAAAGAAATTCTAAGTTGGAGGGTTAATAGAAAATATAACTTCCATAAAAAAAGATAGAATAACCAAAAAAAAAATCTTAGAAATTTGTTATTTAATCAAGTTAGTAAAATAATCACAGTTTGGATCTATCTTATGATCAATTTGTAAATGGATTGAATCAAAATGATATTAAAGAATTGGAGAGACAATTAGAGAGTGATGAATTGTCTCCTATCAATAAAACCAATACTGAATGTATGTGTAAAATATTATCAGAGCTTAAAAATAGGCACTTGATGAGTAGAAAATAAAGGTTGCGGAATAAAAAATATGGAAATTAAAATAAAAAATTAAGAGATCTTTTAATTGGCCAGCTTAAGGTTAAGTATACATGGTTTCTGTAACCTTTAAATACAATTATCAATACAAGACCTAAAAGTTGGCAGTGACATAGCCTTTTGATAATTATGTAAACTCGATATTATCTTGGAAAAATAATGCATAATTGGGCGTATTCGAGTTTAAATTAAGAGATGTAGACATATATAATACAGAAACAGGGGATGTTTAATAGCTTAAATTTAATGAGGTGGAGTTTATGGTTGATTATAATGGAGTTTTTGTAACTAAATCATCTATTTTAGATTGGAGTCAAGCACGAAAGTGATTTTATTAAGAAACTTTCGTAATAGAAGAGATATTATGAAAAAGAATAAATAAAGGAAAAAATGGATAGGGATTAATTACTTAATAATTAATTGAGCAATCTAGAAAGATTGGCTAATAATAAATTACAAGTTAAACAATCAGCGAAGCAAAAGAAATAAAAACCTGAGACAATCATTTAGAAAACTGAAAAACAATTAGAGTAATTTTGGACAAATGCATTTTAATGTTGGTATACTCTAAATGAAGACGAAGCTGAAAAAGTCTTTTATGCAGGTTAAGAATGTATAGTTTTATAAAAGAAAGAAGAGGATCCATAAAAAAAGTTAGAAACTTTTCTAATAAAGAAGTTACAAGATCCAGAATTCTTTAAGTCTTGTTTAAATTCAGTAAAAACAATAAAGGACCCATTAAAGAAATGGGGGATGTTTAGTAATGAAGAAATTTTAGAATATTTAGGTGGAGCAAAACATGTAAGAATTTTAATGCTTATTTAGAGTGTTGTATAAATATAAAAGAAAATAACCTTTCCAATTTTGGAAAAATATAAGATTGTTGAGGGTATCCTTAACAATAGCGATTTAACTCCTTTGGTTGCCAAATGGAATCAATGTAGAAAAACAGTTATAGAACATGAGAGAGACTTATTTGTAGATATTGAACATGAAAAAAAGTAAATTCTTAATTAGAATGTAGATTATTAACATTTATTTGGGATAAACAATTAGATATTAAGATGAAATTAAGATCTGAAAATATATTTGTGGAAGAACTTAACAAATTTAGAGATGAGTGCGAATTAGAATTGAAAGAAATGTTGTTCCAATTATCAACAATTCCTAATTTTCCTATGGAAAATAGACCTAAATATAAAGAAAAATATTTCTAAATTTTATGATCATTGAAATGAGGGTGGTTATAACTCAAGAACTCTAAAAATATTCATAAAATGTATTTGCTATGTAGGGTTGAGCGAGTAATACAATTCTGTAAAATCACTCTCATCTACAAACTTATTCTATGTCCATTTCTTCAAATAGTTTATAATCTTAAGTTTGCTTTACATTTTATCAATATCTTTTCTCAACTTTTGAATTAATGTTCTTTTGTTTTTTTCACAAAATCCCAGAGTATAATTGGATATCACTTTAGGTTTGAGAATTTAATGCCTTGAAGGGTTACTTTCTTTTTTGAGAACATTCTCATAAGGAACTCTAACTTTTTCACCATTTCTCACCAGGACATCCAGTAATGTTTGATACTCAGTTATTAATTCATCCAATCCATCTTATATAAAGATATGTCTCTTTCTTTCACAATATATTTATTCTTACTTGCATTCAACTTAAGTACAATGGCCAATGAAATTGAAAATGGGACAAACATAAGAAACTGAGCTTAACTCATCCTTTATAGTCTTGTGCACTCTTTCTTCTCTATTAGTATCACTCTAAGTTGTTAAGAAATTCTTACAAGTGAACGCAATGAGGATTCGCTATCTACGCCTTCCAATTTATCACTTTTTTAGGCGAAGATCTCTCCCTCCTCATATTATAAGTCCATATATTGTATATTTAATTTTGATCAAAAGTCATAACAATAATTACCTATATAGTGATCTTTATACTCATAGATAATTTAGAACGATTTACCATTTTCCATTTTGCAGATTTAATTATGTCTGTAATTGATATATATATATGAGGTTAGTGCAAAATTCATATTAAGAACAAACTTTTTGGTAATAATAAGAGTTTTATTAATAAATCTATTAATTGCAAGCAAATAAAAATATTATAATATTTAGCATTATTCTTCAGTTTTTACATAATTACTAACTTTTTGTTAATTTATTTTATATTATCAATTTATTAACAGCAATGATATATATGCATCACTTACTAATTTATATTACAAATAATAAATTTATGTTAAAAATTGTAGAAAAGTTAAAGGAGTTGGTTTCACAAGAGTTGTGGATAAAGTTTTTCAATTAGATAAATGGTAGACTGATGCTTAAATTGATAATGCTGAAGTCAGTAGTTTGTAAGCTTAACAACACTATAAAGTCGTAATGATGCTAGGAATTTTGTTTGGTTACATAGGATGTTCTGAAAATAAAGTAAAATTCAATATGACAGAAGATTTAGATTATAGTCAAAAATTGACTAATACAATATTAGCAAAGGTCGATGGCTATTATAAGCAATTGATTTTGCTTGCCTATTTATCTGAGAAAGAAACAACAAATTTAGTTTATCAACCAATTTCATTCAATAATTTTACTATTTCAAATGACACATTCACTGAGAAATACATTATATAACACAAATTGAACCAAAACAATATATCTTTATATAGATCATTATATAAGGTTACAGAATCAATCGATTAGGAAGGATGGTAGTAAACAATTAAGTTAGCACAAATAGATAAATACATTTTAGAGATGATGTTTAATTATGATGATACAATTATATTTTTTCATCAATACTACCTCATAAATAAGATAAAAAACATTATTCATTACTTTCCAGTTATAGAAAATATGAATGAAAGCTATCTTTAATTGGAATAAAAGTAATAAATCTTATACAGTAATGAGACTATAATATTTTCATATCCAACAAGTTATGGGATGGTTTTAGGAATAGGTAATACAAATGTCATTGGGTAAATTTTGTAAAATTTGGAGTCTTCGTTTTTTATCAAAATATTTAAAACTGATAACTCATTTTATGTTTCAAATTATTAAAGCGTAAATGGATAATGTGAGTGTTAGATGAATAGAATTTTGAATATCAGTTTTGATTGTGACATGCCAAGTGGAGATAATAATTACTATTCCAGTAGTTCGTGCAATTCTTTATACGTTAGAGATATTTCAACTAATAGTCAGATTAAAATCTATTTAGTAATCTACAAATAAAGAATAGATGATTCTGCCAATGCCTTAAATTTATTTAATTTGGCATGGCCTTATTATTTAATTATAATGGTTATATTTTTAATTAATATTTTAATCATAATAAATAGAGTTAATTTGTTTACTAGAGATATTACTAATCCTATTAAATAAGTTACATATAAAATTGATAAGATTATAAGCAATATATTTTAAATACGGATAATAAACAAGATATAGGCAGATGATATTTTAATAAAAGAAGACACTGAAGTTCAAATATTACTTCATGAGTTCTCTCGATTATTTGAATAATTAAGAAATATGAATACTTTTAATATCCAAACCTTCGAGAAAAAAGAAAAAAAGGACATCTTGCAAAAATAAAATGATAAATCTATAGAATAAATTAAGGCGTTGGTAAATAAATTTAGAGAGTCACTGTGATGATTTAGGCATAAATGTATCAATTATTTCTTATCTTGAAAAGTTCTCACACCATCTAACAATACAATATTAAATTACATTTGATGATTTTTTGACTCTAAGTACTGGATAAAATAGTTCAGTCTATTTTGGTCATTCCAAATCTAAGAAAAATCACTCAAATTTAGTAATTGCATGAATTTGTTCATTTCTGAAACTTCCACGATCTTATGCTTTTGCTTCTCTTTGTATTAGTAATTGATCTCATATTTCTCATTATCTAAATTATTAATAGAGATATTTCCTATCTCAGACTTTTTGCTAAAGGATACTCTGATTGAATGGTCTTCATTTCCTGAATCACTTTCAATGTCAGTGCCAAAATTATCAAATTAAGGAGTGTCTCTCACAACATTTGATTGCTACAATAGTGTATGCTGTAAATTAGGGGAGTCATCCAAAAATTATTTATTATTCATGTGCTGATTCAAATTAATATTTGAATTGCATATGATATTTAATTTCTCACAATTGTCAATATGTTTTCTTAGATCTTTTACTTATAAATTACATGATTTATCGACAAGGTATTCATAAAAAGAAAAAAGAAGAAAAATTTAAATTAGATTAATCCATACTGTATTTCCAAATAGAATCATATTTAAAGTTTACAATATCTAAAATAAAAATGGATAACGAACAAATCTTCTAAATTGTTTTCTACTCTAGTTAAAATACTTATTGTCATCATATAAAATTTTCATCATAGTGCACTAATCTAACTAATTATAATTACATAGACTATGAATTGACATCCAATAGGAATCATAATGACATATGGAGTACATCGATTCAAGACGCCTTCCAATATTAAGGTCACTATCACTAATAGAACCCAAATAAATTTATATCTCAAAGTATATGATGTATGATAGGTTTCCTTTACTTTCATATCAATCCAGGCTGAACTCATTAGTTTATACTAGTAAAGGAAAATGCTCATGTAAATCAAAGATTCCGTCATGGTAAGTAAACATATTGCTTTGTTATCACCCTTTAATTACAATTGGAAAAATTACGCAGAATTAGCTATCCATATTATTTAATTATAATATTCCTTATTATCATCAATATTACAGATTAGAACATCATTGATAATAGTAAAATAATAGATAAATAAATGTGGAGAAAAAATTAACAATTGTTCATATTTTAGGATTGCTATTTTAATTCAATTTAAAAATGCAACTATGCAAGTGATATCATCTATGACTTCATCTTCCTTTTTCCAAGCTTCTGTAGCCTCTTTCACTAACCTTTCTACAGCTCCCTCTGCATCGTTTTTCAGATAATAACTGTAAACTATATCTACCACCCATTAATTATCGAGAAATCTTTCATACATATTATAAATACTCCCAAATTCCATCTGATGCAATAATAAGAAATTTGTCATTTTAAAATGTATGTTTAATTATTTCTGGAATTGAGATTACACCTACTTAAGCAGCGACATAATCTCCAAAACTTCGAGACATGGCCAACCCTGGAACATTTTCATCTTTTAACCAAACTCTTGCTGGACCAATTGGATTTCCTTCTTCATCTGAATATGCTTAAACTCTTCCTCCATTAGATATTATTCTTTTCTCTTCTTTCGGTAAATCAGGCTTTTAATCATGAGATAATTCAACCACATGTAGTCCTTCCTTCTATCTACCAATAATTGCCCTTGAATCTCCTATATTAGCACACCAACCAGTGTGTTCAACAATTATTAAGCAGACTGTAGTTGCACCACTATAAGTTATATCAATTCCTGATTAATATAACTCCTTTGTTGTTCTTTCAAATGCTTATTTAAAGATCATCTATATCATCATATCCTAATCCTTCTTTCCCATCTTATGTGATTTTAATAGCTAATCTAATATAGTAGGTAATCTTTCTTAAACGAATTATGCAACTTCATGGCCTTTGATACCATGTCCATCTGAAACTTACAATAAATACGAATTATCGATATTCCCTATTCTTTCATGAATTGCATATGAATCTTGATTTACCTTTTCTTTTTTTGTATGTAGTAATCCTGCTTAAGTTCTATTTAAATTTAATGGATATTATACTTAACTGCATATTTTGAAATTAGTCTTCTATCTGTTAATATGATATCAGGATTTGATATTGACCTATAACCTTTGAGCTGTTTGGCAGATTATTTCTTTATATACTCAATTAATTTATTAGCAATATCACTTGTAGGCTTTAGATCTCCATTGCTCATAGCTCTATTATGTATTTAGGGTGGAGATTTATGGGTTTAATTAAGCTATTTTTGGAGACCTAGTAATTTTTGGAATTGCTTTTGAATCAAACTTTCATGATACTTAAGATTACAATCTGTTTTCTTATTTTTAACTATATTTTGTATCAATAATCTTGAATTGGGTCTATTTTTTTTCAAATTTGCATCATTAATATCAAGAATGAATTTGCTACGAGAATTTTGCTTTTTATCCAATAACTAATTAGTATTTTGAGAGTTAGCTCCATTTTTGATTAGAGAAATCAAATCATGAGATAAAGCTGTTGATTTTGATACTTTATTATCAGTTTTAGTAATAGTTGATATCCCAGAAGAGACTAAATATCTATTATTCTCGTAATTTAAAGTACTTATTTTTCTTTATGGGGGACTATCCTTTTTTTTAGGGTGAAGATTATGGTCGAGCATGGATAAGTTTCTATTAGCTGGCAGAGTTTATCTTCATTAATATATATTTTATAAACAGTTAGATAGAAAAAATAAGCAAATCAAAATTATTCTTGGCTAATGCATGTTTTCATAACCATTTAACTCTTTTTCCTTGTTCCCAAATGCCTTTTCTATTTTCACCAGTGGCAGTGGTGTACTCTCCTTCCCCGTTCTATTTTCCATTCAACCATAATCCTGAATAGAAACGACCATCTCCCCAGTAGAAGGTGCCATATCCATGCTTTTGGTCGTTCTTATATTCACCTTCATATTTTTTGCCATCTGGCCAAGTCATAGTACCGTATCCATCCATTTTGTTGTTCTTCCATTACCCACTATAAGATTTTCCATCAAACCATGTATATTCCCCATCTCCGTGGATCTAATTTTCAAAAAACTATCCAACATACTATGACCCATCTGCAAAAAATATATGTCCATATCCATGTTTCTTACCTTCCATATATTCTCCATCATATTTAGAACCGTCTTTCCATATTTCTATTCCTTTTCCACTTTGTTAATCATTTTTCCATTATCCTTCATAACGAGCCCCGTTTGAATGAAGATAAATACCAAATCCATCTGCCTGATCTCTTTGCCATTCTCCCTCATACTCATCTCCATCTGCATGCATTAGTTTACCTCTGCCCCAAGCGAAATTTGATTTCCATTCTCCTTCGTAAACAGAACCATCAGCCCATTAATGTCTCCCAAAACCCCATCTCTATCCTTTCATCCATTATCCTTTGTACTAGCTTCCATCGACCATTTATATCTCAGGCAATTCCACAGGCTCTTAATTATTATCTGTTTATTTAATTAATTATTAATCTTCCACTTTTTATGGCTCGATAATACAAATTCTATTTGAGAGCGAACTTTCCTTGATAAATTATTTACTTTCCTATTTGATCATTTTTTTCCTTACAGAATGTCCTCTATAATGTGCTTATATTTTAATAATTGAAGTTATTTTCTCTTGAAATTCAGTCACTCTTCTATCTTCGGTAGTTAATGCATGATTAATCTCAGTTATTATTTATTTTTCCACTACTTAATTATCATCTTTTTTGCAACATAATATTGAGCATGGACCCATGAAGTTTATAAAATAATCAATTATCAATAATAATTTATTTCAATAATTTAAATTACTCATCATAAGCGACAATATATTTTAATTTATCAAATTACTTGATATATCCAACAGTTTTATTTGTTGTAGTATTCTTCCCTTTATCATAAATTTGTTCTTATACAAATCTTTTCTCACTCATTCTCCATTTCATAATATGTTACCATCGCATTTAAGTAATCCAAGTTGCAATTCCTGGTGTTGTAACTGTAAATGATACTTGCTTAGCAAGGACAATAACCTTTTTTTATTTATTTAAAATCATTTCTATTTCATTTAAAGAAGAATTAAGTAGTTATGAATGAGAATCTTCATGTTATACGTCATTGCAGAATTTAAATTCAGTATCAAAAGTAATTTCATATAATTAGAAAGAATGATCATTAATAAATTGGGTGATATACTCTAAATTGTTATTTCCATTATTTTCTATTAATTCAAACTCGCTTTGACTTTGATTTATCAATGCTTTCAGTTTAGTGATATTAGTAAAATTCTAATTCAATATTTATACCTAAATCTACGTCGTGTTATAATAAATCTAATCTCTTCTTTAATCATCTATAAGACCCGATTAATATAAAAATGATCCGTAATATCCAATCTAATGAATTGGACTTACCCATGCATTTTCGAGCATGATACCATCGATGTTTACCTTATATCCAACTGAATATTCAATTATTTTTGAGAATAGTGATGCCACATATTCTCTTCCATATAACATTATTTTCATGTTGTTTATTCCTTTTTTCCATACAAATTCCTGTATGAATTCCAAAATATTTATGGCAAATCCGTTCTTTCCACCACTCCCTGAAGAATAACCAACTCCAAAAGGTTAGTCAATATAAAGTACACTTACAAATTTATTATAGGAGAATGGGTGTAAGTCTAGTGATCCATTTTTTAAGGTAAATGGACCATATTTATCATAAGCATGCAATATTGAGGAGCAACCATTATTTGTTAACATCACCCATAATTGATCAGTGTCTGTAAATTAATTATAATCCGTATGGTTTTCTTTCAAAAATATCTAATATGTATAGAATCCATTATCCAATGTTAATCTCCCAGACTCACATAAAAATGATATCTTGGTTTTAATCAGATCTTCGTAGAAGGAAGTCACATCATACTCATATATATATGCTCTAGCTAGTGTGAAAATTAATTATAAATAAATAAACATTATCTTTTGTTTTAATAAACATATACTCATGTGAAATCATCTGACTTGCTCATTATGCTTTTTTATAATTAATCCTCAAAACTTTTGCGATTGTGCAAAGCTAAAAATAGATAAATATATTACCTGCTTTCAAATTATATCGTTACTTTTCTTTCAAAAAGTCTATCACAAATATTCTGATTAAATACTAATCTAAGCAACATAATATGATATCACAAGACAAAAATATTGTTTATAAAATAATAGGCATTGCAAATTTTTCAACTTCCAAATACATGAATACAAACGGAACAATCATCAAGCAGTAAATTAAGACGCTTCTACAAGATTGACTAATATTAAGTACAAGTTAGAACTTTTGGTAATGATGTATTCTTTGAAAAATATCATAGAATGTATTGAAAAGAAATTACAAAGGATTTGAAGTGAAACCTTATATTTAATTCAGTTAGTTACTATCACAATTTAAAGGGATAAATAAAGCATCTTGAATTTACCTTAAACAGCATACAAGATTAAAAATATCAAATAAGCAATTAATATTCCACATTCTAATAATAACATGTAGATTGATCTGAATTAAATATCTGATACGATTTACCTTTAACGAGCAACTTCACCTGCATTTTCAGAATATTTTCCATTTTTTCTTATTAGAATAGAATCCTTCGTTTTTTTAAGTTTTTTATTCTTCTCCATAATAAAAAAATTAATATATATAATTATTATTCACTTTATATTTGATTATTCTAAATTTTCATCAACTTCTCTAATATCATTCTGATCTTGCATTTAAGTTTTCAGTTCTTCATTGTTAGAATATTATTGGACCTCATTAGGCACATCAATACTAAGAATTATTTATTGAACTCCAGTATATTTTGAGTTTATAGTTGATCTATGAATAACTTTAGATACTCTAGTATTATATCCCTGGCTATCTTATCTTTGGAATTGAACAGTTTATCTTCTTGGTAAATTTCCATCATTAGCCTTTTTCTATAATTGTTTTTGCTCTTTAATTTCCTATTTTCTTTCGTTATAATTGTAAATAAACCATTGTTTCATATACCTTTCCTCGATGTGGGCTAGCCATCTATAAAATTTAGACTTTTTTTTAGTATATTTTTCCTCATACTCCCCAATACCTCCTTGTATTTCCTTGATTAAATTATAAATATTTATTTACCCCTAAAAACGTGACTCTAATGCTTTCGCAATGCTAGACTTTCTTTTTGTTGTTACGATGCTCCTGTATTTATAAATTCCTAGAAATATAAAAAGGCATAAGTGCCCCAAGTATAATAGTTGTAATGATCACAATAATCAATATTGTTGTTTGCATGAGCTCAACCTATATTTTCTCTTCGTCATTTTTGTAGTCAAGTTTTTGTATAAGAGCATAAGCAACTGATCCTCTTATAAGTCCAGCAAACCAAACAATATTGAGCTCCCAAAAGGTTAATTTAAAGTTCTATCTACCAGTAAAAATTTGTGATATCATTGTCAATAAAAATAAGGATAGGCCTCTGGAGACAAAACATATTGCTATTTCAAGCAAAATGAAAACCCAACTTGTCTTCATTGTATCAATTCTATTTTTCTCATCACCTTTAATCGCCCATAAGGCTAAGCCAAGATACACGTATATAAATGATTCGCAAAAGAGCGATAAAGAATTTAAAGTTATTCTATTTATTATTCGTGAATATATACTTTGATGATATTTGCCCTAGGTTGCAAAGGTTGTAAAAATTGTAATGAGCCAAAGCTATTCCGCAAACCAAAACACTGATTACACCACTTAATTCTAATAACTCGCAAATCGCAAAGGATGCATAACCAACATACAGTAATATAATAATCTCGAGAATCACAGACTCTGTCAAAAATCTCAAACGCTTAAACAAAAACGATGTGAATAATCCTATTATCATATATTCGATAATGAATACCAAATAATATCCCAATAATCATGCTTCCAAAGAACTCCTTTATGAATAACCAAATTAATTCCAATGGCATTTTCCAAGTTTCTACATGTTCATTACTTATTAATTCAACTGAAATGAAGAGGATAATGGATACTGCATCATTGACCATCCCTTCGCCAAAGACAACACTAAATAATTTAGGGTATTTTTCTGGCTTAATCATTGTCAACGCTGCTACACTATCTGAGGCGCAAATGGTTGCTGCAAAAATCATGATGTTCTCAAAACTCAGTTTTATGACATTTTTGTCGAAGGATTCCGTTATCAAGTCTAATTCATTGCAAAAGTATACCGTTTTCATTCACTATCCATGTGAAAACCAAGATAAAAATAAAAGTGAAAATTGTTCCTAATAATCCAAATAACACTATATAGAAGAAATTTTATGCAAATCTATAATAATTCTAAGTTAATAATAAACCTTCTTTTGTTTAAGTTATAACCTCCACAAAATATAATTATCGGTAAAAGAATATAGAAAAAGAATGTGCCATTAAAAGTATACTACTTCATATTGATGATATACTAATGACCGCAATGTATCCTCAAAGAGAAGATAAAAAATGAATCCACTCAGTATTCCCAGCAAAATTCCCAAACCGGTCTCATGAATTATGTGGATCTACAAATTTATTTCAATATATATACATGTTTATGCTCAAAGAAGGCTCCTGAGATTGAATAAACGAATAACACAACGATAACTGTAATTGAAACCACTCCAAAAGATTCTAATTCTGACATTGATTGCGTAATATTGCAGCTTGTGACTATAATAATTAATATAATTAATTTTGTGATAATTTGATGATCAAATAATGACCATTAAACACTTACATTAATTATTAAGCAAATTGCATTCCAAATTCGTAAGTAGCCATCTTCTTGAATGAAATGACTATTAGTAGGTTTGGAAATAACTTATATATAAATAAAATCCCATTCTCATACAAGCTAATACTATGATATGGATATATATATAAATATATAGATCAATTTCTCAATTTCCCTCTTCCTCTTTCTTCCACTTAAATATTCTAATCTGAAACTAAATAATTATTTCAATTTCAAAATAATAAAGTTGTATTATCATCGCCATTCAATAAACTTAATTGATAAAGTTGTTATCAGTTGAAAATACATAAACATCAAATTTGGTGCTTATATATTGGCTATAAGTCTCAGAACATAACAAAAATATATGATTTTAATAAGAAATTAGGAAATTTGTAAATTAGACCCGATTTATTTTTTTTTTGAACTTAATTAAACATATATAATCAACCACTTGTATATTTGGTAACAGCTTTTGTTCCTTCAGAAATAGCATGTCTGGCCAATTCTCCTGGGAGTAATAATTTAACAGCAGTTTAAATTTCCCTTGAGCTAAGAGTTCTTCTTTTATTGAATCTGACTAATTTGCTAGCTTCAAGAGCAATTCTATCAAAAATATCATTAATGAATGAATTCATAATGTTCATGGCTTTTCTTGAAACACCAATTTCTGGATGCACTTATCTCAATACTTTGTAAATGTATAAGGCAAATGTTTCTTATCTTCTTCTTGCCTTCTTTTTGTCATCAGTTGATTTCTTAGTCTTCACTGTCTTAACAGTCTTTTTTGCTTCAGCTTTTGGAGATTTTGATGGAGCCATTATAATTAATATTTTAAATTGAAAACCTTAGCGCTATTTTTAAATATAAATTTTCAATCTGATTGGTTGATTAAGGATATTTGTATATCTACCATTTAATTGGATGCTCTACACAAAAATTGACTAAATTGCTTCAAAAATAGTGCAGCACAATGGAACACTCTTTAATTTTCATAAATTTTAACATCTTCATCGATTTATTACCTTTATCAAATAATAAAGAACTTAATTAATAATAAATTTTATAATTAATTACACCCCCTTAATGAAAGTAAATAAAAAGGTAGAGATCATATTTTCTTGTGTTAATAGTGATATAAATGTCAATAAGTTGCTAAACATTACAAGTAACTAAAGATTAAATTATTCCTAAAATTAATTTGAAACAGCTATTCTTATTAATATCTTAAATAATATAATTTATGAAGAAGAATGCATCTTTATTGATGAAATCAAAATTTCTTATAAATTACATAACTAAATTCATTGCTGAACTTTAAATTTTTATTGTTTCCAATTCTAAAACCAATGTCTCCATCCAACCATGCAGAAAATCTATATTCAGCTTATATTTAATTTTCATCAGCTGTTGCATTTGAGGCACTAATCTTTTCATTTTTAGAGAACCCAAAACATCTATTTTTGTAATGATACCAAAATATATCAGCATTTTAGCTTTTTCTGGATTTCAATGAATCTTTTGTAATTATAAATAATTCTTATGCAAAATCGATAGCACACAATATCAATTTATTCCTTTCTATATTTTTTATCCCTCCCAGACAAATAATTGTATTTTCTTAACAATCAAACCTAAGCTTTTCCAATAATTCTTCAGTAAATGGAAACGTAGTTGGTTTTTCATATATTTTACTAAACCCATTTGATAATAGTATGTGTTCACTTAAATTCAAAAACACACCTAAATTGTATTATAAACATTAATCAAGCTAAACAGGTTTTTATAATTGAGAATTATTTTAAATTAATAAATTAGTTTAAGTGCTCGCATCTATTGATTGTAATTATATATCTTGCTAGCTACAAATAGTGGAATAATCAGCTTAAAGATTAGAATTCAGCTATCTGAAAAGTTCTTTGATATTTTGTGTACAGCGATTTGCAATTTGATATTATTATTAACTCAATTCTAGTTTCTAATTCAATATCTAGGTTCCTAAAAAAAAAGTTGTACTCAAAGATATCTACTTACCTAAGAGAAATAATTCTTAGTAATTTTTATTTGGTGGCTGCTTAAATTAATGATTTTCAAATAGTTGCTTTAACTAAAGAACTATGGATTCTAGTTCTTATTCTTTTTTAATTTAGTTAATAAATAATTGCTTATAAATAAGCTCTATTGAAGATTCTTCCTTGATTCCTTATTTTATTTCTTTAAAATGCGTTTGTAATTAAATAATTTTCTAAGTCATCAATTTTAGGCAATTACTTATTTCTTTTATATTAATGGCAGCATAAGTTAAAACATTATTTTGATATTCTTAGAGTCCTTCTTAAATCATATTCCCAAGCTCAGCTAATTAAAAAATTTAATGTCCTCTGTGATTATATAATATACAAAATGAACAGAGTGTCCTCCTGGGTTCTTAACAATTTTCAGATAAACAAACTGCAGCTATCGATTAAGAATGCTCTTTGTGAAGAGAGCATTTCAATTTACTTAATTTAGCTGATAGAGTCTACATTTAAGTTTTTATGATAAGCAATTTATATTTAATAAAATAGATACTTATGAAAACAATTCAATTGTGTTGATAAATTTGGGATGCAACTTACAGAATTTTTTCGACCTCAATTTTTCCTACCTATTAGAGTCCCTCCATAATGTCTGTAAAATCATCGCCTAACAAAGAATGTTTTAATTCTTTTATTATGCTCAGACACAAATAAAGTAAGTATTCATTTCTATTAGAATGGCTCAAAAGACTATCCCATAATATAAAAACTCCATGTAATTCAAATTCTTATGTTAAATAAAGCATAATCCATCTTAAACTATAAAATTATGGATGAATTCCTTATTTCTATAAATTATCCCATATTTCAATTTCGTGAATCCGTAACAACGTGTTTAAATTATTCATTTTTGATTTTATACCATCCTGTGAATCATCAAGCGATCTTAAAAAACTAACAATGCAGTTTAAACTTCTACCTTTCTTTTGCATCAGCCATAAATATTGTAAAACAGAAAAATGCATCACTTTCAACAGATTATAAAAATAAATCATTTGTATCACTATAGAACACATAGTACAATGGAGCTAGTATTTCATTCATCCCTTGCTTGAATAAATACAATTTAATACCACATATCTAATTGCAGGATTCAATTTTGCATAAATAAACAATATTCTTGTGAGAACATCATAATGCCTATGTTCAAAATCTTTTGCCAATCTCCTCTCTCTTCTACATTAGGTTCTAAAGTATACTGGATATTTATTAGGGATTTGCGTTGGAGAAACAAAGAAAGACAATTCTGCTCTCGTTCTTACAGTGTCTTTTTCCACTTCCTCCCATATTACTTAATCATCGAAAAAGCTTTTCCAAATAGATTATTATGATTTGCTTAATGGATGATCTTATTTTGAATTTTATTTATTTTCTTAATCCTCATATTCACTCGATTCAGTCATCTACTTTTACAATTTCGACTTAATCAAATCGTTGCAAAACTATTCATAATTCTCTATATTTGTTGTGATTGTTGAATTCCATTTCGTCCTATCCACAGGAAGGTACCCTAATAGCAACTTCCAAACCAAAGATCTTAAACCCTTGATGTCATCAGGTACTCCAAAATTTGATAGCTTTTTTAATTCATTCAAATTAATTTTTGGTTTGTCTAAAATCTCTAAAAACTTCTCAATACGACTTTTAGTATTTCCAGCTATTGGTTTTGTGTTTAGTTAGTAAACTAAATACTCTAAACTAAATAAACTTTCCATATATTAAGAATTGTAATATTTATTTAAATTAATCCTTAAAAATATAATCAATTTTAATATGAAAAATATTATTTATTTATTTAAATTTATGGGAACCAAGAAATTATATTAGAAATGTAGAGCTCCTTTTAATAAATAAAAAATAATTAAAGTGGTTCTTAATAATAATTTCTTTTTTATTAAACACTATTATGGGCGAATGCTTAGATCGAGATTAAATAAAAGTATTAGAATAGTCATCATATTCTTAAACGCCAATGAATTTACTTATTAAAGGTAAATTTAATCACAATCGACCAAGAGTTAACACATGAAGGTTAGTAAACAAGTCATACTCTTATGAAATAATCATAAATCTCAAATTTAATAAAGGAAATAAATCTGTTAAAAGTGATTTCTTGTCCTATTAAATTCTAAATCAAAAAATTAATTATCTTGTTATAGACAGGAAATCTAAGATAATTTTTGAAATTAAACCATATTGGAAGAGATAAAATAATCAGTTATTCATTGAACCCAAGCTAGATAATTATATGTTTTGCAGAAAATGATATCAAATATTCATAAATATATGAGCAGATAATTTCTAATAGTAATTTTACAGAGTTTATGAATTTTACAGATGGTATTGGGTATTTATATGGGTTTGTTGGAGATAGCCAGCAAAGAAGTTGTTGGGTTTATTAAAGAGAACGCAAACTAAATTTTAATATTTTTTATAAAAATTGAATCAAAGATTAGCTACTAATAATACTATAGAAATGCAAGGTATATCTTTGGAAAGTACCAACTAAAGCTTTGTTATGAAATAGCTGGAAAGTTGAAATATTGTATAACAATGATGTACCTTAATTTATTAGAAATAGAAATTTGATTTTATCAGCTACTAGCCAGACATTAAAAATAAATCTCTCTACATTTTAATGTCTATATAATAAATTTGATTTATAAATACGAATTAAAGTAAAATAAAAAGGAATTAAATCATTTTATAATTTTATTGAAATAAGACTTGAAAATATATGAAATAATTGGCTATTGATAATTTAAATTAGTGAATTATTATAACTAAATACTTCATCCAAATATTATTCCACAAAATCAAGATTCAATATTTATAATACCCCACATTTCTCAAACTAATTCTTTTGAGTAATTCTTATGTGCATTCTTAATCTGAAGCCTTTTCCAAAGTATACCAGACTGCAGTAGAAATATTTTGCATATTATATCTTTTATTCAAATCGGCAGCAATAATTTTTGTTATTAATACTTTAAATTCATCTGATGGATCTGGCTTACCATTTTGTTTAACTTTATTCCAAAAGCGATCCCATTATTAATTAGAAATCATCTCGTACCAATTATCCTGGTAATGTTAAAAGGGTGGAAACCCCATAACAATTATAAATATTATAACTCCATAAGCAAACACATCGCATTTTTCAGCGTCGATTATTTTATTTTGAATTTATTCTGGGGAAGCATATCCTTGTGTGAAACCCATAGGTTAATTTGCATATCCTAAATCACATAGTTTTAACATCATATTTTCATTAAACATTATATTATCAGGTTTCAAATCAAAATGCACTACTCCATTCCTATGCAAAAGTCCTATCTAATTGTACAAATTTATTGCGATGGTACGTGCGAATTTTTCTGCAAATTTCCCACTCGTCAATAATATGTCTAATAGCGAACCATTCTTCATGTATTCCATTAATATTTGATGACTTTCTGAAAATTTTTCCATGTAAGGTATGCATCTTGGGAATTCTTAATCATTATTTTGCCATAACTTAATGAAAATATTAATTTCATTCTGATTTCCAGGACTACATATCTTAATTATAGTACAATTATCGATTATTTTGACACCTAATCTTTCTTTGGTTCTTTTAATGCAAAATATACACTAGATAATCTATGCTGAGTTAAATATACAATAGAGTTTCTTCCTGTACCTAAAGGTTCTTTTTTAAAGGTGTCAAAGAATTTTTCAATCTAAGCATCTTTTATTTAGAAGTTTGCAAAATTTTGTTACATGGTTGATTAATATTTTTAAAATAATAATAAAAAAATCGTTTAAAGAATATATTTATCACGATGTGTTTACTCCTCAAATCCTTAATAAAAAAGATTTTCTAAACAACTGCATCTAGTTTGCAATAGAAGGGCTTTCCAATTATGTTTTTGTCTGACTCTTGCTAAAATTTAACTTTAACATGATTTAAATCAATTCATCCAAACTCTAAGTATTTGAAGAGTAGATTCCTGGTATCATCGATTCTATTAAATTGGTTGGTCTTTCTGATGACAGTATCTGATACATTTTTGTAGTTAATTATAGTTTGATTATATCTATACTTTGTAGTTTTTACGAAGCTCTCTTAGATAATTGAGATGATTTGGTTTTCATCGAAATCTTCAGAGGTCTATGCAGTTTTTGATGATTATTTGTAGCTAATTTACTTTGCGGTTTACAATCATAGTAGCAATATTCCTTCTAAGGTTCAATATGTTCATTCTTTTCCTCCTCCTAATTGCTTATTTTCTTATGTTAAAAATTTATATAGTTATGAATCGTTATTGAGTATCAATTTATTTTGAATTATTTTGAATTTACAAACTGCCAACAGAGCAGAAATAATTTCTGGTTTTAAACTAGGACTTTCTATTTAACAAAGAAAGGCTAGTTCGAAACAGATTTTGAAATTTGATCGTTCTCTTTTCGGTCCTTCATATCCTAAGAATTTAAAGTATTGAAATAGCTAATCTTTGGTAACTTTGATTGAAATTCAACATAGTAGAATTGAAGAAAATGATATCAAATACATTTCTGTTTAAACTTTCTTTTGACTTAAACTTAAGATTTAATTGATCTTTAAAGTAAGAAATTGAAAATTTGAAAAAAATGATCATCAAACAAAGAGTTTCTATTTTCTTCTTTCTACGTTGTTTTATAAAAAAATTTTGTATATTCTAATAAGCAATAGATTTGAAATATTTTTACTGTTCATTGTCTCTAATCATCAATAATCAAAATTTTATGAATAAAGGTTAAAAAAGAAATGTTTACAGTCTTATTAAACATTGCTTTATCAATAATTGTGCTACTGTAGAGTATAAAGATGACTTCAAATTGCATGGTGCTAACCTTATTTTTATTTATTTAGTTTACTTATCATTCTTTGGTTATCAAAATATTATACCTTAATGTCCTTTGTAAAGAATTGTCTTCTCTATTTGATTTATGCTTACCATCTTTAAGAATTTATTTTATCATTCCATAATTTAATACAATTCAAACAGTAGAATTTGATTTATTCCCCTAAAAATTGAATGATTACTATTAAAAGAAGCAAGAATGTTGATAAGAGTAAAATCAAATGTTAGATGAGAGCATTGGGCTTTAAGTTGTGTCTTCTTTTTGTTTTTCAATTGACGGTTATTTTTATATAGTGTATTAAATTACTATTATTAAACACCTGTTTCTTATTAAAGTAAATATTTGGAAACCCTTATAAATTTAACAGAGAAATTGAATGATCAGGATATTTTAAGGATATAATTGATGAATGAATTCAAAAATTCAATTTTCGTTTTTATTTCATCATAGCTTTCTGATTGATAGCACATCATTAGTAGAGAATCAGATCTTATCATTTAAACTGACTTTTGCAAATTAGAAAAATTTCTAAATAAATTAAGATAATTCAAGAAAGCAGATTTTAAGAAAAACAAAGTTTGTAGAATAATTTGAAAATTCATTATTTCATCCTATTTGATTTCTTATTCTAAGGTATAAGCCTTTTGAAATTTAAAAATTATTATTAAAATCTTTTTTTTGAAAAAGAAAGTAATACTTCATAGAATGTTATTACAGATGTAATTTCTTAATAACTTATTTGAAGTCTTTTGAATTCTAACAATTAAACCAAAATTATGTATATAATTATTACTTTTACCTATAATTATAGTGTAGTGGTATAAAAATAAGTTAATTTTCTATTGAAAATGCATAGTTGAATGAGTTAGGTGAGTGCTATATATGAATATTCATATGCAACCAATTCATGATTTTAGGCATCTTGCAAGTATAAAAATCATTACATTATAAATTAAATTATGTATTATCTTAATTTATTGATATTACTTTAATTTATCTTTATCAATATTAGGTAGGGATTATATTAAGGGAAATATTTAAAATTATTTTAGGTGAAACAGAATGGTACTAAGAAGAATTTAAGACTTTGTTAGTGATTTTAGCATTACACTTTCATCTTCTATAAATCAGAAAAAGGTTGGTTCGATTAGCCAAAATACATGGTGGATTGGAAGGATTATTTACAAGGTTTTTTAAACTATTTCATAAGAGAATAAAATATTTGGTCTTCAGAACCCACACTTTTATTTATATTTATTTCATCTTTTGATTAAAAGAAAGATAAGGAAAAAAAATTTATCTTAATTTAAGAGATATTAGATTCTGTATCGCCTGTAGATTGTTTCTCATTTGAATTTGTGAATCTTGAAAAAAGTTTAAGTATTTTATTTATATTAAGTGAATAAAGTTAAAAACGGTTTTAAGCATCAGAATCTATTAACTTAGTTATAACTTACTCATCGTACATTTCACAAAAGAAACCATTCAGAGATATCAGTAGTTTAAATATATAATTAATATTCAAATTTTATCTTTGATTTCACACTTTTTCAGTCACATTATTTTCTTCAAAAGCAAAGTACAACTTTGGCTCAAATTCTATAATCAATAAAAAATTGATTTGANCTTATTAAAGTAAATATTTGGAAACCCTTATAAATTTAACAGAGAAATTGAATGATCAGGATATTTTAAGGATATAATTGATGAATGAATTCAAAAATTCAATTTTCGTTTTTATTTCATCATAGCTTTCTGATTGATAGCACATCATTAGTAGAGAATCAGATCTTATCATTTAAACTGACTTTTGCAAATTAGAAAAATTTCTAAATAAATTAAGATAATTCAAGAAAGCAGATTTTAAGAAAAACAAAGTTTGTAGAATAATTTGAAAATTCATTATTTCATCCTATTTGATTTCTTATTCTAAGGTATAAGCCTTTTGAAATTTAAAAATTATTATTAAAATCTTTTTTTTGAAAAAGAAAGTAATACTTCATAGAATGTTATTACAGATGTAATTTCTTAATAACTTATTTGAAGTCTTTTGAATTCTAACAATTAAACCAAAATTATGTATATAATTATTACTTTTACCTATAATTATAGTGTAGTGGTATAAAAATAAGTTAATTTTCTATTGAAAATGCATAGTTGAATGAGTTAGGTGAGTGCTATATATGAATATTCATATGCAACCAATTCATGATTTTAGGCATCTTGCAAGTATAAAAATCATTACATTATAAATTAAATTATGTATTATCTTAATTTATTGATATTACTTTAATTTATCTTTATCAATATTAGGTAGGGATTATATTAAGGGAAATATTTAAAATTATTTTAGGTGAAACAGAATGGTACTAAGAAGAATTTAAGACTTTGTTAGTGATTTTAGCATTACACTTTCATCTTCTATAAATCAGAAAAAGGTTGGTTCGATTAGCCAAAATACATGGTGGATTGGAAGGATTATTTACAAGGTTTTTTAAACTATTTCATAAGAGAATAAAATATTTGGTCTTCAGAACCCACACTTTTATTTATATTTATTTCATCTTTTGATTAAAAGAAAGATAAGGAAAAAAAATTTATCTTAATTTAAGAGATATTAGATTCTGTATCGCCTGTAGATTGTTTCTCATTTGAATTTGTGAATCTTGAAAAAAGTTTAAGTATTTTATTTATATTAAGTGAATAAAGTTAAAAACGGTTTTAAGCATCAGAATCTATTAACTTAGTTATAACTTACTCATCGTACATTTCACAAAAGAAACCATTCAGAGATATCAGTAGTTTAAATATATAATTAATATTCAAATTTTATCTTTGATTTCACACTTTTTCAGTCACATTATTTTCTTCAAAAGCAAAGTACAACTTTGGCTCAAATTCTATAATCAATAAAAAATTGATTTGAGTTATTTTTTTTATCGTTTTCTGATATGGATCCATATTTATCATACAATTTAACTAATTAACTAAAATATTTATAAACCCCTAAGAAATTAAATTATGAGTTGATTACATTAAGAATTAACAACAATGATGCTATTCTTTAGCTGTTAATAAAGGTAATTGCAATATTAGTATCCCAAAAATGATCAGTTTATTAAGCTATATTATTTTACAAGGAAGCAGAAAATTATAAAATGTGTCGCTACTTTAAATTTTTTTAATCAAATAATCTGTGTCATTACTTCTTAAAATATAAATAAAAAATTAGATAACAAGAAATCATTACTTGTTAATTATTTAATAAAATAAGATACTTTTTATTTAAAAAAATTACAAAGTGAACATTATGTTTCATGATTCGATAAATCTAAATTCTTCATGCATAGTTTGTAAATTAGATCTCATTTCAATTTTGAGTCTGTCCATTTCACTAAATTCTAGAAAAATATTCGAAAGCAATCAAGATGATTTAATATGAATTAATACTAGAGGAATTCTTGTCTTTATGGAAATAAATAATGGATAAAAAAATAGGGCTATCAATTGTACTTCATTACAAATTGAATCTTTATATTTCAACACTATAGATAATTCACACCTTCAGATTTTTCAATTGCATTAGAAACAAAAAACTTCTAACCTATAAAAGGAGGAAGTGATGCTTTTGGCTTTTCCACTATACAAATAAAATCTACTTTATTCTTGATTATTATTCTATTAAATTTGGTTTTCATGGTCTATATGGCTCTCTCAAGAATGATGGAATATACTTTGTAGCTTGGAAATGACTTTAATCGATTTAGTAATCTACATTTTGCTTCATTTTTCTTTAATATATCAATACTACTCTATGGAAATAAAAACGATTTTGTTATTTTCTCGAACATTGATTTATTTTATATAAAAAATCAGATTACAGTATAATTTTATAATTTTGAGCAATTCTCCACTCAATTACAAAAGCATTAAAAGATTTAAATATTTACTCCCAATAACAGGATATTGAATTATACATTAAAATTAACCAACCAATTTATGGAAAATTTAATTATTAATTATTCTATTCACTATTTCATCATACTTCTATTAGCAATACTGTGTATGTAGAGAAAATTTATACTCATTCTTAATTAAATTAAGTCTAATTTGAGGAATTCCAAATAAATTACTTATAATAGCATAAAAATTTTGAATTTCCTCTACAGTCCATATGCGTTTTGAGGCTATTTAATAATTTAGACCATCTCTATTAACAATCTCAGCAATAAATTGTATTAAATTAGCTTACAATATGGATTCAGGAAATCAATATTTTCATACAATAAAACTGTCAGAAGCTTATATAAAAGGGCACAAAAAGCTCATCCAAATTCTGGTTACGATATTGATATTATTTGAACAGTCCACTATATAATTATCCTAACTCATTATTGATCTCATTATTAAGTCCAAGTATGGGTGGCTTTTCGAATTTATGTATTGTTCAAGTTTGGTTCTAGACTTTCCAATTACAATATATAACTTTTGGAATGCTTATTAATAATAGAATGGATTACATTCCTAAGATATAAAAAATTTAGGAGAAAAAGCTAGAAGGGAGATTTTCATTTCAGAGTAAATTAAACTATAGTTATGACAAACATGAGATATAATTCTTTTTAGGAGATATCTTTATCATAGGAAAGAATAGAAAATTGTTACATAACTCAATGCAAAAAATTAAATCAATGATCAATCAAACAAGCCCAAAATATACATAATTTTTAAATAATGCTTCATATCATGATATTTGGCATGCCAAAGTAAAGAATATGTATGAATCAGTTGTGAAATCATTTAAGAATTTTTGAAACATTCAGACTAAAATATTACCTAAATGTACCTGAAAAATCCAAAAAGTTTAAGAAGATATCAGATTAGAGTGTTGTGAAAATAGTTCAAATATGCAAAAAAGTTTAGATTTTCCCCATTCAAACAGCGTTCAACAAAACATTGAAAAATAATACGTATATTTATCACAAAAAGAAACCAAAGAACAAACCATAATGTGTTACAATATTAACTATATAATCTTTTCCATATTTTGGTTGAATATATGGAAATTTATATTATTGGTAAACTATTTCAATGCTTTTCTAAATGAGTGGTGAATTGCTCAAAATTTTTCTTATCTAAATTAACTGTTTACCTAAAATAAATCAATAGCTATTAATCGCAGTGAATTTTTAAATTCATACAAGCGACAATACTCTGTTGTTTCTTCGCATGCATCAGTTTTTCCCCTTCATTATTTTATTTTCCCCATCTTAGATAATTAATTATTGAATTTTACATTGCAATATTTTTCTTAAATATCTTTTTATATCCAATCTCTAGTATATCTATTTTCATTCCCTCCATGTAATCCCTATTTCAATAAATATTCGAATTAATGTTTTACTAGTATTAATATATCTTGAAGCTATTGACATCAACTCAAAAGGTCTATTAATTATATTCCCCTAAACGATTCTCCAACCGCCACTTTTTACACCGTTTTAGCATTCATTTTCATAAGTGATTTATCTTGAGCTTAAATTAATTTTAATTATTTTAATTACTGGTATATCAAGATTTCAAATTTTATTCATTGTAATATTCATCTCCACTAAGTAAAAATATCAGTTTACATTTCCACATTTTCGAATTTAAAATTTCAAGTATACCTAAGGGAACATATTCCAGTATCCACCACTCTAAAATGCTTAAGCCCTTCTGTTAGTAATAATGAAATTTTATTTAAATTATGTAATTATTACATGGCTCTTTCCAATCTCTTATTTCTTCCCATCGAAATAAAGTGATTTTTAATTGAGCTTTGCTATATCCTCCTCCATCTTCTTGAATATTTCTCCCTTCCGTGTGGCTATCCCCTTCTCAACTTTTATTTTATATTTCTCTACTCCTATCCATTAAAGATTAAATTAGTTTGATTCTCTAAAATTTCATAATTTTATTTCTCCCAAAATAAATTACTATGCTGGAAGCAATAAATTTACACTCTTAACATTATCCATCTTCTGTTTTGTAGTTTAGGATTTCAATTTTAATAATTTGTTGAGATTGCTATGGAAAGCCATAATGCTTTTATGTACCTTCTAATTATTCTACAATATCATACTTTTTTAAACAATTAATTATGTGTTCTGTAATGATTATATGTGGCAAGTTAAATGTAATCTGCTGATCAAAGGAGTCTATATTTAAACTATCCTCTACTTTCTAGCATTAATTGGTTTTACAATAATAACGAAAATTATAAAAAAGGAAGGTCAAAATAAAAAATCAGGAATTCCAAAATTTAAGAAAGGCATTTAATTATTGGATTGATTTATTACGATGATTCTTCCATTCAAAATAAAAAATACAGAAAAGACAAGTGAGGAAGGAAATACAAAATTTATCTCTAACATTTATTAATACTTCTTCTTTTCAAAAATCCATTAAATTTTAAAATAATCAAGATTGGTTTAAGACATCAATCTGTAAAGTCATTTGCTAACTCATTGGTATTTGTATGATAATAAGATTTATTTGAAGAGGATTTAGTATTGGTCAAATAGTCAGATCAAAAATTATTAAAGTTTACTAGATCTTCTCAAGAATATTAATGCAACATATTTGAACCAAAATAATGAAGTTGATTAGATGTGGTTGTGTGCTAGAATTGCATTGAAGAGGAGCGCGATCAAAGTACTCATAATTCAATTTTTATATTTATTAAATTACTATATTTTGTGGAGGTAAAGGATTTGTTTAATTTTCTTGAAATTGTAAAACCAAAAATGTTTTTAATATTAAGGTCAAAACGAAAGAGAGACTAGGTTTTTAAATTAATAAAGATGATACAATTAATGAAAGTTAATAAATATTCCTCTATTTGTATTCAAGAGATTGTTGTTTTAGGATTTGATTTTTTGAGAATTATAATTTTGATTCTGAACATTAAATATCCTCCTCATAAGGCCTGACAAGATATATGATTCAAATTAAAATTGTTGAATCTTTTGAGGATATAGATGAATAATGAAATCAAATGTAAATTTATTTGGTTTCTTTTATTTTTACAATAAATTTGATTTAACATATGTCTGTAAGTGCTAACCCTTCTTTTAAGCTTTTAAAGTTTCTTTTTTAATATTTAATTCAGGTCCCTTCTTTTTGATAAAGAGTTGATAAATTTAATTGGCCCTTGAATTAATTATACTTTATATTATAATAAGAGTTGTTGTTCTATTGTTGTAGTGCAAAAGATTATCAATCCAAAAAATAAAAAGCTAAAATAAGAACCTTCTCCACAAAAGAAATATACCCTGCTTACATTGGAAGAAAATTATTGAAAGGGAGGATGTAATGCTATGAAATTTATTTATATAAATAAATTTTGATAATTCTTTAAAATGAATGGTTTTTTTGAGTTTAAGGGGCATTTATACTGGTATGGAATTGTATATTTAAATTTGTTAAATTTTATATAAAATGTCTTAAACTGAATTCATTTGAGGGGAGGTGGTTGTGGATCTTGGAAAATAAACCCACTAAAATCAGGTTTCTTAAAATCAGACTAAGAACTTTATATTTTCTTTAATAAATTCAATTTTTATGTTGAGAAAATTTGCACTAAGGCTGTTGTAGCTGCTGATTAGTCAGAATCTTAAGAAATAATGATGGCTCTCTAATGGTTTATTTTTTAAGAAGAAAATATTTACAATCTCAACAAAAATGATGAAGGCGTAGTGAAATCATACGATTTAATCTTAGAAGGAATCCGAAAGTTATTGAAAAGCTGTTTGATCTACATTAGAACAAATTCGTTTAAATGTTTATATATCTTATAAATAACAGCGTCTCTATCTAAAATTATATTTAGCTTCCATGTACTTAATGAGAAGAGATTTATGAGATGTGATTTATAACAGGAATTTTTGGATATCTCTGATGAACTAAAATAACAAATGTAAATAGAGAAGAATGATTTGATTCAAAATGAAATGGAAGTCTATCTTTTCTTAACAAAAACCTCTTTCGAGATCTAACCAAATAATCGAAATGAAAAGCAAAAAATCTTATCAGGATGTTTATAGGGTATTATTGATTCGATAATTTAAATGAGGCCAAACGAAAAATTGCTTGAATCATTATTTCAGGGAGCCTGTCATTTTTAAAAATTGTATGAGGTAAGCAACAATAGAAAATAATTTGAAGTTTATTTTTAAATAGATATGTTGTAATGGGAAATAATTAGTTATTTTAAGAACGATAAATTTTAACATCTAGATGAAATTCTATTACAAGTTGAGCAAATATATGATAAGATAGTAAAAAATTCAAATTTATGGTAATATCATTATCTTTGGGTGTAAATGATTGGAAAAATCTTATATTATAATCCTCATTTAACCAAAAAGAAATTATCTCAGCTGATAAATTCTTTTAACTTTGGATTAAATCCAGATTAAATTTGGAATGAATGTAAGAGAAAAGGATTATTAATTTAAATGAATCATAGTAACGATTAAGCAGTCATCTAACTTAATTAACTTTAGAATAATAAATTAAGTTAAATCGAAAGAAAAATATTAGAAACCTGTTTCAAAGAATGGGAAATGTTCTTATTACTTAAAGATTTTCTTATAAATGAACAATATTAAAATAACTCATATACATTTGGATCATATCTTAAAAACTCATTATTTATTGAAGGAAAACAACTCTAAAAAAATGAAATTATATGTGCAATTAATAATATCAAGACGTTTTAAGGCTTTTTGGTTTCCAATAAGTTGCTTACTTTAACTAAATAAAATGATGAGAAATTGGAAGAAGTAATAAAAATTTTGAGAAATTTTATGAAAAATAAGCAATATAATAAAAGTACGAAATTAAAAATTTCATTATAGTAACTCAAAAAAATTATCTAAAAATTAGAAGAGTATTTCTAAATTATACAGGATATCATAAAAATATTGAGTCTTAATTAAGGCAGATTGATAAAGAAAAGTGAAAATGAAAATGACAAATACAAAGGCAATCTTGAGGAAATTAATAAATTGTAAATTAAAAAGGAGTTATTAGAATTGTATATTCTTGAAGTTCAAAATGCTAATGGTGAAAATGATTAGGAGAGGAGAAATTTAATTTTTGAAGAGTTAAAATAAGTTGATTTCAATAAAAGCAAAATTTAGGGGGATGTTTAAAAGTTGATCTAGATTTATCAGAAAGAAATTTAAAAGTTAGAAATAGATGAGTTTTAAAAAGACTTATCACAATATTTTTAGAATTTAGTAAATAAACTAGGTTAATTTTATGAAAACAAATGTCAAGAAATTTAAAACTCTTTTTCAGAGTTCAATTTACACCTTAAGGAAATCATGATCATGATGTATTAAATTGAGGCAGTTCCTAAAATTGTTGAACTTGAAAAAATTAAAAAATCCTTTGCAGATAAGCACTTACTTGAATTTGTGGAAAATCTAAGGCTCAAAATTCTGAAGCTAAAATTAAAATTGGTTTCTTCAAAGAATTCTTTTTAATTGATATTAGAAAAAGGGGAACCTGAGAAATTAATAAATTTGTCAAAACTCATCAATATTGATGAGTTTTTGCTCAATGTAATTGAAGATTTTCCAAAAAAAATTATGAGAGAAAATGTTCATTTAAACATATTGGCTGATGAATTAAGCAATATTGAAATTACAGAAGAAATTTTTGAATTTAAATTATCGAAGTAAAAAGGAATAATAAAATATATCTTATTTAAATAGAGTATAAAGAAAAATTGATTGAAAAATTAGGGGAAGATTTAGAGTTGATTGAGAAGGAATTTGGAGAATTATTTATTAAAGAATCTCCTTCATAATTGTCTATGTTGAAAATTAAGAAAATTTGTAATGAGTTAAAACATGAAGTTGAAGCATTCTTAAAAAAGGCAAACGATAAGAAATTAAATTCTTCAGAAATGAAATTGGAAACAGAAAAATTTGAGATTTTTTTATCTCAATTAAATTAAATTGAAGATTTTAGAAAATGCTTATAGATCTAAAATTGGAATCCCAAAAACAGAAATTGTGATTCAAACCTTGGAAAATTTTGGATGCCCAGACAAGGAGATTATAAAAATGTTAATTAATTAAGAGCTAACCCAATTACAAACTATAATAGGCTAAATAAATTATGAAGTATAGGAATCTCCAAAAGACTAGTTAAGCAGAGTTGATATATAAGACAATGGAGTTGTTGCTTATTAAAATGGCAGGAAATTTAATTTTTCGAGCAATGAAAACTAGAGAATTTCCCTATCATCTATAATGAAGGTAATAAAGTTAAAAAAATTAATACTGAAAGAAGAGTTTGTGCTATTACACAAATTACTTGAAGAAGTTGTTTTTTTTTCTGATAAAATAAAATAAATTGAAGAGTATAAAAAAGAAATTTCGTACTAAAGAATTTATTTAAAAATTTGAGTAGTTACCATTTTCATAAATTAAATTATATTAGAAAGAAGATGAAAATTTTCATTTATATTTATTAGAAACCAAG